>JAEQBH010002077.1:0-239769 GCA_016808115.1 Tetrastigma voinierianum
ATTTTTCGTGAGTGGTGTCGGGTTACGACATCCACAGAATGTCCATGAGTTGATGGGTTGTCAGCGGACCGGGAAATGGAAACGTCCATGAATCTAAAAAAATCAACAAATCTTAACCTAAAACACCATACAATTAACGACCCTTTAAAAATTCCATACATTCAAACATTCATCCATTCTTAACAATTATACATCCTGAAATTATCAAATAATGCGAAATGCCCACATACACATTAATATGCATATACACATAGCCAGCTCGATACCAATTGTAGAGTTTTAAAGTTCAAAACAAAAGTTTCTGTGTGAATATTTTAGTCGGTAAATTTTAAAATTAATAAAAACTCTTTTCACGATCTATGGTACATGTATACTAATCGACAAACAAAAGAATTACCTCAATCAAATTAAGAATTTTAAAGATGAGGTTGACAACTCAAGATCCTTTTATTTTATTTTGTTACTACATTTTCCCTGAATCTTCCAAGCCGTTCCTCTTTACTACGAGTGCACGTGTGGGCGTGCAGTTAACAAGGTTTTGTTTTAAAACTCTTGATATTCTCGACACATGAGATCAAGAGGGTTAGATGGAGAAAAATAAAATGAAACTCTTTCTCATTTTTTTTACTCTAATTTTTATCACCCCTTGGCCTTTAGGGTTTTACTCTATTTATAATATTCCTTGAATTGATCTGTATTAGATCAAGTGGCATATTTAATATGAGTCAAATTATTCAAATTAAGTGACAAAAAATGAATAGGATTAATTTTCAAATTAACGAACTGTCCATATAGTAATTACTATTAATTAATTAATTCAACTAATTAATTAAATATTTATTATTCTCCAATTAACGTTTCATCCATATAGTAATTACTATTAATTAATTAATTGACATTTAATTATCAAATAATTACTACATAGTTGTTATGAAACAATTTCTTTTACAACTGCCTCGAGGATTTCTTTGTTAATTTAATCACGTGTAGTGTTTTCTGAAAACGGCGGGGACCTATGGACACCGTAATTCTAAGCTCCATTAAATTTGATAATTAATTAAACTCTTTAATAAATTAATCTAATTTATTAGTTCAAATCATTCCCTTAAATCTAAAAATTGAACTCTTGTAATTACATAATAATTTGCGTAGTGATACTCGGCAGGTTCATTGATATGATCATTACATACAATTCAATCCTCAAAATTGGTCCATCATTAGAGCTAGGTGAAATTACCGTTTACCTCTAGTGATATCTTTATCCTTAAGTTCCATTAATTCACTGATGAGCGATTCATTTATCTAAACCTGGTATAAATTAGGCGCTCAAGCGCGATTCGAGTGCTGCGCAAGGGAACCAATTATCCGGCTTCCCTCGAGAGGGTTTGGATTTCATATCTTGTAGGACATGTTCCAGCCATATGTGACCTCTAAGGCATAAGTATTGGGCTTGTCTTAGGAATGTTGTAACTTATGGATCAAAGGCCTTATTGAAATGAAGCGGGAGTCCATGGCTACTCGGGATTAGATCAATGCATATGATCATCTAGTGACACGGTTTAACTCTTAGTGTAACGATATATTATTTAAGAGTTTAATCCGTATTTAGTCTGTATCTGTGTAATCGAATTACATAAAGCATCTCCATTTAATGTCACTACTTGATGTCGAGATCAAGATTCTTGCATTCTTATGTTCGATGAAGCGGAGTACTAGTAGCATTATAGATCAAAGATCCCTACTTTTGATTTACTACGAGCAGTTTAGTTATTATTTATAATCTTGATCATCTCATATATAAGCGTATACTAAGATTATAGTTACATTAATAAACTTGGGATTTTATGATATTTACTAAATTATACAACACATGTATAAGATCGGATATAGAAAATTGTTTTCATGAAACGGTACAAATTACATGCTTTTAGGGCACCATGCCCGACAAAAGTGGCGATGAGAGCTGGTTGAGATGCCCGACCGATTACATGCTTCGAAATACGGCGGGTTGGAACTTCATTCAGGGTTTTCTCTGCCAAGAAAGTTTTGAAAATTTTTTGACCCTCTTTGTCATGTCGCGATGTTGGATCACAACGTCGCGACGTTGAAAGAAGCCAAAAACCCAAGCCTCTGTCACGTTGCGACGTTGGCGACCTTGCACGGACCCCTCTGCAGCGCGTTGCAAGCGTTGGCCGCCAGTTGCAACATCCAGTTTCAACACTGCGGCTTCGGGAAAGTCGTGACATTGGATTTCCAGCGTCGCGACTTGGCTTAAGGACTCCGAGGCGTCGCGGCGTCCGGTTTCCAGCGTCGCGGCGTTGACACTTCCAGTTACGGGCGTCAGCGACGTTGGATCCTAACGTCGCGACGTTTCCCTTGTTTTTATGAACAGAAAGTGTTCATTATTCTTCTTCGTATTTCTTGGAAAAGCCCTAACACACACCCTTTTTTGCATATACCTAGAACACACAACTAGGCTTATCTCAATTGGTCTTAGGAACCCTCATAAGCCTTATGACCGTCCAGAGCCACCATTCACGGTGCCTACCTTAGTTTGAACCTTACTCTCGGTTCGATTGGTGGTGAGGCTCAGTTACTTTATAGTGACTGATTTTCATTCTTTGTGTCTCGTTTAGGGCTCATGAAGGCACCTTAGGAGTGGTTAGGGATAATGGGTCTAGGTTAGAGTCTGAGCCCGTCTCACAAAGTGCACTCTAGATGCTCGACAATTTGCCTAAGAGAGTTGTTGGGCAGCCTCACTTGGACAGAGTGGTCCAACTGTATCCCATGGGTGTTAGTATGTCTAGAGGTCAAGGGGAGGTTAGAAAAACTTTGGCCACTAGCTCATCGACCTATAAGTGCTTGATGTCAGTAAGAAGCAAAAGATGACTGCAAAGAGAGGTCGGTCAAGTAAGGAGCCTGTGCATAGTTACGATTGACAAGTTTGTCAATGAGAGCGCTGCCGAGAAGTTCGGCCTCATCTCCAAAAATAGGTCGTTCATTAAGGAGAAGGGGCTTCACCACCCCGATGACTTCTTTCACAAAACGATTGCGAATAAGGGATGGCGGGCATTATGTCAACCTCTAGCCCGGTTACCCTTAGTGGTATGAAATTTTTCGCCAATCTCGCCTCCCATGTATTGAAAAGGTTCGGTCTTGCTTGGGGTGCTGGTAGACTTAGGTCACGAAGCCCTATCAATCGGTACTATAACCTCGGCAGGTGCTTGAGACCTTTGATGACTCAGTGAGCATCAAAATACCACGAGGTCCTTAGGATGTTGACCAATGGGCACGGTGAGTGGAAGCTCAACAGTGAAGGGCACGCTGTGCACTTTAAGGCCAAACATTTGGCCAACATTCCCAAGGTATGGCATCACTTCATCACATCGCGTCTCATTCCAACGACTAATGTGTGTGAAGTGATTTCCAAGCATGCCCTTCTCAACTATACCATTATCCAGGACGTACCCTTTGATGTTGGGCAAGTTATAGAGGATGCAATCCTCTATAACAAGGACGATAAGATGAATCTCAGGCACCCTTTCCTCATTTACGGCCTATGCAAACAAGCTAGGGTGCCCTTAGAGGATAATGAGGTTTGGATACACCCGATCAAGGAGATCATGGTAAAGAAAGATAAACCGGGTGTACCAAGACCAAAGGAGGTGTACGACTTAGGCAATGAGCCCTCCAATGAGGATGAGCTAAGAGCGTATCAATCTAGGTTTGGGATCCAAGTAGGCACTCAGGGAGAAGCTAGGCAGTCCTCCACCCAACCCCTACCACCACAGCCATCCTCAAAGGAGGACCCAGTCAGTCCTTCCACCACCCTAGAGGACAAAGTGTAGGACCTCACTGCTCGATTTGATGCCTACTGGGATGAGACCGGGGCAGGTCCTTATCATCGAGTTATGGAAGCCCTCCTTAGAGCATGTGCACCGTCATGCATAACCAGGAGACCATCCTCCGCGTCGATAGTCCCTCCCGAGGTCATTTGGCCCGACTCCTCGCCTTTCACCGCCGCCTCCATGCCACGCGTAATTCGAGGCGATCACTAGGGAAGTTCACTACACCCTCTCTTGTTCTTTCATAGACATTGAGGACACTGTCCACACTTGTTTGGAGGGGGTATGGGTGATTGGTTTGTGTTTAGTTTGTTTTTGTGTTTATTTATGTGTTTTCTGCTTTAGTGTGTCTATTTCCATGCTTATTTATGTGTTTCCCGTTTAGGGTTTCTTTGGTGTTTAGGTCGACGTCTTCGGTTGTGTTTGTTTGTGTTTATTTCTGTGTTTCTGTTTACTAGGGGTTCCCTGTTTTAGTTTGTCTCGGGTTTTAGGTAGTTGTGTGAGTGATGCCATGATTGCTAATCGAGGATCCATTTTGACCCCTTCAAATCTTTTTGGAAAAACACAGTATAAATCAAGAAAGGATCCGTGGGTTGTTAGACGCTCGGGAATTACTTGTTGGATAGGTAGAGACATAATTGAGTCCTCCTAGGTATTCAAACCAATTCTCAAGGTCTACCGCACCCACACACATATGATCTCGAGGTATGCACAGGCTCAGAACAGGCTTACTAAGGTTGACAAACCTCGGGGTTTCTAAACAACAAAGTGATGGGACACCTTAGAAAAAGAGGTTTGCCATCGAGCCCCAAATAATAATTAAAAAAAAGAAAAAAAAAAGAGAAAGTATGAATAGAATAAGTGGGAGCTTCTAGTCAAAAACCAGGAGCACGCGATCAGGGAGCACTGAAAGCCTAATTCCACTGAGCTTATTTGGCCAGAACCATTGACTTCATTGCTCGTTACATGGGATAGAGGATGGGAGTTTCCCATAGCTTAGGGCCTTAGGTTTAGTTGAGTGTTAGTTGAAGTTCGAAGGGAATTAGATGCACGGTGCCTTCACCAGCGGTGGGAGTCACGCAACGAATCCCTTCTGAGGAACACTTTCGGCTTATAAACTACGGATGACATTTCTTTCATGAGTAGGTAGGTTATTTGAATAAAAAGGGTGCATTCTTATCCTTCTGTAGTTAGACTCTCCTAAATAGGTAAGTTGAAATCAAGTTTGGGGGTACCGGAACCGAGTTATATGCTAGAGATCATGTATCAAAGGCACATAGACTCCTTGGGAAAGGCTATTGAAAACTTAGGAGGTTGAGTCCTTGTCCACGAACCATGTTCGAAGCTAATTCTTTGAAAGTCAGGTAACCTTATTGATCCTCTAAAATTTGTAAGGGCAAGATTTGTGGTGATCCATTTTGATCCTTCCTTTTGGCAACATGCACTCTGATCATGTAAGTTGAGTGTTAGTATGTTAGTTTCTTGTGTGTCTGGTTTAGAGTATGTTTCTTGTTTGGGGACAAGCAAGAAGCTAAGTTTGGGGGTGTGATGAGTGTCTAAAACGCTCGTCATACCCTCATCCTTACTACGTTTTAGCTCTATTTTATATCTTAATAAGTGCATTATTGCCCGATATCTGATTTTTGGATCTTGTGTGCATTGCGGTGAATGAGATTGGTTTCGAAGCTTTTGGAGCGCAAGAAGAAGTGGAAAACTAGCGGCAACGTCGGTAATGATGCCCCGATGTTAATGACGTTCAATGTCGCGATGTCGCAACATAGTGACGTCTGGACAATAGAGAAAAAGTCAAAGAGCGACCCAACGTCGTGACATCCCAACGTCGCGACTTTCCCATGATTTTTGCTTCAAAATTATAAAAAGCACGGGAGACCCAATTTTAGAGTTTGAAGCGATATGACGTAAATGGAAATGAAGCGGCGGCAACAGAGATCCAAAAGACTACTGTTTTTGTATTCCTCTTCTCAAAAGCTGTTCATGATTTATAGAACATGCACGTAGAATTACGATATGTTCTAGAATTATTTCTAGGGTTTTGTTGAACCTGTTTCAATTAGTATGGATTAAGGCTTAAATCTTATATTATTCAGTTTATTCATGATTTATATCAATTGTTCTACTTCTATAGTTTTATTTTAAATGGTAGTCATACACAATGCTGTGGCGTGATCCGCTGAGTGTCGAGATCGAGAGATACAGGACTCGGGGATATGATACAAAACAACCCTTGGTCGATCGGCGAATAGAGATATCTCGATTCAGAGTGGCGATTGGGGTTTGAGCATTCGTTTCGAATTATGGGTTGGAGTGAGATGCACTAGTCCTAATTGAGAATAGGCGGATATACCTCGAGAAAGGGTATCTCGTAGGCACACGGTGCCGGAGTCATCAAGAAATCATTAATAGACTGAATAGTAACTCCTATAGGTAAACATCCATCAAATGAGGCAAGGGGAGGCCAAACTCTAGTTTTCTCAGAGTGATTTCACAGATCAAATTAGACTTAGTTTTAATTTGATACATTAGTTAGATATTCATTAAGAGTTTAAGTCCAAATAATATCATAGGGCCAATTTTAGTAGTCAGCGCACTTCTCCATGTGGATCGATATATGTACTTAGGTACACTATATAACTTGATACGACGCATGCACTTGTGCACATAGGCGCTTACCTAGCTCATACAAATCACACATCATGCTTTATTTGCTCGGTAAAGAAGAAATTCATATAAAATATTTTAAATTAATGAAATACTTTAAAAAGTGTAAAAATGACATAAATAAACAAAAATACATTTATTAAAAACAATATTCACAATAAATATAGATATTACATTGCAATAGTCTTTAAATAAAAATTTTGGTTTCTATTTTTTCTAATTTTTAGGTCTACTTAAATTGGTGTTTTATGCTAAATAAAAGAGGTATATAATATTTTATTATAACTAAAATTAATTTATTGATATCAACCATTACGGTTAAAAATGAATATTATTGATTAACCAAAATATAAACACCATATAAAATTAAAATTTAAAATTTAGTGTAAATAAGGTTTAATAATAACTTTTTTTTTATTGTAATACTCCCATATTTTAAATTATCAAGTGAGAATTCAAATTTTTTTTTTTATAATATTAAGGAAAATTATGACTTTCTCAATTTGTTTCTAAACAAATACTGTACACATAAAACAACGAATGGATAAATTGAAATAATAAAAAATAACCTAATTTTTTAAATATTATTTAGGTCCTTGTAGGACTTTTTTTTTTCAGCCTATTATCTCCATTTTAGAGGATTAGATCTAAACCATACATCTTTCACAAACACCATCTCCACCATTGATTTTTATTAAACCCTACAAGTCCCAAAATGTTTTTGGAGTTCCCTTTACCGCGTTGTGGACTTATCCTCTCCCATCTTCTTCTCATTTTCTTCTTCTCTTCTTTTTCAGCTTCCTCCCCAATCATGGACTTAACATGCTTTCTTTTTCTTTCTTTCCTCTCCTCTTTTTGCTTCCATCTCCATCTTCTTTCTCATTTTCTTCTTTCTTTCTTTCTTGTCTTTTTTGCGAGATGGTGGCCATTTTCCAAAATAAAAAATAAAATGTCGACCATATGTCATCGATTTTTTTTTCCTGTATGTGATGTTACTCAAATCTCGATATCCACAATATTTCAATGCATGGACGATATATATATATATATATATATATATATATATATATATATATATATATATATATATATATATATATATACTATCTCTCTCTTCAACGATCTTTGGATTTCGTTTGAGACTATAATACATGATATATCGACATTTTAAGATCTTGCACATTATGAGTACTCTAGATGCTATTTTATTTCTTTAAATATGGATTAGGATCATAAGCGAATTATCCTAAATTTCTCTATTGTACTTTGAAGTTAATCTTGTTTACAAATTTTTTTTAATAATATATTTCAGTTTAGTTCCATTTATGTATGCTTTGCCTTCTTTCATCCATGATGAGTTCCAAGCGTCATGTGTGACTAGACGCCTATCTGGGTATGGTGGATCTATTCCACCCCATTATGGTGACAGGAACCAGATCAGAACTATCAAGGTAATGCTTTATTAACTGTTAGAGGCCTTTAGGTCGTGTGTATATAAGTTGGGGACACTGTGTAGGGATGGATGTAGTCCATGTTCCCTAAACTATCCGTTTAGGAGTCTCTCTTCTAGATCACTTGGTCTTCTTGATACTTAGCAAGTCTGAATGGTATGTTGGGTGCTTAGTTGTGCGCCTTTGACCTAACATGAGTAATATATTATTTCTTTTCGAAAACACAAAAGAATCTAATTGAGAACTGCAATGCTTGACACCGTCCAGGAAATTAGTTGAAACTACCCATCGGCTTAGCGGAAACACTCGTGAATGTCGGGTGACCAGAATCTCATGAATCGGGAAGAGTCTCAGCACAATACGGGAGCCTACTAAATCTTCTAATAATATAACCTGTCCCAATCAACATCAATCACATGATATCTATATCTGAGTAAAAACGGCCTCTTGGGCCCACACCACAATACTCATCACCAGTATAAACTAACTATATCCAATAGTTTCAAGAGTTCAAAGTTACTCTTATACGACATATATTAAAATACTAGAATTCTAATACATGTAAAAACCATCAAAGCCACATTCCGACTTTCTTCTAAATGGCCTCTATGATGAACCGTCTCCTCGCACGCTCCCTGTACTTGTAAAATAGTATCCCTCGACAGGGTGAGCTAATGCTCAGTAGTGGAATCACCACACAAAAATTGGGCTACTCTCCCACTAAAGTCACATATGCTCCTGATGCTCCCAAAAATAAGCACACATTCAATAGTGTGATCCACAGCAGATATCCCTTGATCATCTATCAGGTCCTCCTACGACTCCCTCACTGCCTAAACGCGATATAGGAGACCTTAGTTTTATTTGTTTGTGGACAACCCTCCGATGTATATATCAATTGGGCCATCTCCGACGATTGATATTATGTGTGGACTACCCTCCGATGTATATCAATTGGGCCGACTCCGGCGATTGATATTTTATTTAGACTACCCTCCGATATTCATTATTTTTTTTAGACAACCCTCCGAACCATTCTCTCAAGAATTACCTCATGCACTCACTCCATCGTCCTAGGGTGCCCCAATGCATATGGAATGCATGATGCCAATTCCATTTCAATTTTATAATACATGCAAATATAATATTACATATAACAATTTAAATCACCTGATCATGTTATAATTTCACATTTCCATACATAAAAAATTAGATCACTTGGGCTAATGATCAAACACGAGCAATTCAACTTGAATCACTCGACCAAACACATTATTTCACAAAATTTATTTTGTGAACACTATTCTTGGGAATAGTGAAACCCTCGGTTACTATTCTAGACAAATCACGATCCTTCGGTTCACTTAGTGAACACAGATTTCTGACCATTTAGGCCTCACACACATCAACACATGAATTGTACAATTTATCACACAATGCACCCAAGCAGTCCCTTACCCGTGCGGATTGTCAGAATGGGGTGCCATAATTCTCTCACGCCCCGGTCCCATGTTTTGGGACGATCAAATCTTTTGATTCGAGGCCTCTGACCAACGAAACATCAATATAGCTCTTAAACAAAGTGTAAAACCCAAGTAGGGAGAAACCCCTACATCACGGAGTTTGTCGAAAACTCCCAAAACCGGTGTCCACGCGTAGGTCTCTCCGCGTATAGCAGCTTTTCTTCTTGCTCCGACGACTTTTGACGGTCGGATTGCCCGATATTCTAGAGAGGCAGTCTCTCTGCAGAAAGCAATTTACAAACCTCAGCTGTAAGTGCTCCCCTGACCTCACGTTTTCTCTTTGGTTAATGGAGGAGCAACATAGCATTTTGTCCTATTCAACTTAACAAATTTTAATTGAATTCCCAATCGTCCTTAAATGCCGGTTTGACATTCGGCATATCTCGGTGTTCATTTCATGTTTTCTCGAGTGTGCTTATGGCGCATAAGTCGTGTTATATGTGATTTTCATAGCATCAAATATCGTCTTACGGCTTTTGAAATGTGATGCCTCGAGAAAAGCGTGCCAACTTCCGGTGTCTCGAATTGACGTGCTAGCGTTCAGTTCGCGAGGCGATTCAACAATTAATCCGTTTCATCGTCGAGATCTGAAGAATAAATTTTGGATTTTTAGCAGGAAATTACAATTTTATGTAACGAGTATGATTTTTCCATTTTCAATTTGGAATTTCTCGGGTCTTGTTCTCCCCTCCTTAAAGGAATTTCGATCCCGAGTACAGGCCGATCATAAATCACTCACATGCATAGCATACGCGGTACTCTACCGTACATGTAAACTAGTCATTTAAATGCTAAGCGACTAAACCAGCGCCATCATCCTAAGCAAAAGGGATAGGTGGCCCTTTGTCGTGTCTCGCGCTCCCACGTGGACTCCTCCACTCCATAGATCTTGTCATAGCACCCTCGCTAGCCTTACGGTCTTGCGTCGTAAGAGCCCCGATCCACGGCTATCCAAAAATTTTGCTGGTCCCTCTTGAAGGTCCCGTGATTAATCCAACCTCAATCTGCCCCCAATCCTTCCATGTTTGGATCACATGAGAAGTGTCGCCAGGAGCATGGAGGCGTGAAATACCTCGTGGACACTATCATCTTTGGTGGTGCTTCTTGATGCGCAGTGCCTACCCTCGAGTATCTCGAAGGTCCGATAAACCTCGTGATAGCTTCAGCGCTTGTCGAACGACCACTCCTCTTAGGCATCACCTCGAGAAGACATGATCTGACCTCGAACTCCAAGGGTCGGCCGTGGCACATACGCATAACTCTTCGCGGCTCGAAGCGGTGAAAGGCCATTGTGTATCGACTCTCACCTTCTCGGAGGTGTCTCTAATTAAATCAGGACCAGTGATGGAGCTCTCTCCCACCTCGGTCTAACATAACGGTAATCTACATGGCCTTCCATACAATGGCTCATATGGTGCCATCTGTATACTCTCCTGATAACTGTTGTTGTAGGCGAATCCCACTAAGGGCAAGTGCTCCTCTACCCTTATGACCCAAGACGAATGCTCGCAGCGTGTCCTCTAACACCTATATAGTCACGGCGTGTAACCACACAACCCTTGCTTTGTGTGTAGTGACCTTCCCGAGTCACAATCATTGACAATCAATGGAATGTCGACCTAATCCATGTCATGAATAACATCCATATCACAGGAGCCCTTGCGGCTCGACAACGCAATGCAATTTCAAAGGGGTATCGAATCTCGAGTCACTCGGAGCTCTTATCACTTTCGACTCTAAGTCCTACGTGATAACTTTGTGAGTGTCTTTCATCTGATTAACAACTCTTAAAACTACTTGGGCCTCTTACATTCACACATAAATTTAGGGATATCTCCTCGGGTCTCTTACACCCTAGCTCCAGGATTCTCACCTTAGGGGATTCCTTGCTTTGCTTTGACACACTCTAATTACTCTTCTACATTTACTGTCAGACATAGTCTTCATTGGACGTGAATCTAAAGGCAAACTCAACCACACTCACCAAGAGTGAATGCGATGCCCGTGCAACCACACAGAGCTTGGCGATGTTGCGTACTACGAAAGCAATAATGCCCATCGCGACACAGTCGGGGGTCGCCATGGCGGGAATCTCGGAGATCTCTCACTCATAATCCCGACCTATCAGGTCAACTCTCACCCTACATCCTAGGGAAGAACATCTATTCTGGCTTCTCTAAAGGCTTTAACCTCTAAGCCCAAATCCAAGGTCATGTCGGGTATGCCAACCCGGCTAAGGTCTCAATTATTGACAACCCGATGGCTGTCAACTCATCCATGTCAAGCGACATCGGCTTGACAATAGGTCTCTGCCACCTGGAGTCCACCATGCTTCATTGTGCAATTCTGATCGTCGCTTGACTTTGTACACTCTTGCCTACGGCCTATCAGTCTTCTTGAAGTGCTTGTATAGCACCAAGAAGCTGGCGGTTCTCGACCCATACTAGGGTGTGGAGGAATGAACCGTATACTCTCTTGTTCTCTGACTAAGCGGGATTCTGCCAGTCCCAGTGCAGGATCTGTCTGCGAAATTCTGTCTCACGTACCCAATCAAGTGCCAGGTCTGAGCTTGTGTGACGAAGAAGTGTACTCTTCCTCAGAACTAGAGGCGATCCTCCCTCTTGCTACCAACTTTTGCATCAAAGTGCTCCAGGTATCATGATCTCTCATGGTGGGGTGTCGACCATGGAGTCCGTGTCCCGCTGGCGAAGTCACACATCTTGCCCTGAATGGGCTGACTTCAGTGATGCAAATCTCTGTAATCTCGGCCAATCCCAAGAACTACGTATCTCGAAGATTGACATTCGGTCTCTCCCAACTCATTCTGACCTCTGACCTTCTCAAGGTCGTGACATCCCAGTAATGTTTCCACATGTCCTAAATCTCGCCCTCGATGGCGAAACTCGCACTTGCGAACTTGGCGTCTAGCGATGGTCTCTAAATATTGTAACTGTAATCCTTAAGTGATACTCATGCTCACTGGTAGGAGTGAATTAAGATGTCATCAGAGCCTAGTCAGTGGTGATCAGGGTTGGAATCACCCTGTCGCTTGGGGTCCATGAATGCCGCTGGCGCATTCGTCAATCAAAGGGCATCCTTTGTAAACTCAAAGTGCCATCGCATCTAAAAAACGCTGTCTTAGGGATATCTATCTCCTAACCTCAGTGATGGTAACCGGTCACGAAAATTATCTTGGAGTGACTGCCTCTCTGTGATCAAGGCAGTAATGATATGAGTAATAGGTACCAGTGCTGATTGTAACCCTGTTCAATTGTTGGTAATCAATGCACAATCGAAGGGTCTTGTCCTTCTTCTTCACAAACAGAACCGGAGTGCCCCATGGTGAAGTGCTCGGTTTGATGAACCCCTTATCCAGTAACTCTGTATTTGGACCACGAGTTCTACTGGCTGTTGGTGCCATCTATAAAGTCATAGAGATAGGTACAGTACCCGAGGGTGTAACTTCGATGCGAAGTCTACTACCCTCTGTGGAGGTAGTCCGGGTAGCTCATGCGGGAAACATCCACATACTCGCACTACCAGAGGTAGATCTAAGTACAGGTCTCACCTCATCCTCTAGGGTAGGCTTCTTGACCATGGCCCATCCTTGACACACGGACTCGTATCTTTATGCAGGGCAAAATATCATGCTTGTCCCCTGAGTACCACAGTGCCGAATCTGGCGTGTGGCGATAACTCTCTATGCTTACAATCGATGCTGACCACATGGTACATCCTTAATCATCCCAGGGATGACATCGAACTCGACATGTCCATAATCTCAGGTCCTTTGTGAGTAGAGTCCACGAGATCTCTAACTGCAACCCACGACCTATCATCCCTATTCTCGCCTAATCATAGGGGAGAACTCACATAAGGCTCCTCACAAGGTCTCTGGGGTCGTGCCCATTCCACCATATTTGGGCCTCACTCTCTAGCTGGAACACAGCTAGTCTAATCCTGATAGTGTCAGAGGTAATCTCCATAGCCTCTAACACCTTCTCGATCTGTATGAACCAATGGTCTGTCACCATCGGATCTCCTCCCCCTATGAATGTCGGAGGATGATGCGCCTAAATACAGGTTACTAGGACCTCCACGACTACTGCTATGCTAGCACGTGCGATAGCGTAGCCATAATACCTACGGCCTCAACAAGGTGCAGCATCAAATCTTTGGTGGTGCGACGATTACACTTGTGGACGCCCTGCTGCGTCCTCGTCCTCACTAGCCATCTATACAGTTCGATAGCCAAGTTAAATCTCAATACAATATCTCCTAAGGCATAAACACGGCCCAGAGACACTGATTCATTCACATAAATCGGTGTATACACATTGTCCTTGCATTTCACGGTGTCACCAGGCAATGATTTGCATTTAAAATTTTTTCAACAATAATTTATTTTCGAAATTTCATTTTGGCATTTTATTTTATTTTATTTTGAAGATTTTGTCTAATTTTTTATTTGATTTAATTAAATATTAAATTTTTTTTTTTGAACAGTGCCCAAAAATTATTTCGGGAACGATCTTGAGTCAAAGGCGAGTCAAAGCGAGTTAGAAGCTGAGCGAGTGCACGGTGCATAGCAGCCCGGCCGGAGTCGCCTGAGCCGCACCCGGTCGCCCGGTACGACCGTGTCTAGCGTCGTGCCCAGCGCATTACGTGGGCTCCACTTTGCTTGTAACGCCCGCCTTTGTGCCGCACGCACGCCTAAGCGCCAGTGCCCGTGTCGTATTACATTTTGCTGTATGCAAACGACCTTGCCTCCTGCTCATATCTGTCGATTTGTATTGCATTAACTCCCTCCTGACCTAACGACTCAGTCTGTCTGAAATTGTATTGCAATACAATTCCTTGTATCTCTCCTATCTCTTGCAATACAATCTCGGCGCACAAGCCACAATTTTTTCACAATACAATTGGGAAGTAGCCCAACCGATTCTGCACCAAATTTTGTTTTTTTTCATTATTTTCCATAATACTCAAATAAATTTATAAAAATTTATTTTACTCCATTTTCTTCAATTTTATGACTTGTAAAACCTTAAAAAATTATTTTCTTCACCTCATAACCAAATAAATTTATAAAATTCTTTTCATACCTCTTTTTATTTTCTTTTCCAGGCCCCTGCTGTAAAAAAAAAAATTTCTCCACTTATATATATATATATATATATATATATATATATATATATATATATATATATATATATATATATATATATATATATATATATATATATATATATATATATATATATATATATATTCTTTCTCAATAAACCAAATAAATTGCCAAATTTATTTTATTTATTATTTATTTTCATTTAATTACGGAAAATTGTCGGAATTTCCTCAAAACCTCCTTATATAACACTAACCACAGTGTTGACCTCAAATTTATTAAAATTTGATTTCATTATCCAACAACTCAAATAAATTTATTAAAATTTATTTCTTATTTTCTTCTTTGTTCCAGTTTACACACTATAAACTCCCAAAATTTTTTTTCTAACACTTCATTTGTTTTCCTGTGTGCTAATCACTAAGCACATAAACAATCTCAACACATAACAACCATGTTATACACACCATTCATCAAACATTCACATGTTCACACATCATTTATCAAGCAATCACCTAAAACACATGCATGCAGTGTCCTAGTTTTGTCCCGTGATTTCCTAAGTAATCTCATACCTACACTTAACATCGAACCACACCTAGTGGTGATGTTCTTACACCTGAGACTATGGCACTGGCCCGAATCCCCTCGAGCCTTTAGGTGATTCGTATACTGAGCTCTAATACCAATTTGTGACACCCGATCCGAGTGCGGTGACTACCCGTCAACGAGTGGAAACACTCATGAATGGGTGACATCTCTCAAAATCGGGCGAGTCTCCTTTGTACGGGAACTCTGCCCCGAATACAACATACACAGTAATATAAAGCACATCCCGATCAACATCAATCACATGATATCTATATACGAGTAAAACGGCCTCTTGGGCCCACACCTGTCCTCATCATTAGTATAAACTAACTATATCAATAGTTTCAAGAGTTCAAAGTTACTCTTATCGACATATATTAAAATACTAGAATTCTAATACATGTAAAACCATCAAAGCCCATTAAGTTTCTTCCTAAGCGACCTCTATGATGAGCTTAGTCTTCTCGCATGCTCACATTACTTTTGTAAATAGTATCCTCGGCAGGGGTGAGCTAATGCTTTCAGTAGTGGAAATCACCTAAGTGGAGCCACTCTCTCCACCCAGAAGTGCATATGCAATGTACAAAAATAAACACATTCAGCGTGCATGATTCTACTTGAATGTCTAATGATCATCTCATATCCGAGTCCTCCCCAGGCTCCCTCACACT
This sequence comes from Tetrastigma voinierianum, assembly GCA_016808115.1. Taxonomy (NCBI): domain Eukaryota; kingdom Viridiplantae; phylum Streptophyta; class Magnoliopsida; order Vitales; family Vitaceae; genus Tetrastigma; species Tetrastigma voinierianum. The sequence goes on from JAEQBH010002077.1 coordinate 15,889, forward strand.
GCCTAAGCCACGTGTAGGGAACCTTAGTTTTTTATTTGTTTGTGGACAACCCTCAGATGTATATATCAATTGGGCCGTCTCCGACGATTGATATTATGTGTGGATTACCCTCCGATGTATATCAATTGGGCGACCGACGATTGATATTTTATTTGGACTACCCTCAGTATTCATTATTTTTTAGACAGCCCTCCGAACCATTCTCTAAAGAATTACCTCATGCTCACTCTAGATCTGGGTGCTTGGTGCATATGGAATGCATGATGCCAATTCCATTTCAATTTTATAATACGTACCAAATATATAAATCATGCTATCTATTACATAATTTAAATCACACAATGTATTATGTAATTTCTACATTTTCCATACACCAAAATTAAACTCACTTGGGCTAATGATCAAACACGAACAAATTCAGCTTGAATCCTGCTCCGACAAAAACACATTATTTCCACAAGTTTATTTTGTGAACACTATTCTCGGGAATAGTGAAACCCTCGATTACTATTCCAAATGAATCCCACGATCATCTGTTCACTTAGTGAACCCGAATTTACTTGACCATTTAGGCCTCACACACATCGGCTTATGAATTATTGCACAATTTATCACAATGCACCCCAAGCAGTCCATACCCATTAGCAGTTATGCGGAAATGGGTGCCATAATTTCTCACGCCCGGTCCCATGTTTTGGGACCGATCAGCGGTCAAGGCCTCGACCAACATTTTAATAATATAGCTCTTAAGCAAGCGTAAAAAACCCAAGTAGGAGAAACCCCTACATCACGGAGTTGTCGAAAACTCCCAAAGCCCAGAACAATCCGCAGCGTGGTCTCATGGTAAATGACTTTTCTTCTTGTAGACTGACTTCCAACGGTCGGATTGCCTGATATTCTAGAGAGAAGGAAGAAATTCTCTCTCTAGAAACGAATTTCAAACCTCACTGTAAGTGCTCCCCCTATTTTCACGTTTTTCTCTTTGATTAATGGAGGAGACAACACTGTAGCATTTTTTGTCCTATTCAACTTAACAATTTAATTAATTCCCAATACGTCCCTTCCTTTCCCAGTTTTGACATTCGGCCTTGTATCTCGTAATTCGTTTCATCAATTTTCTACTCATGCAACTTATAAACATGAGTCGTGTTATATGTAGTTTTCGTCATCGAATATCGTCTTCTGACTTTTAGAAATGCGATGCCTCGAAAACGTGCCAACTCCGACTGTCTCGGAATTCGACGTGCTAGCTAGATTTCGCAAGACGATTCCAACGGTGAAATACAATTTCATCATCGAGATACAGAGAATAAATTTTGGATTTTCTTAGAATTACAATTTAGTAACCCAGTCACGATTTTGCCATTTTTCCAGAATTTGGAATTTCTCGGGTCTTACATGCAAGGACCATCTAATTATTAGTATTAATTGCATACCCTTGCACGGAATATGATCTTCATCATATCAATAAAGAATTTTAGGCGGAGGGACAAGCTAATATGTTGATCTTTGAATTAGATGACTAGGAAACTATCTAAACCCCCGATTTGATCTTCCCATGGTGAGGTTGAGTCTTGGTGGGACCAAAGCCTCGGAAGTTTTAATGTGTTCTGAGCCAAATCAATCAGTCTCTCTTTGAAATCAATCTTTAATTTTCTATTTTCTTTAAGCAACTTAAACGACAAGCAAGTGACCTAAAAATTACATCTTTGAAGGGGTAAATCCATCCTAGTGGACGACCCTAGAGCCACTATACCTATGAGTAGACATAGGCTACTTAGGATAGGTTTTAGGTTTTATAAATTTTTGTGATTTCCTGGAGCTCCTAATCTGACCACCTGATATAAGAGGAATCACATGTTGGCATTGCCGGAGATGGTACCTACCTTCTAGCAGTTTGAGATTTGCTTGCTTTAGTTTAATTTGATTATTTTATTTTCTACATTATTTTTATTTTTGGGACTAACCCTACTTATAGTTTTATAGTTTGTTTTTTTTTTTTTAGAGTTTTTGTTTTTGTAAAACCTGACCTTATTGAATGTTATAATGGTAGTTGTTGAATGAGTTAGAGGTCGATGATAGAAGCGAGGTAGATTAAATTTAAGAGGCAGCTCACGGAAGTCATTTGGGCATAAAGTGAAAATTTTAAAATTTTCACCGGATGCCCTAATGAATAGTAATTCTTCTTATTATATCCGGATGGAGGGGTTTGCAGAGGAATTTTTAAGAAATTTCAGTTCTTATGACTTTGAACTGATATTTAGAAGAGAATTAGATATTTAAGTGAATAGTGATTTCCGGACTGAAATTTGGGCTATATTCAGAATTTTTGGAAATTGGGCGAAAATCTGAAAATGTCGAAATTAATCATAGAGTCTGGCGAAAGCGAGTCCGTTTGGATAGTTTCGGCGTCGAGCGTGGTCGGATAATAATACGTATTGTCAGTTCCGTTTTCATGATTTTAAATCGATTTGGTGATTTGAAAGGCACAGGAATCCTTTGTGAAGGATTTAATTAGAATATTTCATGGTCAATTTGATTTAAACGACCTAGAATATTTTGACGTTTAATCGGTATAGCGTTATAAAGCGAAATTGGTAAATCGATATAAGTGAGATATTTTCTTGTGAGAGCCAAATCAAAACCTTTCTTAATGGCTAAGTTATATGATTTAAATAATGGATTAGTGGATTTGTGACTCCATAATAATGGACCAATGACAAGGTGACATGTGTAGAATCACTTTGCATCAACAATGGATTTATGGGCTTAAGTGCGATTTGGCAAGTTGTGAGGATCAAAATGTAAATTCAAGTTGAGTTTGCTCAAGAGGAGAGCTCGGCCATGAGAGGGAAAAAGAAGAAAGAAAATAAAGGAAAGAAAAGAGAAGGAAGGAAAAAAAAAACGGTGGCAGAATGAGATTAGACAAGGTGGGATGTGATTTTCTTCTCGTGCGAGCTTTCAAGTGTAGTCAAGTGGAATCAAGGAAGAAGAAGTAAGGAAAACAAGAAAACAAGTAAGTTTCTATTGGTAGGGAAAGTTGATTTTATGTTTTTTTCATGACTAATGCATGAATTTTCTTGAATGGATGTGAGATTAGTGGTATTTAGGTTGAATCTATGATGATTTTGATATAAGTTGAGAAAAGAAATGGATTAGGTTAGGGTTGAAATATAAAGTGGTGATGGTTAGGGTTTGATAGTGCATTTTGTATGACATGTTGAAATTGGTTAGGGATTAGTGAAATTGAGGTATAGGCATTAGATTGGAGTGATTAGAATGAAGAAAAGGGAAGAACAAAATTGAATATGGCTTGTGCATATTTTGGCCAAAAAGGGAAATGAGAGGGTCAAGGGTAGTTTGGTAATTTCCATGTGTTTTAGGGTGAATATTAACTCTAAAGAAAATGCATTGAAATTGGTTACAGCAAAAGAAAAGGATTTGAAATGAGGGTATTAAGGTCATTTTTGTAAAAGTAAAAGGTGTTTTGGTCATTTCCATGGTTATGTATTTTTAAGTGTGGTTAAATGGGATTAAAGTGAATGTGAGTAATGATTTGGGTGAAAATGAATATTATGGTGGATTAAAATGGAAGTTATGGTTAATGGTTAATTGTGGTTTTCTTGAAAAAGGTGAAAAGGACTATCGGACGGAAGCGAGGTCGACGGGAAACAGCGGGATTGAGCGTGAATAGTGAGTGTAAAGCCCCGATGTTTTGAAAAGTGAGTTTAAAGTGACCGATTTTAATGTAAAATGAAAAGTTTCATGTAAGTATATATGTATGTGTAAGAATGTAGTAAATGTTATATGTTATTAGTATATATATATATATATATATGTTTATCTTGCCTAAATATATGTATTTATATTAAATTATATATGTATGCATATGTTAAGGCATTATGGAAGTTTAAAGCGTAAGAATGCATATGTGTAGTTAACGTATATATGTGTTTAAATGATAAAGTAAGGATTTAAATGAATTTATAAATGTATTTGGAATAAGGTTTGCGTGGTTACTATTACTATGTAGCGTATAGTGATATCGGTAGAAGTACCTTAAGCGTGTAAGGATTTAGAGGGAAAAGTTGTAGGATGCTAACAGAGTGAGGGAAATAGATTTTTTAGCATAATATCTTTACACGTGATAGGTGCCTATATTTCCAGGAACCCCTATGCGTGGCGTGAGGTTTCTCGCGGCATAGTGGTTATGGCTTTGGATTGAGATTGTCCCTCACGGAAGTCGGTGCAGGAAGCTGTTCGGATTGTGTTTTACCCCAGGTTCCATTAGAAAAGAAAGTTTAAAGCATAAATTGGTTTTTAATTGTATAAGTATTTATTACTTTGATATATCTTTGAAAATGTTGTTTAAATGAAAATAACACTCAGGCTCCTTTAGCTCATTCTTTTAAGTATGTTTCAAAACCAATTTCGGGAACCCCGAGGCAGTGCGTCGTAGGGCATCCCCTGCGTAGTGGTCGAGGCCATCGAGAGACGGCATGTGGTACGTGTATATATATTTTGCATATTGTATATACTGAATATTTTGTCATGTATATATGTATATATGTATATATTTTGAAAAGACTACGTGGTCTTTGATCCTGGAGTGGGCGAGTGCGTGGGGCGGTGGCTTAAGCCCGGCTCAAGCCCAATCTTTTGGTAAAAATGTGCATGGAATTGAAGAAGTTTTGAATGTTTTGATTATTGAAGTAAATAAATGTATATGTGTATATATTTTACTTGAATGAGTTGTGTGCTTAATTGAGTTGTGGACGAGGAGTCCTAAAATGGAAGTTGAAATTGAAAGATTAGAAGTATTTTAAATGTTTCGCGAGGTTTTGTAAATTTGGGAAAGTCAAATGACAGAGGAAACTCTGTGGGTCACACTGAAAAATCTAAGTGTTAGAAAAAAAAAAAAAAATTTACCACTTCACTTCCGCATTATTTTCTAAAGATATGTAAAGGATTGTAAAAGGGTCTGCTCCATGGATTTTATTTGATTATTTTGAGGAAAATTTTCTATATTCATTGGAGTGCCGGGAGGTCCTCTCGGGTTCATGAGGTTAATCCGGGTTGGGATCCTTCAGTTTTTCTATTTTATGACAAAAAATTGGGATAAAGCTAACACTAGTAGACTTACCAGAATAAGACCACCACTTCAAAATAAGGATGACCAATCTAATAATGGGGAGAAAAATCAAGAGCAACAAGTGGCTCCAACCAAACAAACTCAGAATGAAAACCAAAGAGCTACCACTCAAGCACCTGTTACCTTTAGAACAGGAATTCCTGTGGAGAGTCCTCCATCATGCATTGTGCCACCCAAGGACAATTATGTTGTGAGATCACAAGTGTTGGCCAAGGATCAAAATATCGGTAAACACGGATATATCAATAATTAGATTTTACGAATATATTGGAAATATCGGTGGATATTTTTACAAAGTGTTAATAGAGAGGAAGAGAGAGAAAGATAAATATATAAAATTATGAAAATGTAAAAATTTTAAAAAATGATAAAAAATAAGTAAAATACATATTAGAGTTATTTAATATAACTAAATTAAATTTATAATTACTAAATTAAATATATAATTTAATATTATTCTGAGTAGTTATTTTAATTCATACATTTATAATTATTGATATCGAATATTATTTATATAGATAATGAAAAATGATTCATATCTTAATTAAGGTTAAGATTAAAATCAAATGGATTTGGATCATTTTGATTATTAAATTGAATATATTATTATTTTATATTATTCGGATATTATTTTATTTTTCTCTTATTATTATGAATATTACGTAGATAATGAAAAAATTCAAAATATTAGATATTATAATATTAAAAAATGAGATATATCAATTAAATAATATGATAATGAGATATATCCAACTAAATAATATTTAAATTTCTTAACTATATCTATATTTATTTATTAAGAATAATTATATTTTATTTTTATCACTTAGGTTATTTAGTTAAAACATATTTAATCACATTGAAAATAAGAAATAAATTATTTTTATTATTTGTAATATTTTATATAAATGTTGATTTCTTAAATTTGATAGTTGTGACACGAATATTTTATATTAATATTAATTTATAATTAAAAATTATTTTAATATTTTATATTATCAAATTAATTTTAATTTTTAAATTTTTGAAAATATGAAAGGATTATTGAAAAATAAAATGAATTGATAATGTTAAATTAATGTAAAAATATTCATCAGTAATACAAGAAGTACAGAGCACTATTTGCACCTTATATAATAATAGAGCTTATTAGCTCAGTGGAGACGGATGGTACATTCCCTATTTTTATCGCCGATATTTCCCGAAATTTTGTTCCCTGGTTATAACTAAGTTTCAAACATTATATAACTAAAATTTAATGTAAGTATTATGTTTCAAATTACTAAAATAAGATTATAGTATAAAAATGTTTCAAATTTAATGTACTATTAACTAAATAACTAATGTAATTAATTAACTAAAAATTATGTTAGTTAATATTATGAACTAAAATAATATTATTAAGATATTTAAGAAGATAAATTCCCTAACATGAAATAGTATAATTGTTTAATAGTAGGATGTGTAATATTTAAGTTTCAAACATTATATCTAACTTAATTTATTATTATCAAATTAAACTAAAATAAAACTATAGTATAAAAATATTTATTATAAACTACTTCAACACCAAAATAAAACTAAGATACATTAAAAATAAAATATGCATAAACACAAAATAAATTCACAAAGAAACATACCTTAAGTAACCTTGTATTTGTTATAATTGAAACCTTAAAAACCAAGATCTTCAAAATATTAGAATAAAGAACAAAGAAAAAATAATTTGAGAGTCAAATGGAGCTTGGATGTGGATGGATAGGTTTATGTGAAATTGTATGGTTTTAGGGGTATTTATAGAATTTTTAGATCCAAATAACCATTGGATTGTCAAAAAACCGTTGTGATTTATTTCTAGCAGTTAAGATTAACTAATTAGTTCCATCGATCATTGGATCATCATATATCCGTTAGAAATCATTATGAACCATTAGATCAAGCTTCTGATTTAAAATCAACCGTTGGATAAAATATAATAAGTGGATTGCATTTAAAAAGATGGACAAAATACGGGCCAGATTGGATTAAATCGAGGACAAAATTTGTATAGTCGGATCATGATCGATTTTCAAAATATCGCGATATATCATGGAATTTTGCCAATTTTTTAAAAAATCAACGCCCACACACATGTTTCGGTCTCGGAAATATTGGAAATTCCAGATATTTACGTCGAGTTTCCTGGGATTTTTGACTGTTATCGATTGACAATATTGTGTCGGGGCCGGCTGATATCCGATATTTCGGTCTAAAAAAATGACATTTTGTTCCTTGGTGTTGACACAACTACCTACCTACCATGGGATGGAAAGCGAAAATCCTTACACACATATCCGAGACTTCCAAGTTATGTGATGAACAATCAAAGAGGGGACCGCATCAAATGAGATGGTATGACTTACTTTATTCCCTTTCACTTTAAAAGATAGGGCAAAGATTTGCCTTGAATCTTTGACACCCTTCAGTATAAATACATGGGCCGAGCTACAAGCCCTATTTTTGAAAAAATTCTTCCTTACACATAAGACTATCTCCTTAAATAAACATTAGCACCTTTACAACCAGAGAAAGTGAGAGGTTGCACCAATGTTGGGACTTATATATGGATGAAATTAATGCATGCCCTTATCATGGCCTTGAGAAACTCACCTTAGCCAACTTCTTCTATGATGGACTTACCCTAAGTATGAACCAATTATTGGAATATGTGTGCAATGGAGGATTCTCGCATAAACCTGATAATGAGGCACTAGAATTCCTAAGTTCCATTATAGAGTTGACTAGAGGATGGTAGGAGTCTCTAGCTAGAGAGACATATGGACTAGGATAACATCATAGCAAGAAACAAGAGGATTATCAAGTTGATGATGCTTTCCACCAGACCATAAGGGCAAAGCTTATCCTCCCACTTCCACATAGGAGACTTGATGCGAGCTTCCCCCTAATCAGGGTCCCATTGACAATTCGTCAACCCGCGGAATACCTGTGAATTTCGGGTGACCTAATACCACACTGTTGTATCCCATTTATCGGGATCCATTTTTTTAAAAAAAATTGGGCAGAGTCTCCTTTGTTTGTGGAGCTCTACCCAACATACAATTGTATAACAATATAATCATAACCCATCCAGGGTCTTAACAGAAGTATATTGACCCCACATGGTCCATCTGTCCATATCCTAATATCACGTCCTTTGTTCGAGTTATTCATTAACATTAAATCTAAAATAAATAAAGCGGCTTAATTATAGTCCATAAGGAGTCCGATCACGGCCCTCTTACCATATTTACATGCGGGCTTATTTATACAATCGAAAAGAATTTAATTACAATTCTTTGCAAATACTTTATAAAGTATTGTCAAGGCGTATGTCGACCTTCTTCACAATCACGGCCTCGTCGAAATGCAGGTGGTACACCCTATACGAAAGGGGGTCTCGCGGGAATTGAGCAATGTCCAGTAGAAAAATTCTCCTATTATGGCTACTCCCTGCCTAAATGCACATGAAATGGCATACATAAAACATCAAACCATATTCCATATAAATAATATAATCCTATATGGAATGTTCCGTGTCATGCATGAGATGAGACTCCTGCATTACCTGACTGAGTCTCGTAGGCTCCTACTTTGCAACGCCAAGTGTGAAAAACCGATGATGGTGTTTCACCCAATGACTTAAACCATTGGGCCCGACCTGGAATTTTAATTTATCAAATCCCGTGTGTTTATTTAGGTTGCGAATTTCCGGGGTCTCACCGTAGGCTTCGCAATGCCTTTAACACTTTCACAAATTTTCATCGCTGTATCCATATGTCCGGCAAAGAATAAAATTTAGGTCTTTCACCCTATAGGGGGAGGGATCTGCCCCATCTTGCTTCTGAAACCTGAAATTTATTATTATTATTTTAAACAAGCGTGAGTCTCGATTTTGGATGTTGTCCGTTTAAGACTCACCACACATTCACGGGAATGGTGAATATGATACTATGCACCCACGGCCAGGCTTCGACACGATGTGACCATGCATATGAAATGCAATCATGTCATTTCATGCTATGTCATGCCACATGCACTATAAGAGCTACATGCAACATTTATAAATCTCGGATAACATTATATTTCCTACATATAATTTCCATTTATCCTGAGCTTTCCATGTTAATACATCGAAGAATATATTAACATGATTTTTACACACAAAATCATGTTATTTATTTTTCTAACATTAACACACAAAATGGCCCAAATCTCGGACCCATAAAAGACAAGGCACCTCTTGGTCCCTTCACGGTTCGTCATCGAATTACTGTGATACCAAAACACACCACAAAACTTGAAGACATCAGTCCCGGGATCATAACCAAACCTCAGCCAGTCTGAATTTGCCAAACTTGATCGAAAATTCCTTGGCTGTAAAGCGGTCAGGTCGGCCAGTTGTTCAGCTTGAGTCGAGATTGCCTTAAAATTCCTATCTCGGCCCCAAATTTTGGGACTAAAATTTATGGCCTCTCACGACCTCCCAGAAAATCCCGAAACCATTAAATGACCTTTAGGCTAGAAACTAACCTAAGTAGGAAGATTCCCTACACCGTGGAGTTTGTGAAACTCGAGATTTTAGTACCCATGCATAGCTCGATGTGTGGACCGACTTTGCCTTTTGATCGAACGAAACCTACGGTCCGATTTAGTGATCCCAGAAGCGAAGAAAAGAAAAAAAAAATTTCTCCCTCTCTCTCATCTCGCTCTTTCTCCTGTTTCTCTTGTCCGTCCCCTTTCCTTTTGACTTTCCGTTTTTTTTTCCATGTGTTCATCTCTCATTCGGGCCCGTTTCTCCCCCGAAACAATTTATTTATTTTCAATTCAATTCATTTTAAATGAACTTAACTCAAGCCATTTTCCGACTTCCGAAGTTACCATTAAAAATCTAAGTCCACAAAATCCTTTGCGAGACTTATCACCAAAAAACTCATAAAAATTCCAATTGTCTCGAGTCGTGAAACTTTCTAAGTCACTAGATTTGGTGAATTTAACGGCTTGATTCGTTTCGTCATCCGAGATCTAGAGAATTTTCTAGGCTTCCCTAAACCATTATGACAATTATTGTTATTATTATTGTTATTCTTTTTCCATTTCTTCTTGAAAATTACTAATTTTCTTAGGTTTTACATTCTTCCCCCCTTAATAGAATTTCGTCCTCGAAATTCACACCTACTAGCACACACAAACACATGCATATGTAGTAATATTCTAATGCCAAATATTAGACCACGCACCTTTGTCCTTAAATAGGAAATGATAGGTGACTCACATCGTGTCCTCGCGTTCCCATGTTGCCTGCTCCACTCCTCGATGTTGCCACAACACTTTTACTAACCGCACGGTCTTGCGTCGCAAAACCTTATCCTGGCTATCCAAGATATGCACTGGTCCCTCCTCGAAGGTCCCATAAGTGTCAATAGTAATCTCTCCTCAATCCGCTACATGAGTTGGATATGGAGTATACTTCCGGAGCAAGGAGATGTGGAACACCTCATGGACACTGATAAATAGCTTAATTGGTAGCATCAACAGATAGGCAACTGTGCCCACCCTCTAGAGTATCTCTAAGGGCCCGATATACCTTGGCACTAACCTCATTGTGAAACCCCAGAAAAATACAATTTTCTCTAAAAGGTAAAAATCGTAATTTCGATAAAAATCAAAATTTTCTGATCTGGTTGATGAAACGGGACTTCTCCGTTAAAATCGTCTCATGAATTTTAGTAACCACGTCAAATTTAGTTGGATTAGAATTGGTGGGATTCGTTTTTCGGAGCGTGGGATGTCGGATGGTGCACATGGCAAGGTTGGGGATCACATGGCACCTCAAAGAGTGTGACACTTGGCATAGGGAATGACTCACATTGAGCACATGGGCCAAGCCGATTCCATGGCTCATATTAAGCCATGTAGGGTATGATGTCATAAAAAGAATTATGAAATAAAAGAAAAAGAAGGAAAATGGAAAGCCACACATTTGGCTTGAGGAAGGAGGGGAGGAAACTTCCTCCTTTTGACCCATACAATCAATGCTCCAAAAAGGAGGAGAGAAATTCAAAGAGAAATGAGGAAATGGAGAGAAAATGAAAGAGAAATGAGAAGAAGAAATGATAGGAAAATGAAAAGAAAGAAAAGCAAAAAGGAAGGAATAAAATAAAGGAAAAGAAAACGTGAGATGCAGTAGCCATTTTGTGATTTTTCTTTTAGAGAGAGAAGGAGCAACTTCTCTCTAGGATTTAGTGTTGAGGCCAGTCGAGTTAAGCTTAGGTCAAGAAGCAAAGTGGTTCTACACATCGAGGACTACACATGGGCACCGGTTTTGGGAGTTTTTGACAAACTCCATGAGGTAGGGGTTTCATCCTACTCGGTTTTTATACTTTGTTTAAGTGCTATATAATGTTTCAGTTGGTTTGAGGCCTTGAATGGCCGTTTGATCGGTTCCAAATCTTGGAACCGAAGTGTTGGGATTTTGAGACCCACAGACAGTCTGTATCAGTTTTATGGGCTGTTTGGGTTATTAGTTGTGAAAATTGTATTGTGGTGTGTATGAGATGGGAAATAGCAATGGAATTCGGTTTCAAAAAGTGGAGCAGGGGTTAGATGAAGTCGTTTGCCCATGGGCCGACCCAACTACAACAAGGACCTAGGATTGTTAAAATCAGTCCAGGTTTGTGGCGTATCAGATGGACCCAAATAAATTATATATTTATTATTGGCAGAATTGTTGAAATGAATGGCTTGGTATGTGTGGAAAATAGATAGGTTAAGACATGATTTTAATGTGTTAACACAATGACTAATTATATGGAATAAAATTGTGTTGTAAATACGATGAATTGATATTGTGATTTGGTGAAATAAATTAGGTGATGGTTGATGTATTGAATTACATGTGTGTAATTGTAATTGATTGAGAATATGCATATTGACATATTGTATAAATGGTTTGAAATAACAATGCATTTCATATAGCAGGTAACCTAGAGTAAGTGTGAGTGTGACATGATTTTGTAAAAGCGGACATACAGGTTGCGAGGAATTTCCTCGGGATGATGCAGGTGGGTTGGGAGATGGGCAGCCGGATCATATCGGATGAAGACCATGAGTTTGAGCTCGCCCAGCCAATTCACCGCCGGAGGGTAGTCATACTTTCAGAATGAATTCGGTAGTATATTTTCAAGAACAACGGGTTTGTTTTGAAAATGATTATTTTCTCATACATGGCTTAGAAGCGAGTGTAGGTAGTCGAGTAGGGACTGTGACATGGGAGGTGATCATGTAAGGCGTTCAAGTAGGATCACGTATTTACTTAGTGTGTATTTATTTTGGAGCGTGCATATGCACTTAGGTGGAGGAGTAACCCATTTAGGGTGATTCCTGCGAGGGCGATAATCCTGCTGTCGAGGAACATTTTTTCAGATGCGAGGGGTGTTCGAGAAGACGGCTCGTCTGAAATGCAGGGTTTTGAGAAGAAGCCGGAGTTATTGGCTTTGATGTTTTGGATAATATGTATTAGAATTATAGATTTTAATATGTATTTGTATTAAGAAGAAATATTATAACTCTGAACCATGTAATATATTTGGTTGGGATAGATTTTGTGAGTTGTTCTATTGGAATATAGTTGGGTATATTTGATAGTGTGGATACGAGGGCCCAGTGGCCATTTTACTCGGAGTATGCGTCTCGTGTCTGAGGCGTATGGAACCTGGGTTGACGGGTGGTGACGGACCACCGTTTTGGGGCTTCACACTCGCTTTCTAAATCTGACCACTCCTCTCTTAGGTATCACCTTTAAGAAGACGTGATCACCCACCTTGAACTCTAGAGATCGACGCCGTCTGTCGGCATAGCTCTTTTGTCTGCTCTGAGCCGTAAGAAGGTGCTTTTGAATCAAATCCACCTTCTCAGAGGTGTCTCTCTAATCAGATCCGGACCAGTGATGGAACGCTCTCCCATCTCTGTCCAACAGATCAGTGATCGACATGGCCTCGCAACAAGGCCTCATAGGGTGCCATCGAATGCTAAACGATAAGCTGTTTGTAGTGGCGAATTCCGCGCAAGGGTAAATCTTTGCTCCTAGCTACCCTTGAGATCAAGACACATGCCGCAACATGTCCCCCAAAATCCGTGTGATCTCTGTGACCATTTGTCGAGATGAAATCTTTGTGCTTTCATCGTCAGCTGTAGCCTATGGGCTTTTGGAAACTTTCCAAAAGTGTCTTGTAAATCTAGGATCCTGTCCAATACGATAAATTGGCACTCCATGTAGTTAGACCGATCTCACGAATACTCTCTTAGGAAGAATTTCCTCGATGTGAAGGTCAATCCCTATCTTTCTTTAGAAAGTGTCTTGACTTAGTGGTGGTCTACTATAACCCATACGACATCATGCCTCCGTGGTGTCCGTGGAAAGTGGGTCATAAAATCCATCATGACATGCTCCCACTTCCACCCGATTACTTAATGTTTGGAGTAGCCTGCGAAGCCACGATGCTTAACCTTTACCTTGACATGAGACATCGTTGAACAAATCCTCCAACACGTGTCGCTTCATTACGCTCCAATAATATTGGCGGCGAAGATCACCGGTACATCTTGTGCCACTTGGATGCATATGAAATGAGAGCGGTTAGACTACCTAAGGATCTCCTACTCTCGAGTCGATTAATTTGGGGAACCACATTTGGTTTCCTATCTCTTTGAAGAACTACCATGCAATAATGGATGGCCCATTGCCGTCTGATGCCTAACGATGCTCGATCCTTTGATGGGCGGATATCTCTGCGTCCTATCCACGGGACTCAATCACCACTTTCATTAGGGATGATGTAGCCTCTTAAAATCGATGCTCCTGGCACGATCCATGCTGCGAGCCTAGAAATTATCCTGATCTCGAGAATCACCCTCGGGAGCTTCACTAGCCCAGTACTCCTGTGACTTCGATAACCACATCGACCACTACATTTGCCTTACCAGTTACATGATGACATCACAAATAAAAGAGAAGTCAATGAGGTAGAAAATCAGTCCACACCATGCCATATCTGTCTATCTTATGATCACTATGTAGAGATATGCCCTTCACCTAATGCTATGAAGGAGACTCTTGATAGGCAAGCCAATTTTGTTGAGCCATACAAGGCTTCACCTTTTAGAAACAATAAGCAAGTGACCTAAAAATTACATCTTTGAAGGGGAAAACCTATCCTAATAGACAACCCTAGAGCACTATACCTACAATACCTATGAGGTACTTGGTAGGTTTTAGGTTTATAAATTTTTGTGCATTCATTGAGTTCCTAATGTAACCACCTGACATAAGACGAATCAGGTTTCAAGGGGTATATTGTAGGGTGTGCTTGTCCAAGTCAACAAATTTTGCTATCTAGTCGACTTTTTTGTTTTGGACATAGAGCCATGCATGCAACCATGTGCCCATCATTTTGGGAAGGCCTTTCCTTACTACTTCTAATGCCTTAATTAATTATAGGAATGACCTAATGTAGCTCAACTTTGGGAACATGACCATGGAGGTCAATGTCTTCAACATGTGCAAAACAAACCAATATTACTTGATGACGAAGACGACCTTAAAGGAGTGTGCATAATTGACACACTAGTAGATGAGCACATGAAAAGCCTCATTGGTCCCAAGTTGGATGACTATTATGAGGGCTTGGATGAAATGGATACATATACTAGAGAGTTATCCACACCATACATGGGTGGTGAGGGATACCCCTTTTTTGAACCCCCTTGGTTTTCTGTTATGGCATGTGGCTCATATTGAGGCTAGAAGGGTTGGGCAAATGCCTGAGCAGAGCCTAGTGAAGGCATTTTCCCTTCATGCATAACCCTCTTTTGTTGGGGGGATAACAAGTTGGGGGTTTGCCCTCGCGGTATGGTACGATATATTTTTAGGGTATATGAGTGTTTTTGTAATTTGGTCATATCCAAGGTTATTATAAATACCCACCTATGTAATCTTATTTCGAATGGTAAAAGAGTTGGTACAGTTCCCATGGATGTAGACACATTACGAACCACGTAAAATGCATTGTGTTTTCTTTGTTTTTCTTTACTCAGATTTTTATGTCTTTGTTGAATGAATCCGGCCAATTGGTGATGTATCGGGCGTAGGCCCATGATGGGTGCGATCTCCCTGCCCGAACATGAGTGAGTTTGATGGATTAAGGGAACTTAGGATTGTGGTAGAAAAGTGTTAAGGATGTGTTGGTATAGTAGGGTTTGGTGAAGTCGTTGAGTGGAAAATAACCCGAATGAATGAATGTCATGGATTAGAAGAATTCAGAAACGAGGGATGAGTCGACTATCAGGATGTGCTTGGTCGATGAGGTGATGTACCATGTCATGGATGAGGGATCTCTAGCAACAATTTGGTTGAAGTTAGAGAGTCTGTACATGTAAAGTCATTGATTTGTAAAGTTACTTCTACTAGTAGTCGATGGTCTAAAGATGGCAGAGGGGTTAGCACTAGATCAACATATAATCGTGTTTAATTAGATCATTAGTGATCTAAATAGAGCTGATGTGAAGTTCGAAGAGGAAGACATGGCATTGATTTTACTGAATTCTATACCCGATTCTTACGACAATCTAGTTATTACTTTGATGTGGGGGAAAGAAATCCTAGAATTCGAGGAGATCACATGTGTCCTTCTAGCCTTTAATCAAAGGAAGAAAGCCAGTGATGGGAGCTCACAAGGTAAAAGGCTTGTGGCCAAGGGTAATCAAGAGCGTGGGAGAAACAAGTCTCAGAGTGAGTTGAGTAGAAACAACTCTATATTTAAATTGAGGAGAAGGAAGGATATTCAATGTAACAAGTGTGGAAAAGGGGTACATAAAACGAGAATGTCCATAATGGAAGAAAGGGAACATAAAAACCAGAGAGGGTTAATCAAAGTCTATGAATATAGTAGAAGAAGGAGACTCAGAAAACGGTGATGGTGATATGCTTTCAGTTTCATCTAGTCAAGATCATCTAAAGGATTCTTGGATTATGGATTCGACATGTTCTTATTATATGACACCCAATAAAGACTGGTTTGACTCTTACAGGTTAGTAAATTCTAGTTCTATTCTAATGGGTAATGATACTTCATGCAGGGTTGTTAGAATAGGGAATATCAGAGTTAAGATGTTTGATGGTGTCATTAGAACATTGTGTGATGTTAGACATATTCCTGATATGAGGAAGAATATGATTTCATTGGGTACTCTAGACGATAGTGGTTTTAATTATAAATCTACCAATGGAATAATGAAGGTGAGCAAATGTGTCTTGACAGTGATGAAGGGGCGGAAGCTAGCAAGGAATATCTACAAACTGATGGGTACCACAATTGCTAGTGGAGCTGCAGTCGTAAAGCCTGAGTTAAATAATACAACCTTGTGGCATATGCGGTTAGGGCACATGGGTAAGCGTGGGATGATGAAGCTTTATAAGAGAAAACTATTGAAGGGTATCAAAACATGGAAGCTTGAGTTCTTCAAATATTTTTTTTGGAAAACAAAATAAGGTGCAGTTTAAGATAGCCATACACAATGTGACGCCCCAATTTTTAGGGGTCATTTAGACTTTTTTTTAACAAAGGACTTCAAAGTACACAAATACGCTGCACTGCCGCAGGTCCTGCTATGTGCATAGCTGCGCACACCTTACCGCCGTCGCATGCGCTTGATCGTCCCAAACACGAGCCCCGCCGCGGACACAAGCCTCGAGCAAACTTTCTCTGCGGATGTAGAATTCTTTATCGCGACATAAAACCATGAGGAATCTCGTCGCGGACAGAAACCGCCTCGTCACGACAGAAAACTATGGAAGTCGCCCGCTGCAGAGTTCTCCGTCATGATGTAATTCATCTATCGCCGCACCGGTGCACTGCCAGGCCGCCCTACGACACAATGTCTGTGTCGCGACACAACGCCTTCCTGCCTTGGCCACACTCTGTCGTGACACGAAATCAAGGGAACTATGTCGCGGATTGCTGAAACTCTATCGCGACCCATAGTCGCTTCATTCCTTACTACCTGGGCCGGCTGGCAAAACTCCAGAATGACACTGGCCGAGGATTCTTGGCCCGCATGCACGTACCCGCCGTGTTCCGGTCTGCGCGCTCGTCAGCGACATGGATGACCCCGCTACGACATAAGGTTATGAACCTCGCCACGCACAGACTCTGTCATGACAGATGACTCAAAATGGGTGGTAGCCCATTTTGGCCTCCTACACCTCTAGTTCTCCTTTTTCCTTTCCTTTCCAATGCACCCTAAATTCTAACATAGGTTAATCTTATGTATTACAAAGACAACCCGAAAGCCCGGAAAGAACGAGTTAAAAGATAACTCCGTGTTCTTTAATTACAATACAAAAACGGGGTTTTCTACCCAAAATTTATAAGATACTAAAACAAGTCCAGATTTGGCCCTTTCCTTCACAATTGAGGCCCTGGATGAGCTTCGTCGCCTGTTGTACCTCCGGCACCTGAAATTTTTATTCCCACGATGGGGTGAGCAATGCCCAGTAGTTGAATTTTCCTACAAGGGCTACTCCCCACTTAAATGCGCATGCAATGGCACACAAACATCCACTCACATTCCACACAATGCAGTTCTTTCATGGAATGATTTTATGCCATGGATGAGATGAGACTACTCATGCCATACCCCAAGTCCCGACCGACTCCCTCACATATGCAGGACCAAGTGTGAAAACCAGTCATTAGTGTTTCACCCAATGACTCGCTCATTGAACCATCCTCCAATACTCATTTGAATGTTCATCAAATTATGTGTGTTTATTTATAGGCCACGTCTTTTTCGGGGTTACACCACAGGATCGATGTACGCCTTTCGACATTTTTCATTTTACTCACAACCGTGATCATGCCGTCGAATCGCATGTGAATTCCTGGGACTTTCACCCCGAGGGGAGGGGATGGGGATCTACCCTAACTTGCTCAGCCCAACAGACATGATTTTTATCATTTATTTATTTGTTCCCAATTTTTAGACCGTGGGTCTTGACCTTGGACGTTGTCCCATTTTCGAGCCCATCACACACATTCACCAAGAATGGTGAATTTAACATCACAATTCATTTGCACCCGACTAGACGCGATGCTACGTGCATATGAATGTGAACATGCCCATTTCAGATATTCAATTTTTCATGGTTCATGCACCGTTTTATTTCATCGCAATATGATTTCATGCCATGCAACCATCATGTTAACACATCAATTCCACATGCATTAACATATCATTTTTCACACACAATTCATGCTATTCATTTCAGGCAATAACATGCAAGCAATTTCACATGGATAATCTCAAATTAAAATCGCCTCCGACTCGTCTAAAACAATCCCATATATACTGTGGACCGTCCAAGGATAGTTCCCCTATCAAGCATTCAACCCCATTTCTTTGGGATCAGAAATGCATGGCCATTTCTGGCCTCACAACTCCCAATACCATTTT
Organism: Tetrastigma voinierianum; assembly: GCA_016808115.1. Lineage (NCBI taxonomy): Eukaryota > Viridiplantae > Streptophyta > Magnoliopsida > Vitales > Vitaceae > Tetrastigma > Tetrastigma voinierianum. Next base: position 34,589 of record JAEQBH010002077.1, read on the forward strand.
TATGGCTTTTGCATTAAGAATAACCGAAAGGTGAGAAGACTCCCTACCTCTTGAGTTTGTCGAACTCTCATTTCCTACTCCTCTACTTGAAGCTCTTTGTCGCAAGGAAGCCCTTTCCCTCTGCTTCCACCTCGAAACCGCCGGTTCGATCAAGCTGAAATTTGTGAGAGAAGGTGTAGCTTTCTCTCTAAAAGTCCTCTCCTTCTCTCTCTCTTTCTCCCTTCCTTTCTCCCATCCCATCGTTTGGTCCAAGATGGGTCAAGTGGGAGTGTACCATTTGCCACGTGTCGTCACTCCATTGGTTCCCTTGGATTACCCCTTATCCATTCATCTACAACTTTGGATTTCCCTCCAATCATCTGGTGACACATGCCCCACATCAGGGCCCCTACTCAGCCTGCTTGACTTGTTCTCTATTTCTGACACGCGGGCTCAATGAGCCACCTATCCCTTTCCAACTGGTCCCTTACTACCCTCGATGCCTCGAAAATGTGAAATTTGATCAGTTCCCTGGAATTCGACGAAATTGACGTGGTAGCTGGGGATCTCGCGAGACGATTCCAACTATGAAGTCCGCTTTCATCATCCGAGATCTAGAAATTCTAAGATTTTCCACTGAAATTACTGTTTTACTTTTTCTCAAAAAAATTGATTTTTTCTTGGGTTTCACACACAAGACAAAGGGGATTCTTGATTATGTTCATACAAACGTTTAGGGGCCAATACAGACAACATATTTGGGAGGTATTGTATATTTTGTGAGTTTTATTGATGACTACTCATGAAAAGTTTGTGTACTTCATGTGGCATAAGTCAGAAACTTTTGCTAAGTTTAAGCTATGGAAAGTTGAAGTGGAAAACCAAATAGGAAGGAAGATCAATTGCCTCAGGTTAGATAATGGTACAAAGTACTCGAATTCAATATTCTTCAAATTGTGCTAGGAGCATGGAATTAAGAGGCACTTCAGGATTCGGAAGACACCACAACATAATGGTGTGGTAGAGATAATGAATAGGTCTATAGCTGAAAGAGCTCACTGTATCAGATTGAATGTAGGGCTAGAGAATAAGTTTTGGGCAGAGGTAGTGAGCATGACATGCTACTTGATCAATAGGTCACCAAGGGCAGCATTAGATGGGAAAGTTTTAAGGGAGGTATGGGTAGGTAATGAGGTAGACTCTCTGGGGTCGAGGTTCGGATGTCCAACTTATAATATATCATTGAGGAAGAGATCAAAGCTTGATGCAAAGTCTAGAAAGTGCATCTTTCTAGATATCGTAAAGGTTAAACACTTCGTTAGGATCCAAAGGCAAACAAGGTGGCACAAGAGAGTCATGATTTTCACGAAAGCCATGTCAGGAATCACTCAAAAAAAAAAAAGAGGAGCAGGCCAAAAATCATGGCGCCTATGAGGTGTGTGGTATAAGTGGAGCTAGAGATGTGGGAGAGAGAGCTAGTGACTTAATGCAAAGGATGGTCCTTAGAATGCAGGGAGAGCTAGTACAAAAGATCATCGGCCTTATAAGATAGCCACAAAGTAAAGACAAGCCGCACACATCAAGCAAAATTTACTAAGTATTGTTTTGAGGATTTTGTCTCTTATGCACTAATCACTAGTAATGGGGATCCTACTAACTTCTAGGAGGTAGTACATAGCCAAGAGAAAGGTAGATGGATAAGTGCTATGGAGGAGGAGATGCAATCTCTACAAAAGAACCAAACATGGGAATTAGTGGAACTTCCTAAAGGGAAGAGGGCTATTAGGTGCAAGTGGGTGAACAAGAAAGAAAGAAGCGATTTTAGAAAAGGAGGGTGAAAAGTTCAAGGCTTGCCTAGTAGCAAAGGGTTACTCACAGAAGCATGGGGTTGACTATGATGAGATATTTTTCCCCATGGTTAAACATACTTCCATTAGAACAGTGTTCGATTTGGTAGTGTATTTTAATATGGAGTTGGAGCAGATGGATGTAAAGACAACTTTCCTTCATGGTGAGTTAGAGGAGACTGTCTTCATGGTATAACCAAAAGAGTTCACTCAACATGGACATGAACACTTGGTTTGTAAATTGAAGAAATCCCTATATGGGTTGAAGTAGTCCCCAAGGCAATGATACAAGAGATTCGACTCCTACATGATCTGAATTGGCTACAAAAGATGTGAGTATGATTGTTGTGTTTATGTGAAAAGTCTTGATGATGGTTCATCTATTTTTCTATTGCTTTATGTGGGTGATATGCTGATTGCTGCAAAGAGTATGAACGAGATCAACAAATTGAAGATTTTGTTCAGTAGAGAATTTGACATGAAAGATTTGGGTGTGACCAAGAAGATTCTTGGGATGGAGATTAGCAGAGACAAAGCTTTAGGGAGATTATGGTTGTCTCAAAGTGGCTATGTTAGGAAGGTGTTGGAAAGATTCAACATGGAGAATATAAAACCTGTAAGTACACCTTTAGCGAACCATTTCAGATTCTACACATTGCCCAAGGACTGATGATGATGTACATGAACTGTCAAAGGTCCCATATGCAAGTGCAATGGGGGGCATGATGTATTTTATGGTTTGTACAAAACCAGATTTGGCACAAGCTATTAGTACAGTAAGCAAGTTTCTATTGAATCCAGGACGATCACATTGGGATGAAGTCAAGTGGATCTTCAGGTACTTGAGGGGGACTACAGACTATGTCATCATGTTCAATAGATAACAAAGTGATCCTTCAGTTGTGGGATATATGGATGAAGATTATGGAAGGGATTTGGATGACAAGAGGTCCACCACAAGTTATGTGTTCACTCTTGGTAGAGGAGCTATTAGTTGGAAGTCTATGGTACAACCCCTAGTTGCATTATCTACCATTGAGTTAAAGTATATAGTAAATAAGTCGCGGGCGAAGAATTGTGCTTTTAGATTGGTTAAGGAGCCTAGCAAGGTGGAGTTCTACTGCATCACGGATAGTCAGTGCCATCTTTTTAGCAAAGAACCAGGTGTATCATGCAAGGACCAAACACATGGATGTGAGATTTCACAAGATTAGGGAGTTGGTATCTTCTGGTGAGTATGCTTGAGAAGATTCATACTTCTAAGAATGCAGCAGACATGTTGACAAAGCCTATTACCACGGAGAAGTTCATGCACTGCTTGGACTTGATTAATATCTCTAGATGCTAGATGGGAGATGCTCCGACCTATTGCCCCAAGTAGAGTTTTCAAGCCATGGTTGGTTTTCTTCAAAGAAGTGGATATTCGCTAAGGTGGAGATGTTATGGCATGTGACTCATATTGAGGCTAGAAGGGCTGGGCAAATGCCTTTGCTACTCTACGTTCAGGCATTTCCTCTTCATGAATAACCTTTTTTGTTGGGGAGGGGTTCAAAGAAGTAGATATTCGCTAAGGTGGAGATGCACAACATGTGGCTCATATTGAGGCTAGAAGGGTTGGGCAAATGCCTTTGCTATGCTCCGCTCATGCATTTTCCCTTCATGCATAATCTCTTTTGTTTTGTTTTTTTTTTTTTTTTTGGGAGGGCAAAATAGGTCGGGGGTTCTTCACGGCATTTCAGATGATATATTTTTAGGTATAGGATATTTTCAGAATTTGGTCATATCTCGTGCTATTATAACATCACCCATGTAATCTTATGTCGGTGATAGTGAAAAGGTTGAGCTGTCGCTCGTGGATGTAAGCACATTGTCAAACCACGTCAAATTTGTGTGTTTTCTTTACTTCGATTTTTATCATCTTTGTTACACGAATCACAACAATTTTCCCATATTAGCTTACCTCGGACTTAGTTTCAAGTGAGGCTAACTAGACCAGAATTTTTATATTTTTGTTTTATTTTTTTTAGTTTATTTTTATTTTGTTTTCTTTAATCTTTGGTAAAGATTGTTTCTTTTTCTTGTGCTTTTCAGGATCTCTTCACTTAGAGCACTAGACACATGGCGCCTACACTTTAAAGATGGTGCTTGGAAGCAAGTTTGAATAAAAGCACCCCTTACCCTTATCCTATTTATTTTATTGATGCTGGAAACATTGAGGACAATGTAACCCTTGGTTGGGGGAGACATATTAAGAAAGAAACTTTTGGACCCAAATTTTAAAATTTTTGCATGTTTGTTTTGCATGATTGGTGAGTGTTTTCTTTTTCTTCGCATGATTGTGTTGGAGTTAGTTGGTGCCTAATTTATTTTGAGAAGTATTGACATTGAGCTTACATACAACAATTGAGTCAGATGTAATTTTTTTGCTAAACTTGAATTGAAGGATCTTGTGGAAGTGGGAGACTAGGCTATGATAGCCCTTGTTCTTTAAACAATTATTTCTTTATGGAACTTGCCATAAATAAAACACAATAGATCTCCCACATACTCTAAGGTACCAGACATCTTTCTTAATGACACCATATGAGATATTATTGGACTCTATTAGTGATGGGACACCTATTTTGGAAATGTTCATAATTTTTTTTTTTTGGAAATAATGCACGTGTTGCAATAGCAAATTTTATTAGGGGGAATTACCAAAAAGGGTGGGCCAACTAAGCGATTTACTCCCAAGGGCCAATAAGATATATAATGCCTAAGAATACCTATTTTTTGATAAGGACAAAAATATCCTTTAACTAAAGTCTAATTTTAAAGAGAGATAAAGGCAGAAAGATTGGTCTACCCACCACCATTACACCTTTTTCCCTCTTCGGTGCAGCTTCCTTCTTCTCCCCTAGTGCAGCCAACTCACCATCTACAAATTTGTTGAGTTTCCAAATCTCATCTTCCTCTAAAAATAAAAATTCATACTATTATTATGTTTTTATTTTGGAGAATTTGTTAGTTGCGATTTTAGTTTTTAGGGTTTATATGAGGTTTTTGTATCTAGTTTTTAGGATTTATTCAAGAGGTTTATGATTTTGGTTTAGATGAAGTAAATTTTTATGTGAAAAAAAATTATAGATAATTTTGGTTAGCTCGCTGTTGTTTTTCTATGGAAAGATTGTATTTTTTGAAAGAAAAAAAAAGACAAAGTAGAAAAAGACATGACGTTAGGGGTTTGTTGTTGTCGGTTTTTTCTATTTTTTTGGTGAAAAGGTTGTATCTTTTGAAAAGAAAAAGCATAATTAAGGTTTTGAATTTGATTCTATATAACAGATTTTGAAATTTTAAATGAATAGAAATAAATTATATTGAAATTAATAGAGTATGACACAACAGCTTATGTTTACAATAAATTCAGAAACCTCAAGAAAATCCCACTTTTTGAAAATGGTAAACGGGTCATTTCTGCTAAAAACTCGGAATTTTCTAGATCTCTGACACGAAACAGACACCATCGTTGGAATCGCCTCGCTAAATCTAAATTTACCACGTCAATTTCGTCGACTCGGTATTAATCGAAAATTTCACGCTTTTCGCCGCAGAACGGCATGGACACTCGAACATTTTGAGCGGCTTCACAGCGCGCCACGTGGTCGCATAGAATGAAATAACTCAGCCGTTACGTACCATGCTGATGGGGCTTGATTCCTAATCGTGAGGAAAATCAGCGAAATGACAAAGCCATGGGGCCAAGAATCTCCACCAATGGGAAGTCGAAGGCGGCGCGAGACAAGCGTAATAAATGTTAACACTTCTCTCATTTTACTGAATCCCAAGTGAAAATATGAAATCAAATTCTGCAGAAAAGCCCAACTTCTGTGATTTCCTTGTTCGACCGCTGGTTCTCGCTGTCAAGAAAACAAAGTTGTTCTATGTCGCAAGGGCCAATGCGATAGGCACCATTTTTTTCGAAATGACGACTCCTGAGCAGACGTTTTCTCCCCGCCACGAATCCCTTTTCGTGAGCTTTGTTAATGCTGCAGATGAGGTCGCGAGTCGCTTCGATTAGTCTCGAAAATTTCCAACCGAGTGTCGAAATCGAAGTCGCTTTCGATAGTCCACTGAATCGTCAGGGGTATCAGGTTATAATTTAGCATTAAACGGGTTCGGGGTGCGTTGACGGGCCTAAATGGCAGATTTCGCTCCACAAAGTGGAACCGATGCTCGTGAGAGGCCTCGCCTACCGAACAAAATCTGATAATTGCATTTATGGACCGTTAAAACAAATTCTTGCTTGTTTGTTGGACCAAAAAATGGTCCATGTGTATTGTAAGCAAAATATCGCTAAGACGCACGGATCGATGCTGTATTGTTAAAATCATAACGCATGAAAATCTCTAGCGCTAACATGAGTGTTTGAATTATATAAAAATATAATTGTGTGAGAGCCACCGTAGAATTAAATTGACGTTGATTAGCCCATGAGGCTTTTAATTTTGATGTTATTGATATGAATAAATAAATACGTGATTAGTATGTGAATTTGTTAATATATGCATGATTGAGATATATTAAGACGTATCGTATAAATGGAATAATGCATTTCATATGCACCAAGCAACCTGTAATATCAGTATGAGCAGCATGACATGAAAGAAAATGAAAACGAAATGGTTGTGAAAGGAATTTCAATGGAAGATTTTCCTGAGAATCAAGCGAGATTGTCCAACACCACGCCGTATGTTCATTAATTGCTTTAGTTATCTAACAACTCCGCCTCTTTCTGAGGGTCATTAACAGATTTTAACAAACTCTGAGTATGTTTTCGAGAACAAAAACCTTTTGTTTTGAAAATGCGTTTTTCACATTTGGCTTGTGCATGCGTGAAGGAGTCAAGAGGGCCTCGAGAAGGAAAGGGTGAGTCGCATTCTCATCCATATCATGTGTATATCCAAGCAGATCGATTTGCCGAAGGCGTTTATTGCCATTACATGCACTTATGTAGGATAATTCCACTATCAAGTATCAAGCCACCCGTTAAGGGAACATTATTTCGTGTAATGTGGAGTGTTCGAAGACTAAAGGCCATTAGAGGTTTCGAGAAGAAAGCCAGATTGCGGGCTTTGATATGAAATTTGTAAAACATGTATTAGAATTCTAAATTTTAATATATGTTCATAAGAGCGATGTAATAACTCTCTTGAACTATTGTACAGCTAGTTAGATTCGTGAGTATTACGTATGGGCCCAAGTGACCATTTTTATCATGTATGGGTCTCATGAGACACAGTATTTTGGGCGGGTTGACAGAAGGTCAACGAATTTCCTGGATTCGGGGCCATAGCTTGGTATCAAAGCTAAGGTAAACGACACCTTGGGAGCTCCGCAGTGTTTCCATAGTTTAGTCCTCCTGATACCACCACAAATTGGTATCGTAGCTAGGTATACGAATACCTAGGCTTGAGGGACTTCCAGGTTAGCTATGGTCATAAGGTGTAAGAGCATCACACTGTATAGCTCGATGCTGGATATTAGAGTATATCTTAGTACGTAGTTAGGTATACTATTAATGGGGGACTTGACGTGAAATCTGCATCATATCCCTTTGTACATTTTGATGAATTAAATGTGATGTGTGTGATTGGATTTATGTGTTGTATGTGTTGTGATGGTGTGCTTCGTGAATAGCATGAAGAATGCCGAACACTAGGGTTGGAGAAACAAAACCTAGGGAGGCTGAGAAATTTTAGCAAAATAAATTAATTAAATGAAAAATTGTTTTGGAATTTTTTTTTTTTTTTTTTGAGGTTTTACAGAGTGTAAAATAGGAAAAAAAAATTAAAATAAATTATAATAGATTTATTTGGTTCTACTAAAGATATGAAAAAAAAATAAAATTTGTGATATCAAGAAGGAGTAGAATATGAAAAATGAGAGAAGAAAAAAGTGTGCAGGAGGTCAGGCTACTCGCCCATTTTTCAGACCGGGTCACGATAATTAAAATTGTATCGTGGACACAGTATACTGGCCATACTGGGCGCGATAATACCGAAGCAAAGAATACACGACACGGCCAAGCAAGAATACGCGACACGCCAGCAATGGGCTAACACACGCCGCGCGCAGGGGCGAGCAGTGGCTCGCTACAGCCGATGGCCTCGCCTCACGGCTGCGACAAAGCCATCGCGGATGTGGGGCAATCTGGGTAGCGATATCGCTGCGATAAGAAGGCCGCGAGCACGCAAGCACAGTCACACATGACTCCAGACACGACCAGGCGTCGTTACACGACGCGGCAAAGGCGTGGCAAGATGGGGTTTCTACGCCGCGATACAATTTTGTATCACTACATGGGCTGCACAAGACGCTAAATAAGGCTGGCAGTGCTGGCGCTTCAATATACATTTGACACTTGCGCCAACACATAAGAGATGGTCTAAAGGCGCACAGGCGTAAGTACTGTGGTCCAAATAGTACACCGCATCTAACCTGCTTCTGACCTAAGCAATGCACCGCTTACGATCACATTCGGGAGCACCGCTCATGGACATTGTTCATGAACATTGTTCACGGGGTTTTCAAAAAAATGAAATAAAATAAAATTTTTGTTACGTATAATTTAAAGTATGAAAAATTTTTAGGTATGTGAATAGTGTCTCGGGGTTATGTTTACACCTTAGAGACACTTCATTAAAACTTAACTTGCCATTTGACATGTGTAGATGGCTAGTCGAGGGAGAGGACGTAGAGGTCGGCCCACGAGGTACCCGGTCGTGCACCACTGGCTTTTGACCAAACAGCCTTGTTGAGGTCAGATTTAAGTGGGCCACGCTATCAGATAAAGCAGTGCAAAGAGGTAGTCGTGAGGTCCGAGTAACCTCCAGAGGTTCAAGGCACATCATCCTCCGATATTCACAGGGGAGGAGATTCGATGGTGGCATACCATTGTCTATGCAGGTGCTGCTAGGCTGGGTACGGAGGCTGTGGGAGATTACCTGATATGACCAGGATCGACCAATGACCCAGCCTGTGAGGGCGAGGCCCAAGTATCAGGAACTGGCGAGGACCTCCAGAACCCAGAGGCAATGACATGGGCAGAGTTCCGTGTCGCTCATGGGCAAGTATTTTCCTGGACACCGCTAGACATGTTAAGGCTCGTTAGCCTTAGAGTCAAGCAAAGTGGGCCATGACCGTGATCGAGTATGTGGCCAGTTCACCTGAGTTACTCGCTTTGTCGACGATTATAAATTACAGACCCGGCTGTCAGAGGTTTGAGAATGACTGAGATTGTCCATTCGGGATGTGATCAGAGGGACTCGCCATTAAGACATGAGGACTCTATGGTCAGGGACTACCATGACCATAGAGAGAGACGAAGGATGGACAAACAATTTTGGGATGGGGTTAGTGGCAAGAGGAAGGAGAGCTCGCCTTCAGCTTCGAAAGAGGCGTAAGGCTTCGCTGCAAGGATTTTAGGAACAAAAATGTAGGTTATCAGGCTGCGCCAAGATAGGCATTTCGTCGTAGATGTGTTATTTCGCCGACACCGGACATATGAGACTGATCGCTCCTGCAGACAGGATCCTAGGATTTCGGGACAGCACGCCTCGCTAGCCGTCAGGATACAGAGGATGCGCCCATTCCTCCACAACCTAGATGGTTCGCAGGAACCCACAAATGGGTAGGTGCTACACAAGCACCTTCTAGCACAGATGGGCCGAGGGCCGCAGTGTGGGCTCGAGGTCAGCACAGAGCTCACAAAGACTTCGGGACCTAGGGGGCATGTCTATGTCAGCAGCCGCAGGCTGAGCACACAGATCAGCCGGACATGCAGGGTACATTTTATACCTGCATTTGTTTTCTGATGCATCATGTTCATTAATGCATCTTGTGTGGTAGGTTTGGGCTTGGAGGTTGAGGCCTTTGGAAAAGCCATTGTATGGGAAAATTCTTCCCTCGATCTAGGTGAGTCGGGTCGATGTGTCGAGATCAGAGTCATGATCCGTTGATTCTCGCTCATGGTGGACCTTCTGGGCAGAGATATATCGGTTTGATGTCATTCCTAACATGGATGAGCTGGGATGCCCATCTAAGCCAGCGCACTGGTGACCTTAGGCTACATCGTGAACTCCACACGGCCTTCGAGTCAGGTGGAGGCCGCATATGCATGCGAAAGTGATGCAGATAGGTGGAATTTGACTAAATTTTTTAAAGCGGGGGAGAATGTGAAACCCCTAGAAATCCTAATTTATGAAAAATAAGAAATGGTAATTGGTCAAAATCCGTGACTTTCAGATCTCGAATGATGAAATGGATCACCGTTGGAATCGTCTCTATGAAATCTAGCCTATCACTCGAATTTCATCGAACTCAGACAAATGGTACCTCACTGCCGAGGCAACAGAAGTGACACTTGACACATTTTGAGTGGCTCACAGTGTGCCATGTGTCAGGTGTAGAATGAATCAACTTGAGCTCAAGTGTGGGGACCATGTGGACATGTGGCATCTCCTAATTGGAGGAAAATCAAAGGTAGGTGGATAAAGTGGATAAGGGGTAACTTCCACCAATTTGGGAGGCTGATGTTGGCAAGTGAGGAAAAATGGGGAATAAATGAAAAAAAGAGGACACTTCTCTCATTTTGGCTAAATCCGGCAGTGGAGGGGGAAAATCAAATTCTAGAGAGAGAAATTCCAACTTCTCTCTAGATTTCCTGGTGTTCGGACCGTCAGTTCTCGTGGGGCTAAGAAGCAAAGTTGTTCTACGCTGCAAGAACTACGCATGGGCACCGGTTTTGTGGAGTTTCAACAACTCCGGGAGGTAGGGGTTTTCTCCTACTTGATTTAATCCCTTTTTGAGAGGTTTGTTAATGCTTTAGGTGGTATGAGGCCGTGAGAGGCCGTTTGATCAGTCCCAAAAATTTGGAACTGAAATGCTAGAAATTGGAAGTCGTTTTGGACAGCCCACGGACTGTTTGGGTGGCTTGTGTTATAATTTATGCATTAAATTGTGGTTTGGTGTTGATGGGCCGGAAATGGCTATGGATTTCGGTTCCACAAAGTGGAACCGATGCTTGGTGAGAGGGTTGCCCATGGACGTACTTCACGAGATCGGATGTGGGACCGTTAAAACAAATTCCGCTTGCTTGTTGATCGAAATGGTCCATGTGTGTTGTAAGCAAAATATTGCTTAAGATAAATGGTTTTGGAGGTATGGAAAGAAATTGTTCATGCATGAAAATTTAGTAAGTTAACATGAGTGTTTGAATTATATAAAATATAATTGTGTGAGAGCCATTGAATTAAATTGGATTGTTGATTAGCCCATGTGGAGCTAATTTTATATGCTATTGATATGAATAAATAACATGTGATTAGTATGTGAATTTGTTAATATATGCATGATTGAGATATATTAGCATGTGTTGTATGGAAATGACATAATGCATTTCATATGCACCGGGGCAACCTAGAATAATAGGTATGAGTGCATGACATGAAAGAAAATGAAAAACGAAAATGGTTGTGAAAGGAATTTCAATGGAAGATTTTCCGGAGAATTGGGTTGGGAGATTGTCCAACAATTCACGTCAGAGGAGCCCATGAATTGTTTCAGAGAGTTATCCAACAAATTCACCTCGGAGGGTTGTCCAATAGATTTTACCGAAACTCGGTAGTATGTTTTCGAGAACAAAAACCTTTTGTTTTGAAAATAGTGTTTTTCTCACATTTGGCTTAGGCATGCGTGAGGGAGTCAGTGAGGGCTCGAGAAGTGGGAAAGGGTGAGTCGCATTCTCATCCATATCATGTAGACATTCAAGTAGGATCATATATTTTCTTGAGTATATTTGGTTGCCATTACATGTGCACTTAGGCGGGGAGTAACCCATGTAGGATAATTCCACTACTATGCATTGCTCACCCTGTCGAGGGAACATTATTTCAGGTACAGGGAGTGTTCGGGAAGACGGTTTCATTAGAGGTCATGAGAAGAAAGCCGATTGTGGCTTATTATATAACGAAGCTTCTACGCCAGAATCCAACGGAACATGTTTGTATTAAAACACGTGGCATCTCGAACTATTGTAATATAGTTGGTTAGATTTTGGTGAGTATTGATGTATGGGCCCAAGTAGCCATTTTTACTCATGTATGGGTCTCATGACATGAGACATAGGTATTTCGCGGGTTGACGGGTTGTCAACGGACCCCCGGGATTTGGGGCGTCACAAAATTAAACTGGAAGTACAATAGAGTACGACAATACTCTATATATTATATTTTTAAATGCATCCAATAAATCGAAATAGAGCTCAAATGTTAGTATTTCTATGTTGTAATTATGTTGCATTTGTATTATATATATACATATACTTTCTAACTAAAGACATGATTTTTATACAAAACATTCAATATATAAAACATTCAACATATCAATTTATAATAATACTTGTAAAAAAACATAACAATTACATACATATATATATATATATATATATATATATATATATATATATAATGCCATTTGGTTTTAATAAAAATTGTATTGTACATAAAGGTTTTAGGTTGTAACTATATTGCATTTGTATTGTATAAGTCATAATTCTTATACAAAACCTTCAATGTATTAAGCATTCAACACATCATTTTATAATACTACACGTACAAAAAAATAATTACACAAAATTATATTTATACATACATATTTATTTGTCATTTGGCTATATTATACAGTATTGTAACGTTAATGTTTCTATGTTGTAATTATATTACATTTGTATTATACTTGTATATTCTAACTATAGACATGATTTTTATACAAAGCCTTCACTATATAAGCATTCAATGTATCAATTTATAATAATACTCATAAAAAATATATAGCGATTACCCAAAAACATATTTATATACACATATTTAATGTTCTATTATCCAACTATATTATACTGTATCATAATGTTAATGTTTCTATGTTGTAATTATATTGCATTTCTATTGTACTTGTACTTTTTAACTAAAGTCGTGATTTTTATACAAAACCTTAAATATATTAAGCATTCAACATATCAAGTCATAATAAAACTTGTACAAAAATATAACAATCACACAAATTCATGACAAATAAAAAAAATAAAAAATAAAGTGTTCTCATAAGTTGTGATTTCAATTTTTGATGACAACTTGAATATGATGACGAATATATAAAAAAGGTAGTCCCAAACAAAATATAGTTTATGTAACTTTAGAGTTTCAAAAAACTTTTTTGGTTCCCTTCTTTTTCACTAGTGCGGGTCAGATGTCAAGGGAAAGATAAAGAGTTTTTTTTTTTTTTTTACTTTTTGCGTTTGTTTATTGTTTTTTAGTTGTTAAGGGTAATTTAGGTATTATTATAAATATTATCCTCAGTTATTATCATTTTTTATACCCACCCTTATGAGGCATTATCTATGTTAGTGACCCTTGGGAGTAAATCTCTTAGTTGGCCCATCCTTCTTGGTAATTCCCTCATTTTATTAATGGCTGCTTTGATGACACTTATTGTAGAATTGGGAATTATCAAGAGCAAGTTTTATAGTGTTGAATAACAAAGAAATTAGTAATAACATAAAAAACAATATTATTTTAAAAAAAACATATAAAACAATAATTTTATATGATCAGGTATATGACACTAATCCAAAATAGGTGATACTGAATTTATTTGACGTGAGACTTCTAATATTATAATAATTTTATGGGTATTTAACCATAAATTGCCAATAAACCTTAGTTCAATTGGTTTAAAGCGCTAGGCTAGTCATACGAAGGGAAATGACCAAGGTTCGAAACTTCTTTAGAGCAAATTATTACATTGTTATAATTTCAAGTGAATAGTTTTAAAAAAAACCATAAATTGGTTACGGTTATAAGGGCTCATTGGTCCATAACAAATGAGCACATAGTAATACCATGAATTTGTTATATTTAGTTAAAAAATTAATATGTATGAATTTATAGTCAATTACCATGTTTACCAATTTAATAATTCTCATATTAAATTTATATTTATAAATGATCCATATTTAATTCTCATATTAAATTGGTAATACCATGAATTCTAAATTATTATGAGAATTAATAACATAAATATAGAAAGCCCTCATAATAGTAAATATCATAACAAAATGAGGTGAGACTTAAAATTTACCCATAAATATGGTAATACACTCTTATTCCTATTTTTTTTTGGACAAACTATGCACTTGGCCTACATAATAGTACCTGTTCTCATCGAAGTTGAACCCAAGACCCCTTCCCTCTATGCCCTCGCATGTTGTTTAACTTTGAAACTCTACCACTTGAGCTAAGCGTGATGACCTCATATCCCTAATTCAAAAATTCCCATAATGCACATTATTCTAATATCAAACATTTTTATAAGGGAAAATTATATTATGGTGTATTAATTTGATTCTATTTAAAAAAAAAAGTTTATGAAAAATGAAGAATGAAGGTTATGTTAACTCATTTAAAAAATAATCACTAATAGATATTGCACATATGAGAAACACATTTTCTTCCTAAAATGCCCGTTTGTCAATTGATTGAAAACCAAAAAAATAAAAAATAAAAAAAAAAAGAAAAAGATTTGGAACCCTAGATCTTTAATAAAACTAGCACCTAAATTCTCACATTTTAAGGAACAAATTTATGTTTTCCAAAAAAAAAAAAGGAAAACACAATTAGCAAGTTAAAAGTTGTTTTTATTTTTTTATTTTTTTTATTTTTTATTTTCAAGAACAGAAAATAGAGTGTTTTGGGTTCTAAAATGAGAAGGGGTTGTTTTGGGAATTTGGATGACAATTTCATTAAGGATCCAGGGGTCAAAAATCGTTTTCTATTTTTTTTTTGGCTTTCAATTGAATGATAAAATGGGTATTTTAGGAAGAAAATATGCCTTCCACATGTGCTGTATTTTTTTAATGAGTTAACCTACCTTGTTTCCTCATTCCTTATAAACATTTTTTTTAAATAAAATCAAATTAATACACAATAACATATTTTTCCTTTTTATAAATATATCAGGTTTATGATACTAATCCAAAATAGGTATATGATCAGGTTTATCATAACAAATTATTTGACGTAAGAATCAAATATGGGAAATTATTTACCACATATATGTCACTTAATTCTACAAACAATTTGCTATTGAATCTCACCACGGTAGAATTCTATATGATCAGGAAAAAATATTCCAAAATTTTCCGGGATTATGAGGAATTTGCCATTGAATTTCACTGATCGATATCAAATAGGAACTTGTAAATTTTGACTTAATTATTATTAATGTACAAATTACAAACTCATAACAAGGATGAATGAAGTCATGTTTATTCAATTCCATCATATAATTTATCGATCTCAAAGTAGACTAACAAGACAAATGACATTGATAACTCTTATTAATTAATTTAATCAAGGTCATACATTTTCCAATCTCATTTATCAAGGGTCTATGAATATCTCTAAAAGATGGACAAATTCTTTCTCACCCACTCATAGCCCTCCACATGATTCATTATATATACAATCACAGTCCGTATTAACACCTTATTACATATGATGTTGGACTATGTTGAAACATAGACTTCCTAATGTAGGGACCTTTGATGACGAGACTTCCTAATGTAGGGACCTTTGATGACGATAAAAAGGAAAATATTACTACGAGGAGAACTACTTATAACATGCAATCCATGTAGTATTCATATAGCAGGTCATTCTAATACAATGTCCACCAACATGTGTATCCTATGAGTTGACTTGATATCACATATCTAGGATAAGTAGAACATAATCATCAATCATATTCTTTACTAGTCTTAATTCATTATTACTCCACTAATAATGAGTGATTAGAGACAAGTTAGAATGATATTGATATCAACACAAGGGTTTTGCTATTTAATATCAAGTAACTCACTTGATGACCATCAATGGATTCAATTATTTATGGAATAAGACGCCTCTTAATGAAATGTAAAATGACAATGATGACACCATTGCCCTAGGGCACATCAACAACAATTATATCATATCCCATCCTCTATGTCGGATCGGGGTCCTTTTTTCCTATTCACATTAACAAAAAAAATCCAACAACCCCATTACCGACTAATCGCATCCCGAATAATTGTTGAGGACCTAACCCTAACAATGGATTTCATTATCCTAAAATCATCGCTAAATGATTGAAAATTCATGAAAAAAATAGGAAGAGATTGGGAAGAATGATTGAAAATTCATGATGATAATGTCGAAACCTGAACCCCGCCATATCCATTATCATTGGCAGAAGCAAAAGTAGAAGAAGACGAAGATGTCGAGCCCTAAATTGACCGACCCCACCATGAAGAAGAAGAAGAGGATGGGTCTGTATTAGGGCTTCCTAAATTAGAGGTTTAAATACCAATGGTTTTTTGGGTGTTTGAATTGATGCTTGAGGGTAATTTTGTAAATATTTATCGGGCAGGTTGGAACAAAATCTGTTCCCGTCTTGAACTTGATTTAGAGATTTTAAAAAAGAGAGATTCTATTTACACCCCACCCATTTCTCTATACACCCCATATATATTACATCCCAATTTTTTCTCAAAATATAAATGGGGTGTATAGAGAGATTGATGAGGTGTAATTAGAATTTCTCTTTAAAAAAACCTCCCAAACCCGGTTGCAAAATTTTCAAATCCGTCACAATAGGCTCGGGTCGGACGAGTTATTGGGTTAAAATGCCATCCCTACAAAAAATAAAAAAAAACTTGGACCTTCAAACTTGGACAAAAACTTAGGTTTTCTATCTGGAGTGCAATCGAGTTGAGTCGAATTAATACAGAGCCAAACTTGAACTTTATTTGATTAAAAAACTCGAATCTTGAACTCGACTCGAACTTAATCGAGCTTTTTTAAGATGTTCAAAACTCGACTCGAAAAATGGTCGAACTACTTGAACTCGACTTGACAGAGCTAGAATCAATTAAAAACTTAATAAATAATTATACTCAAAATCAACTCGATTAATAAAATAGTAAAACACAATTAATATCGCGAACAACTTGAGTCGGGTATTGTAATATTCGAACTTGACTCGACAAACTACTTGAACTTGAGCTCGACTCGATTAACTCCGAGTTGAATTTGAGTATCCTACGAGTGAAGCTCGAGTAGCTTGACTCATTTACATCCCTATTCTCTACCCCAAATAATAACCCTCAATTCAAAATCCTTATTTAGTTTCTCATCTTTTTAAATATCTATATTAATGGGTCATCCGATAGCATTATATAATTAAAGATTTAGATCTATCACATTTGTTTGACTATTTGAAAAAATTCTAATTATAATTCATAAAAAAGTTTTTAACCTTAATTCTTTACCGTAACCTATTTTGTCCCTTAAGAATCTATTTAGCAATTTCTTTTAGTTCTGGAATGCTACGGAGACAAGTCATTTTGTCCATTTTACATTCCATTAAGGCTATGTTTGATACTTAAGATGCAGCATCTTATTCCTTTTTGTCAACAATTCCCATGTTTGCATGGTTTAATTAAGGATAATAGTTGATAAGAAAGTATTTCAAAGGAAATAAAATTCTATTTATAAATTGAATTTCAATTCACCACCTAATAACGGGTATCTAAATAGTCTAGTACAACTTATTTCTAAATTTAAAAATTAAAAAAATTTTACATAAATTATTTTTGGATATATTTTTATTTTTAGATTTTGTAAAAAGAAATACACATTCCATTTATATAATATAAATTACATTTAATCCAAGTCTTATAAAAAAATAAAATTATTCTTACAATTATTAACAACTTAAAAATAAATAAATTTTAATAAAATATAAATATTAATAATATAATAAAATCATAAATTAGTTTTTATAAACACTATAAAAACATGGAGATTAATATCCTAAGAAAGCATAATTGATTGTATATTTTTAATTATTATTATTATTTAAAATTAATATAAATTTGCCTATTTTATAATTAATATCCAACACTTTTATTTTATTTTAAATGAATTTTCCAGAAAAATAAAGTTTAAATTTTTTAAGGTTTAAATGAGTCCCAATTTTCATACAACACTTTTATTTTATTTTAAATTAATTTACCAAAATAATAAAGTTTAAATTTTTTAAGGTTTAAATGAGTCCCAATTTTCATTATATGCATACTGTCAGTACTTAATTAAGAACATGATATTAATTTTTTTATATAATATATAATTTTTTATTTTGATCTTATATATATATATATATATATATATATATATATATATATATATATATATATATATATATATATATATATATATATATATATATATATATATATATAAAATAATATAACGACTTTAAAGGTCAATTTTTAAAAACCTTTTATAAGCCAATTATTGAGCGAACTATTTATAAATAAAGATTATTAATGAAGATGGCTTATAAATAAAGATGGCTTCAACAAAGGATCGTGCTGTCTGACTTTTCTTCATTTATTAATCATCTATCATTGAATAAAGATTATTCCTTTTTATAAAGAATATTTTATAGGATAATTCCTAGTTGTTATATTATTATAATATTATGTTTTTTTATAAAATAAGAAAAGCTTTTAGGAATATCCCTATAAATATTATAGGTCACGAGGGGGAAAATTTAATGAGAGAGATGAACTTGTAAAGGATATTCAGTGTGTGCAGAGATGTAAGAATTTGATAAATTAAGAGTTTTGTGAGGTATTTTTTTTGGTATTGTGAATATCTTAGGGTTTTGTGATTTTTTTTATTTTCCTAGTCGTCGCAATACTTTGATTCTCCAATCTTGTACTTTGTGTTTTTAAGAATAGTGGAAAGATGCCTTCATCCGTGGATTGTAGGCATAATTGGTAGAACTATGTTAAAACCTTTGTATATCTTTACGTTTATTTATTTATCATTGTGTTCTTGAATTGATATTCTCATGCATCAAAACTTCCGTAGTTATAAAAAATGGTATGAGAGCAAGGTTGAAGATATCAAGAAGAATAAAATATTTCAGAGCACACAAGATCAAGATAAAAGGAATTTCAGTTCAAGGTGGAGTTGATTGCTCTCTTATCAAGATGTGATGGAATTTGATCCAAGGTGAAGATTGTTAGAATGTGACTCAAATTCCTATTTAGCATTAATTTCTTTTTGTAAAGAATATTTTATAGGATAATTCCAAATTGTTATATTATTGTAATATCATGTTTCCTTAAAAATAAGAAAAGCTTTTAGGAATATCCCTATAAATATTATGGGTTCTTATAAGAAAATTTTAATGAGAGAGAGATGAACTTGTAAAGACTATTTGGTGTGTGCAAAGATGTAAGGATTTAATAGATTGAGAGTTTTGTGAGGTATTTTGGGCATCTTAGGGTTTTGTGATTTTATGATTTTTCCTAGTTGTCGCTATATTTTGATACTCCAATCTTGTACTCTGTGTTTTCAAGAATAGTGGAAAGATTATCTTTGTAGATGTAGGCATAGTTGGCTGAACCACGATAAAACCCTTTCGCATCTTTAGGCTGATTTATTTATCATTGTGTTCTTGAATTGATATTCTCATACATCAAAGCTTTCGCAGTTATAACACAGAGTTGGGCAAGTTTTCCCAAATCTTGGAGTTGTTGATCCAATATCAATGGCCGAAGTGAAGCTGCTGGGATTTTGGGCGAGCCCATTCAGTCGGAGAGAAACATGGGCACTAAAACTGAAGGGTGTAGAGTACGAGAATCCGAACTGCTTTTACAGCATAATTCGATTCTTAAGAAGATTCCTGTGCTTATTCATGCTGGTCAGTACTCAATCCTCGAGTCTTCCATCATTCTTGATTACATTGAACAAAAATGGCTTGACAATCCACTGCTGCCCCAAGATGCTTACCAGAGGGCCGTGGCTCGGTTCTGGATGAAATTTAGTGATGTTTCTTTTATCTTTCGTTGTTTGATGAAAAAATTCAGAGAAAAACAAATATAAATAAAATTATTTAAGGCATGTTTAGTTACATGTTTTTAAAATTGTTTTTTGTTCTGAAAAAACAAGGAGAACAAGGAAAATACAAATAACACTTTTGGTTCTTCTTTTGACTTTTGTTCTCAAAAACATAAAAAACACAAAAACACTAAATTAAGATAAGTTTTTATAGAGAATATTGAGCCTATTTGGTTTCTATTTTTGAAAACTTTTCTTGAGAACAGTTTTAAGAGAATATTAGGCTTGTTTGGTGTAAGACCCGAGAAAATTTCAATTTTCTGAAAAAGGGTAAAATGTTTATTTCGGTAAAAATCCGAAATTTTTCTAGATCTCGGATGACGAAACGGATTTCACCACGTTGAATCGTCTCACAAATCTAGCTACCACGCTTAATTTCGTGAATTCCAGACAATGAATTTCACGCTTGAGGCATCGTATCTGGTGCCGAAACAGTTTGAGAGACATGTGATATGACAAAAGTCACCTACTACATGTACTATTGTGACACATGTTGCAAGATTAGAGAGATGATGGAAATGGACGACTTAGATTAAGCCAAGTGTCAAAAATCAAGAAAAGGGACATGATGGGAATTATTGGAATTGTTAATGATAATAAGACGAAAGATGAACAGTGGTCATCTTCTTCAAAAAGACCAAAATCATGCAAAGAGGGTCGGGTAAGTGATGCAAAGGGTCGGGTTTTTGATTTTTAGAGAGAAAGACATTCTCTCTATAGGATTTTCGCCATTCACCGCTGGTTCTCGATGGTAATCACTAGCTAAAGTCAGTTTACGCAAGAGGGCTACAATACAAGAGCACCGATTTGTTGGAGTTCACAACTCCAAGAGGTAAGGATATTTTCCTACTATAATCTTCTAGCTAAGAGTCGTGTAAATGGTTAGGAATGTTCTCGAGGCTTGTTTAGCCAGAATTCGGGTCTTAAAGCTTTGAACTTGGTGGAGAAAATTTATTTAGGTGGTCATGAACAAGAACTCCGAGGGTTTCACTGCTCATGAATAGTGACACGAATTTTTGGTGGAAATGTGTTGGTTGAGTTATTCAAAATGAATTGCTCGTATTTGTTAATTAACCCATGTGAGCTAATTTTGGTGTAATTGATTGTGAATTTGCATAACATGTTTTATGTGAGTAAATTATGTTAATATATGCATGTGAATTGTATTAGTATAAATTATTTGGAATTGACATAATGCATTCCATATGCATTGGGGCAGCCTACAATATTAGGTGTGAGTGCATGACATGAAACGAAACAAAAATGAAAATGTTTGTTTTGTGAATTTCGATTTAAAGATTTTTCCAAGAATTGTGTTTGGGAGATTGTCCAACACCACGGAGGGGTACTCATGAATTATTTTAGGGTTATCCAAATGCATTCGCCGAGGGTTGTCCAATATTTTACCGAAACTCGGTAGTGTGTTTTCAAGAACAAATAGCTTTTGTTTTGAAAACTGATTATTTTACTCGCATTCGGTTTAGGCATATGTGAGGGAGTTGGTGAGGACTCGAGACATGGGTTTGGGCATGTAGACATTCGAGTAGGTTCATGAAATTACTTGAATGTGATTGTTTGTCATGACATGTACACTTAGGTGGGGAGTAACCCATGTAGAAAATTATCACTACTGGGCTTTGCTCACCTTGTCGAGGGATCACCATTTCAGGTACAGGGAGCAATCGGGAAGACGACACTCACTAGAGGCCACGTGTTAGAAGAAAGCCGACTTGTGGCTTTGATATTGTTGTATAACATGTATTAGAACTCTATAATTTTAATATATGTTGTATTAAGAGTAATGTGTTAACTTCAACCATGATATTTGGTTGGGATATATTTTGTGAGTATTGGATGTAGGGCCCAAGTGGCCATTATTTTTACTCTCATGGGACCCTGTGTGGTCATTGTAAACCTGAAGCTTCGACATGTTGTATTTAGGTGTAGCCCTGCATTAATGTGTGAGACTCTACCCGATTTTTCATGAGTGGTGTCGGGTTAACCGACATCCATGATTATTTCAGAGTTGACGGTTGTCACCGCACTCGGGTTTTGGGGGCGTCATAGCTTGGTATCGAGCCAAGGTGGGACACTTGGAGCTCGGTGGGTGTGTTTATAAGTTTAGTCCTGACACTAGCTTCATAGCTTGGTATCAGAGCATAGGTATACGTAATACCTAGGCTCGGGGACTCGGGGCTTAGGCAATGGTCGAAAGCTGCGAGAACACCACAATTTGGTGTGGCTCGATGTTAGAGTTTAGGTATGTGGGATTACCTAGGAAGTCATTTTAGATGTGATTGTAAATACTACATGCATCAGGTTAGCGTGTGCTTGGATGTGTGATCATGAATTGTTGTGTATGATTTGTGTGCTTGGTGAATAGCACATAGGAAAAAAAAAAAAAAACGTTGAACACTAGGGTTTAGTGCGAGAACAAGTTGTTTGAGAAATTTTGGGCAAATAGTCCAGAATTAAATGAAAAAAAAATGATGTGAAGAGATTTTTTTTTTTCTAAGGTTTTACAAAGGTGTAAACCGAAAAATAAAAAAATAAATTTTAATAAATTTATTTGGTTTCATCGGGAATGAAAATTTTTTTTTTTTTGGGTGGTTTTCCGCAGCTAAAATGAAAAAAAAAAAAAAAAAAAAAAAAATATATATATATATATATATATATATATATATATATATATATATATATATATATATATATATATATATATATATATATATATATTTTGTAAGCCGAAGCCGGGCTACCGCCCAAAATTTTCTAGGATGAGTCACAATACAAGAAGTCAGAGCCAGACAGGCGCCGGGAGGCAGCGCAGGGGCGCGCATGGTTCGCCACGATACGGCCGGCCGCTACACACAGTTACGACATAGCTGCGAATGCTACGCGTGGTTTATTGGTGGATTGTGTCGCGATACGCTTTGTATCGACATAAGCGGTGGACTCCGGCTGCTAGGGTTGTGTCACGCATACAATTTTGTATTGTGACAGCGGGCGGTCCTGCTAGCGAAATATGTCACGATACAATGGATCGACGTGATGTGATGAGGTTTGGCAACTGGTCGCGGTCTTGATACAATGCCAGCGCACTACTGAAGGCACCACGATATCGGGTAAGAGGCGGCGACATACCCGCCAAAGTTCGCGCACATGGTCGGCCAGGCCTGCGACACTGATTAGTACCCAAATAGTGCTATTTTGAGCTCTAGTTATTGCAGGTTTTAAGCATTTTTTGTGTACTAATCAACTTAAATAACTCAATTGATACATTGAGGTCCCGGCTTTGCTACTGATCACATTTTGTAGCTATTTTTAGTAGTTTTGCAGGCCAAATACCTCTTTATCTTCAATCAATTCAAACAAGATAACCCAACAGCCGACCAAGATGCATGATCGCAACCAGAGTAGACGAAGCAAAATGCAAAGAGAGTAATGATGTGCACCTATAAGCCTCGCCTTGCTTTCAAATCAATCAATCTTTCACCCATCAATCAATCAATAAATTCAGCACGAAGCTCTCTCCTCGTCGGGTTTGTGATTTTCTCTCCCTCTCCTTCATTTTCTTGCATTTTCTTGGTAGCCAAACACCCCTTGATGATGACAAATCAAGGGATGTTCGGCTAAACCCCATCATCCTTGAAGAGGAAGGCCACTAGGTGTTAGTTTTGGTGCTGTGCCGATGTTACTGCTTTTCATGTATGCATTTATGGGTATTTGTGTTCTCGCTTCTCACCTTAAGTTAAATCTCTTAGGCATGCCTCCCTAACGTGTATTTGGCAAGCTTCTTTTGGGTTCCGTGATACTTATCACTAGATCCACTGATGCCCAGTTAGTTGTCTCCTATTAGTTATTGAATGGTAGGTTTAGGTGGTGTGTTCTCATCGTCAGGGAGCATTTATGCTCATTGAATGCCATTTTTAAAGCTAAATGAAGATCCGGTTCAGGAAATGACTATTTGTCATCCTCCCCAACACGAGGAAAAAGACCCGAGGATATGTTAGCTTACTTAGAACCCTAAGCCCAGTGGCCCGAGACTTCAAGGAGTTCTCCTTTAACTTTTATTTCAATTTGTTTCCAGTTTTCAACCATTCACACACTGTTTTTTACACAAATCCTAAAATCCAAAGAGTAAACACCATTTTCAATCCACTGTAATCCTTCTCTCAAGAAGAAACCCATCCTCGTGGTTCAACTCTAGACTAATTATACCGCAGCAGCTTTGCTACTGGGCAGTAGTAGGAAATCTAGGATACAAGTTTTGTTGATTCCAGTACACCTACTGTGGCACGAATCAAATGGCGTCGTTGCCGGGGATGGTTCCCTAGTGAGAAAGAGAAGCTATGAACTTGTGATTCACATCACAAGTATTGGTGAATTCTCATTTCTTTTTTATTTTACTAGTTTTCCCCTACTTGCAGTTCACTGCAGGGGAGTTTGAAAATTTTACTATGCAGACTGTTTTCCCCTGTCTTGATTTTAACTAACATCAACCCTTTTGGTAGCCTTGTTTTTGTTGGTTTCTTGTTTGTGTTGTGCTCCGTAGTGCCTTATGCAAGGGGATGTAAACACTGGCAGTGATTGAAAGGCTAAGTGCTCCAAATTAACAAGGGTGTGAACCGCTTGCACACCAACCGGATGGAAACCCCTCCTGAAGAGCAGCAGAGCCAACAGAGGGTTCAAAGGGAGCCCAATGCCTACAGATCAATGAGGGATCACATATACCCACCAAGGGTGAGTGCACCCTCATGCATTATACCCCCCTGCTGAGGATGTGGCAGTGAGGCCTTATCTAGTTCCCCTACTCTCGACTTTTCATGGCATGGAAAACGAAAATCCATACACACACATCCGGGATTTTGAGGAAGTTTGCATAACTTTCAAAGAGGGTGCAACCGATATGGAGATGTTGAAGTTGAAAGCTTTCCCATTGACCCTCAAAGACAAAGCCAAAATTTGGCTTAATTCATTAAGGCCAAGGACCATCAAGAACTGGGCAGAGCTGCAGGCGGAATTTTTGAAGAAGTTCTTCAGTGCCCACAAGACTAACAATTCGAAGAGGCAAATCTACACCTTTGCAGCTCATGACAGTGAGAGATTTTATCAATGATGGGAAAGGTATATGGAAACCATCAGTGCCTGCCCTCACCATGGTTTTGACACATGAATGCTAGTAAACTACTTCTACAATGGAATGTCCCCTGCCATGAAACAACTCTTTGAGACCATGTGGAGGGGACTTCCCAAGAAGAACTCGATGAAGCCATGGACCTCCTCAATTATGTGGATGAAACCTCCAAGGGATGGGATGAACCAAACCTAAGGGAGGTAGAGAGAATGAAGCACACAGTAAACCAAAGGGGAGGCATTTATTCATTGACTGAGGATGTGGAACTTAAGGCTAAGTTGTCCACCATGACCAGAAGAATGGAAGAACTTGAACTGAGAAATCAGCAAGAGGTACGGCAGTGACTGAGGCATCTATGCCAGGCCAACCATGTTTCAATTGTCAATCTACCAGTCATCAAGGAGAACATTGTCCAATTTCCCCCTCAGTAAGGAATTTAATGGTTGAAAATGCAAATGTTGTGGGCCCAAATAGACCACCAACCGATGCCCAGTATCAGAACACCTACAATCCCAACCGGAAGAACCACCCCAACCTCTCCTGGAAGCCTAAACCTCCAGTGTATGTTCCCCCAGGTGCAAATCAGCAACAATAGTATGGGTCCACCTCTCAGCAGTAATAGCCGCCAACCTCATCACCTGTTGAGCAAGCTATCATGAATTTGAGCAAGGTGGTGGGGAATTTTGTACAGGAGCAGAAAACTATTAATGCTCAGTTGAATCAAAGGGTAGAAAATGTAGAAAGCTCCATGAACAAAAGAATTGATGGGCTCCACAAAAGCCTCAATCAGAAAATTAATAGCCTGTAGTCATCTATCACCAGTCTGACCAGTCAGCATCAGGTGCAGGAGCAAGGGAGATTCCCTTCCCAGACACTGCCCAATCCTAGGGGAGTGCATGAACTAAGCTATGCCAGTGAGCCTGCACAAAAATGGATGAAGTCCAGGCCATTATCACCTTGAGGAGTGGTAAGGAAATTGAGCAGCCGGTGCCCAAACCTGCGGGAAAGACCAGAGAAAAAGAGGAAGTGGAGCTAGAACACATATTCATTAAAGAGGACTGGCGAAAAGCATGCCTCCTCCATTTCCCCAAGCACTGCGAGGCAAAAGAAGGCTTCTAAGCAAGAAGGCATCCTCTGAAGTAAGGCAGTAGCTGTGAACATCCCACTGCTTGACATGACAAAACAGGTTCCGATCTATGCTAAATTTCTAAAGGACCTATGCACAGTCAAGAAAGGGTTGGGCATTAACAAGAAGGCCTTCCTAGCTGAACAAGTCAGCTCCATCATCCAGTGCAAAACCTTGGTGAAATACAAAGATCCAGATCTCACCATCTCGCCTCAACATTGAGGGATCTCGTATGATAAGGCACTCATTGGATTTGGGAGCTTGGTCAACCCACGCCATACTCAAGCAGGCTGCAGCTAGGGTTTGGGGGAGCCGGTCACTAACATCACCCTATCCTTAATCTGACGATCAAAGGAAAATACCAAAAGGAATAGCTTGAGGATGTCTTGGTGAAGGTAGACAAATTCTACTATCCCGTGGATTAGTTCTGATACGCAGCGTGGTCGAGGGTACTAACCAAGTGCCCATCATACTTGGGAGGCCATTTTTGGTCACATCTAATGCCATAATCAACTGCCGGAATGGAGTCATGCAGGTCACCTTCGGCAACATGACCCTGGAGCTCAACATTTTTCACCTGAGCAACAAGCATAAGTCAGCAGAGGATGAGGAGCAGAATGCAGATGAAGTATGCCTGAGTGGTGCAAATGTGAAAAAAAAAAACAGTGCGCAAGAACTGCAGGAAGAATTAACAAAGAACAAAGAAGCAGTTAATGAAGAATCTCTTGCATCAGTCATCCCACCAGCACCACCAGAGAGCAGGATGCTTAAAACAAAGGAGCAGAAGCTGAACTCAACGGCAGCACACCTCACTGCAAGCATGGAGGAGCTTCTCCTCCTAGACCCCCCATGAAACCTCTTGGCTGCACAATAGGGAGTGGTTTCTGCAAGAACTTGGAAGCCACTCCAAATTTTGATGGAATTTTTTGTTCTACATTATTTTAAATTTCAAATTAGGATTTTCCTTAATATCCTAAAAATTTCAAAAATTTCAATAGAAAAATTTTCAAATTTAAATTTTAATAAATGGTCTTGTGTTGTTGCAGGTGTTCCAATGCTGGGGAGGGGAGTTGTACTTGCCTCTGGAATTTCCTGTGTTGCGAAATTTTCGCATCCTCGTGAAATTTCTCAAGAAGCGAAAATTCGCACTGCAACTATTCATCAGCCACCCGCCCGCAACCCTCCGCCCGCAACTCTCTTCAAGCCGTGGCTCCTAAGCAATAAATTTTTATATTGTTTTTTGAGCCATCTAATTAATGGTCACTAAAGACCATTAATTGTTCATGTCTTCTCACCTACCCCCCTCCCCTATATAAACCCCTTTTTCCTTCATTTTTTCATTTCATATTTCCCCTTCCCAGTTTCTGAAAACCCCCTCTCCCTCTCAATTTGATATCCTCCAAGCCCAACAATGGCGAAGACTCGTGGGGCTCATTCCTTCCGGCCGCGGGTGTGCCGGAGCTCCACTCCCCCCGCCGGCACCTCCACTCCAGATGTGCCCACCGCCGCGCCCCAGCGCGAGGCCGGCCGGTGACGCCCTACCCCAAACGCTAAGCCAAGGCAAAGACTAAATTGCCGCTTCGCCCCCTCGCCCCCAATCGCGTTTAAGGCAATGCCACCGTCGATGCCGTGGGTCCTCCTTGCGGGCCCCCCCCGCCCGCAGGAGATATCATACCCGGTTGGCCCCGCTCCGCCGTCGATTGCATCCCAGCACCGGGAGGGCTCACCGCCCAAGAGGGCCTGTGACTCGTGCCTGTGGGAGCCGCCCACCTCGAGACCCCGAGCACCACCCTCACCACCTTATCAGGGCATTACTGGAGCCCCGGACCTATCCCCTGCATCCATTATCAGGCGACCCTACTTCCATTGCAGCCTCATCTTGGGGAATGTTGATTGCAGTAGGAGAGATTTGAACGGGGAGGTTTACTACGATCTTCTCAAGATTCGCCGAGGCCCCCGAGCCTCGAGACCCATGCCCTCGCAAAGATACCATCCGAGCCGCTTCATGACGCCGTCGACATTTTATCCTGCAGTCATCGAAGCCGCCCACACGATGACGTCTAGGCGAGGCCAACCCGATCGGCTTCCTCGCATTTTTCTATCGATCACGGCCAGTGGATACTGGCCCTCCCGACATCACACCAAGCCTCCATCCGCCAGCTGGTCCCGCCAACGCAGCCGACTATAGACAAGTGGGCCCCATCCCCAATTGCAGATGGTCCGGCTTCTCTCCATAGACGCTACCGGTGGGACGATATTATTCAGGAGGCACCTCCCGCAGCGTATGTTATTGATAGACCACATTTTGAGGTTTAATCTGTTCCCTCTCCAGCACATCGTCCAGAGGAGAGGAGCTATTTTGGAGGCTTTATATCGTATTTCAGAGGGCTTCTGGTTCAACCCAGCAGAGCTGATTATGACGTCCTTGTTCCACTTCGAGGACAGGGTCCACCGCCGGAGTTTGCCCCGCGCTGAGTCCATGCCTCTCCTATTTCCACGACTCTTATGCCAGGTGCTAGAGCACATTGGGTTCCCTGCCGAGCCCCGACATTGACGTCGCGTCGTGGAGGCCACCCCATCAAGCCGACAGGCGTGCCATGCCTCGTGCCTCATCTCCTCCGGACTAAAGAGGACGAGCCACCAGCCGAGTAGTCCACTAGGGACCCGGTCCCCCATAGCCGAGCGCACACCGGAGGAGCCCCAAGCTCCACCTACACGCCCTCCAAGAGGGCTCCGCCCGATGCCTCTATCCTTCAGAGCCTCGGCCCCATGCCCATCAAGCCACACGTATATAGCAGGCCGAGCACCTCCACACCCGCCCCTAAAGAAGACATTACCATCTCTACTAAGGACTTTCTGACTATCATGGGAGGCAACTCGTACATTCTCCACCGCGCTTCATTTGGCAAATCCTTCCCATACCACACTCGCAAATAGATGATTCTGCACCGAGGCACCGTGGCTCGCACTCGCCATCCTAGCAATGTAATCGGGAATCACATGGGCCTCCTCGCTGCTTCTCCTTACGCCCCCCCGCTTAGGCCTCTCGTTACTCCTCCCCAAAGACAGATCAACTCCTCCACCACTAGGCCCAGCAGATCCCCTGGATGTATTTGCGGCGCCACAAAGATCAACCACTCATCAAAGACCTCAGCCCGTCTGTGCCGAGGATGATTCTTCATCAACCAATCTAATTAGAGTGCAACACTTCCTTCGCTAACTTTCCGATCTACACCCCATTACAGATGATGGCATACTTGGTTGGGGGGAGAGTTAGTGTTGGAAGTGAAGTTCATACTGCTGATTACAGTTTTTCTTGTACCACCTGCTCAACAAAGCCCATTTTTGTATGTTTAGAGGCTTGCTGTTTACTTCTTTTTGCAAAAGCTGAAAATTTTGTGAAATACACCTTTATATATAATACAGCTCCATTTTTCTACACTTTTGCAAATCATTTTTGCCTCTATATTTTTTGTGGTTCTGCCTTTCCCGTAAGTTGAAAGTTGAAGCACTGTATGCTACCATCAATGCTAGAACAGTTCCATGCATGATTGAGTTGTTGGTTAGTTGTAGACCCTGGTAATCAACCCTTGTCTTCCACCATTATCTAGCCACACACACAGTGCACATAAGTTCACCATAGGCTGAGAAGCTGCATACCCCCTTTTACTTTGCAAAACCGGCCTTAGCTTCGTTGACGACCTATAATAGGTTAGAGTTCCCCAAGAAAGAAGGCCAATGTGTCTTCCAAAAGAAAAAGAAAAAAAGAAATTAGAAAAGCCGCGATGCTTTGCTTTGAAACTCGAGCACAGTCCGAGGGGTCTACGACGAAAGCCTTTAAAGCCTGGTGCCCTAAACCAACTGGTTGGGAGCCACCGACTTAATGCTCGCTATATGGGTGGATGGGTGGAGTTTAGCGAGTTGTAGGCCGGATTCTGAATCATTCAAGTCCCGGGTGAAACCTATAGAAGTTAGTGGTTGAGATCCTTTGACTTGATTCCCTAAACCTTAGTTGGTTGGGAGTCATCGGTGGATCCCCGTTACACGGACTTTGGTGAAATCGAGTTCTCAGCATTACACCCTACAATGCAATAGAAGTGTGAAATAAGAGTGGAACTGAATCTATTTAGGTTGGTCAGTAGTCTAAGGCATCGCGTGAGTTTGGTCAGGAGAGAAGCTTAGCAGCTTATTGGTAAAAACCGATCACCTAAATACCTTAGATTTTGTGGAAGTTCAAAGTTGATTTCAGAATGAACACCGCCTAAACTCGTCTCCCGACGAGCATCTTAAATACTCATTTCCTTATCCCTATGATTTAGTTAGTTTTTATAGTGTTTTTATGTTAAATAAGTAACCAATTTCTAAAAGTTCACACTTATGATCAGTCATCCATTTGGTGGAATTATGCAAAATTAGAAAACTCACAAAGCAAAGAGAGAGGCTACTCGAATTTGACGCTTGCACATCATATGAGCCCTATTGTATCAAGCCATATGTATGGATTCTACACTTCCAAGATCTTTCCAGGGATACAAGAACACCAAAATTGGAGTTCGAACAGAAGTTATGCAAGTTCTAAAACTTGAAGAAAATCAAAGAACATCGCGAAGACCTTTTGAAGAGGAGAGGCTAATGAATTTTGACGTTTTCAGAAATTACATGAGCACATATTGCATCTAGTCATATATGGATGGATTCTAAACTTCAATATCTTTCTAATCCGCATTTCAAGAACACCCAAATCGGAGTTCAGATGACAAAGTTATGGCCTTACAAAGTTGGAGCAAAATTGGGATCGCAAAGAACGCCGCTGACGCTAGTAAATTGTAGAAAGATCCCGACGTCAGCGACGTTGCTGCACGACGCGATTGTTCGCTGTTTTGGGGGTGGATTGTTAGCCCATTTTGAGCCCATAATGAAGGGTTTTAAAGCTCAAACCGTAGGATCGAAAAAGGGAGGATTAGTGGACAAGATTTGGAGCTTTTGAAGAGGAGAAGCCCTCTTAGGGTGGAAAACACCTCCTAGGCAATACATCTAAGGAAAAGCTTGAAGAAGAGGAGATGGGGCTTTCACTTAAAATCGCTATTTTCATCCTCTCTTTTCTCTTCTTTGATGGTTTACTTCCACATAGAGATGTTCTAGGGTTTCGCTTCTAGGGTTTTGTCAAAACCTAACTGCATTTGTATGGATTAGTTTAATTTTCATTTTATTTAATATAAGTATGATTTTTATCGACTTGCTTTATTTCTGCAATAATTACATGTTAGGGTTTGGCCAACTTTGGCATGCCATTGCTAGGAGTCTGAGATCGAGAGATGATGACTCCTAGGGACATGAATAAAGCAACAATTGGTCAATCGGGGAATAGAGATATCCCGGGTTCCAAGTGTGGCATTAGGGTTTATACATTTAAGCCGCTTTCTGAGTCGAGGCCAAGGTGTAGATGCAATACACCCCACTCAAGTAGATAGGCGATATATCTCGAGAGAATATCTCTTGTGGGCATGATCAACTCCGCTAGCGTAAATCATAAGAAATATTAAATAAACAATTTCTCTAGGTTAAAATTCATCGAGCGTGGCAG
Source organism: Tetrastigma voinierianum (assembly GCA_016808115.1). Classification (NCBI taxonomy): domain Eukaryota; kingdom Viridiplantae; phylum Streptophyta; class Magnoliopsida; order Vitales; family Vitaceae; genus Tetrastigma; species Tetrastigma voinierianum. The sequence continues at coordinate 66,312 of JAEQBH010002077.1, forward strand.
GAAGGCAAAACCTTGGTTTTCTATACTCAATTGATTTAGAAAATAATATAGGATTAGTTTTTTTTATTAATTGGAATTCATTACGATTTTAGGTTCGTATAATATTTAAAGCGTAAAGTCGCATCAAAGACACTTCTCCCCGTGGATCGATATCCGTACTTAGGTACACTATATTACTTGATACGACGCGTGCACTTGCGCACACAGGCGTACATTTATACACACCACGCTTTCGGCCTATCATCCCTGTATGGCATTTATTCTCCCAAGCTGGTTTTTGTGCAGATTCCAAATTTTTCATATTGAATGTAAGGCCTCACTTACACACACACTTTTTGAACAAACAATCCCTTTTTGCATACACATAGCCTGCATGATCTTCCTTCTTTTTCTCATTGCTAAGGGACTAGCAATGCGTCGGTTGGAGGGAGTGATTAGTACCCAAATAGTGCTATTTTGAGCCCTAGTTATTGTAGGTTTTAAGCATTTTTTGTGTACTAATCAACTTAAATAACCCAATTGATACATTGAGGTCCCAGCTTTGCTACTGATCACATTTTGTAGCTATTTTTAGTAGTTTTGTAGGCCAAATACCTCTTTATCTTCAATCCGATTCAAACAAGATGAACCCGAGCCGAATTCGAAGATGCATGATCGAATCATAGTAGATTTGAAGCAAAAATGCAAAAGAGAAAGAAGGTTAGAAATTTTGCGTGGTTGCGTAAAATTTGCAACCGCAAATTTTGCAACACTCGCCTCCCGCACCTACCGTTGACTACTTTTTTGACTCGCTTTTGTTTGGCTTGCATAACTTTGCCCTTAATGTAATTTTGGTTCCTTTATACATTTTTGTATTTCCTTTATACTCCAGCACCTATATAAGCTCGCCTTGCTTGTAAATCAATCAATCTTTCACGCCATTAATCAATCAATAAATCTGGGCACGTAAGCTTCCCTTCCTAGCTTGTTTGTGATTTTCTCTCTCTCTCCTTCATTTTCTTGCATTTTCTTGGTAGCCAAACACCCCTTGATGATGACAAATCAAGGGATGTTTGGCTACAACCCCATCATCCTTGAAGGGGAAGGCCACTGGGTGTTAGTTTTGAGGCAGCCTGCATGTTATCATGCTTTTCATGTATGCATTTATGGGTATTTGTGTTCTTGCTTCTCACCTTAGGTTAAATCTCTTAGGCATGCTCTCCCTAACGTGTATTTGGCAAGCTTTTGGGTTCAAAGTGATACTATCACTAGATCCATCGATGCCCAGCTTAGTTGTCTCCTCTATTAGTTAATAAGAGTAGGTTTAGAGGTGTGTTCATTGTTAGGAGCATTTATGCTCATTGAATGCCATTTTTCAAGAGGAAAACTTTTAGGGTTTAGGCTATAAAGCTAAATGAAGATCCGGTTCGAGAAATGACTATATGTCATCCTCCCCAACGCGAGGAAAAAGACCCGAGGATATGTTAGCTTACTTAGAACCCTAAGCCCAGTGGCCCGAGACTTCAAGGAGTTCTCCTTTAACTTTTATTTCAATTTGTTTCCAGTTTCAACCATTCACACACTGTTTTTACACAAATTCTAAAATCCAAAGAGTAAACACCATTTTCAATCCACTGTAACTCTTCTCTCACGAAGAAAACTCATCCCCGTGTTCGACCCTAGACCACTATACTACAATAGCTTGCTACGGCAAAGAGGAACGCTTAGGATACAAATTTTGTTGATTCCAAGACACTTAATGCGGGCACTAATTAGACATACCGGCCACAAGTCGCGACACTAAGCCACCGCGCAAGGCGCGCGGCCAATGCACGCAGTCGGGCCAGGTGTGCACCGATGCACCCAACTCGCTTTTGACTCAAAGGTAATCAAGCTACCACCTTGACCACTATCTATGAACACCTGCTCACAAGATTTTTCAAAAAAAAAAAAAAATCAAATCAAATCAAATCAAATCAAATGAAATAAAATCTTTTAAAATGAAAATTTCTAAAATAAATTTTTTTTTATTGATTTTGATTTAATATATTGAATTATTGTCTTGCATTTCCTATGAATGCATGGACATTGTGTATGAAATATTTTTCTGTATATGAATAGTGTCTCGGGGCTGTGTTTACGCCTTAGATACTGCATTAGAATTTAACTTGCCATTAGACATGTGTAGATGGCTAGTCGAGGGCGAGGACGTAGGAGTCCACTCTGCAATCGGCCGTGCACCACCAAGAGATTTGACCAATGTGCCTTTGTTGAGCCGTGAGGTATTGCGACACCGCTACTATTGCACGCTAGTGCAACAGCCAGGGGAGGTCCGAGCAACCTTCAGAGGTTTAGGGCACATAATCCTCCGACATTCACAAGGGAAGGAGATCCGATGGTGGCAAACCATTGGTTCATGCAGATCGAGAAGGTGTTAGAGGCTATGGAGATTACCTCTGACACGACCAGGATTAGACTAGCAAATGCTCAGCCTAGAGGCGAGGCCCAAGTATGGTGGAACTGGGCAAAGACCTCTTGAGACCTAGAGGCAATGACATGGGCAGTCCCAAGAGCCGCTCATGGGTAAGATTTTCTACATCGCTGGCTGCTGCGAAGGCTCAAGAGTTCCTAGAGCTGAAATAGGGGACGATGACTGTGATGGAGTATGTGGCTAGATTCACGGAGCTAGCCCGTTTTTACTGATGACTACGTGGCAAGGACATAGCCAAGGTCAAGAGATTCGAGAATGGGCTGAAGTTGTCCATTTGGGGTAGGATTGTAAGACTCCGCCTACAGGACATGGACTCCATGGTTGAGACAGCCCTGACCATAGAGAGAGAGATCGAGGATGCTCCGAGCACTATGGATGCGGGTGTTAGTAGCAAGAAGAAGGAAAGTCAGTCTTCTTCTAGTTCGGGAAAGAAGCAGAGGGCTTCTAGTTCACGAGGGTTCCACACGCGCTACCATCCCGGCCAGGATTGCATCAAGTTGCCTAAGTTAGCTAGGCGTATGGTGTGCTCGTTTTTAGCACTCTATTATTAAGGAGGAGGGATTGCCCCAGAGACAGTGTGGATCCTAGGATTTTCAGATAGCGCAATTCCGCCAAGAAGACAAAAGAGGATATAAATATATTCTCCACGTACTCGGCATGTGCCTCGAGGAGCCTCAGATGTGAGTTCTCCCCTAGGATTAGGGCGAGGATGTGGATGATATGTCGTGGTTGCGAAGTTAGAGAGATCTCAGTGGACTCCTACTCACAAGGACTTGAGGATCATGGACATGTCGTGAAGTTCGACGTCATTCGGGGATGGATCGGGCTGGGACATCTTACAAGATCAAGTATCGATCAGGGAGCGTAGGAGGGTTACCACCTACACGGTGATCTGCACTGTGTTGTATTTCAGGGGGACAAGCATGATATTTTGCCCCATACGGTGTACGAGTCCAAATGTCATGGACAATTGGCGGGTTGGCTAGCAAGCCTTACCCTAGAGGACGAGGTGAGACCAGACTTAGATCTACCTCGAGTAGTTTAAGTAGCATGAGGATGCTCTTTCCTGGGATGAGCCACCGAGATTGCTCCGTAGCATTGTAGACTTCTTGCATCGAAGCTACACTCCCCGGTACTTCACCATCTCTAAGGACTCCAAGATGTGATGGCACCCGCTTGAGTTGCAGAACCCCAAAAGTCCAACTACAGGAGCTACTAGACAAGGGGTTCATTAGACCGAGCACTTCACCATGGGGCACTCCGGTTCTATTTGCGAAGAAGAAGGACAGACCCTTCGACTGTGCATTGATTACAGACAGTTGAATAGGGTTACGATCAAGAATCGATACCCATTGCCGAGGATTGATGACTTGTTTGATCAAGCAGGAGCGAGTCTACCCAAGATGTACCTTCGCACTAGTAACCATCACCGAGGGGTTAGGGAGACAGATATCCCTAAGACAAGCCATTTAGGACGCTGCTATGGGCACTTTGAGTTTACAAGGATGCTCCTTGGATTGACGTAATGCGCCAATGATATCTATGGATTCTACAAGGTGGTATTCCAACCCTATCTAGATCGGGCTTGTCGTGAGTCTTGTGGATGACATTTGATCTACTCCAAATGTGAGTGGGGAGAAGGAGTATCATTTGAGGATTGTGTTACGCTTTGTCGAGAGACCATTAGTTGTACTCCAAGTTCCGCAGAAGTGTGAGTTTTGGCTTACTGAGGCGAGGTTTTTGGACACGCGGGTATCGCATCGACGGCCGTTGACTCAGAGAAGGTCGAGGCCGTGGATGAGCTGGGAGAGGCCGGTCGCCGAGATACGAGTTTCTGGGGATTACCGGGTACTATAAGAGATTCATTGAAGATTTCTCCCGATTAGTGGCACCTATGACGAGACTGACTCAGAAGGAGGTCAGGTTTGATTGGGATGATCGATGTGAGGAGGCATTCAAGAGTTGAACAGGAGGGCTTACTACAACTCCTATCTCTGATAGTCCCGATTGTGGGACAAGGGTACACAAGAACCAGATGCCTCGAGGCCGGACCGATGTGTGTTTTACGCGCCTGAGGGTAGTAGCTTATGGTTCCCATCGGTTGAAGAATCATGAGTAGAATTACCCCACACACGACATGGAGTTGGCGGCCGTAGTCTTTGCCTTGAAGATTTGGTGCCACCACTTATATGGTGAAGAGTTCGAGGTGTACTTAGACCACAAAAGTCTGAAGTATATTTTCACAAACAAATGACCTCAACATGAGGCAAACGATGGATGGAGTTCGGTGAGATTATGACTTCACTTTGCATTACCACCCGTAAGGCAAATATGGTGGTTACACTCACCGAAGTCACAGAATATCAAGGTATAGCTTCCCTGAGTGGTGGATGCTCAAGACCGTACGTCACGCGCATGCGAGTGTGCCTGTGGTATGTCGGGGAGCTTAAGAGCTACACCGCCTCTATCGAGTGAGTGATCAGTCCCGGCAGGACGTGGAGATAGTGTCCATCGTGACCAGCTAGGTACAGTGACGAGGGTCGGGACCATCCATGTGCAGTATGGTAGTTCCTAAGATGCAGGATCGGTAGTGGTTCCTCAGCTGACCTGACGGAGAGAGGAGATCCGGTGGAGTTTCACTGCTCCCCACTCCATTGCGGCATCAGGTGGCACCTAAGATGTACCAGATCTTTGTCGCCGCATCAAGTAGAGCGGAATGAAGAGACATGTAGGGACTTTGTTCGACTTATGTCTCACGTGGTTTATGTTGGCAATGAGCACCAAAAGCCAAAGAGTGGCTTATCAATGCATTGGAGGTGGTCGAGTGGGAAGCTGAGTACGTCACGATGGATTTTTGCGGATCCACTCCGCACGAACAATCGTGAGACATGATTTAGGTATAGGTGATAGTGGACTCGCTCACTAAGTCTCCAAGACATTTTCTAGTCAAGTATGATGACCTTCACATTGAGAGATTCTACAGTTGTACATTCGAGAGATAGTCCCACTACATGAGTACCGTGATCCATAGTGTTGGATAGAGACCGAGGTTTACGACGCACTTTGGAAGAGTCAAAAAGCCATGGGCACACCTACCGGGACCATGAGTACAACTTTCCACCCACAGACGGATGGTAAGTCAGAGAGGACAATACAGGTGTTAGAGGACATGCTGCGAGCATGCGTCTTGGATCATAAGGGTAGCTGGGAAGAGCATTTGCCCTTAGTGGAATTAGCATACAACAACAGTTATAATGCGAGTATACAGATGGCACCATATGAGGCATTATATGAGAGGCCATGCAGTCACCGCCAGGAAAGAAAATTCGAGGTGGGAGAGCTCCACTGGCTGGTCCCATTCGATTATAGACACCTCCGAGAAGGTGAGCTTGATACGTCGCCGCTTTCTCACGCCTCGCAGCCAGAAGAGCTTGCGTCGATGTACCACGCCGATCCCAGAGCTCGAGGCCGAGATCACGCCTTCAAGGTGATGCCCACAGGAGGGTCGTGCGTTCTAAGAAGGGCGGAAGCTGATCACGAGGTTTATCGGGCCCTTCGAGATACCAGAGGGTAGGCACGTAGTGCAATTAGTTGGCTTTACCGTCAAACATGCCTAAGTCCACGAGGTATTTCACGCTCCATGCTCCGAGGTATACCCGCATCCGTACCTCTCATGTAAAGTGGATTGGGGGAGAGATCGAGGCTGGACACTCGATGAGACCTTCGAGGAGGACCAATGTGTAGCCATGGATAGCTCCGATCTGCCTACGGCAAGACCGTGAGGCTAGTGAGGGTGTTATGGCAAAGACTGTGGGATGAAGGAGTCAATGTGGGAGCGAGGACACATGCGGCCACCTATCCTTCTCTGCTTAGGATGAAGGTACGTGGTTTATCGCTTAATACTTAAATGACTAGTTTACATGCATGGTGTAGTGCACGCTTGCATATGCATGGTTCAGAATGTACGTAATTTCGGACTAAATTCCTTTAAGGAGGAGAATGTGGTAACTGGTAAAATCAATTTTCTCGAAAAATGGTAAATATCATTTCTCGCAAACCGAAATTTTTATGTATCTTGGATGATCTAAATGGATTTCACTCGTCGAATCGCCTGAAATCTAAATTTATCACGTCGAATTTCGTCAATTCGAGACAAATAAATTCTCACGTTTTTCGAGGCACCGCATCGAGTGCCATGGCAAAAGGGTTTAGACATGTGATGACAAAGTCACCTACTATATGTACTCTTGTGACACATGTCGCAAGATTAGAGATGATGGAAATGACGCTAGATTAAGCCAAGTGTCAAAACCAAGAAAAGGATACGGTTTCGTGAATTATCGAATCGGTTAACGATATTGAAGCACGAAAAGATTAATGTCGCTCATCTTCTTCAAAAAGACCAAAAATTGTGCAGTAGGCTGGTAAGTGATGCAGTGGCCGGGTTTTTGATTTTTTTTAGAGAGAGAGAGCATCTTCTCTCTAGATTTTCGGCCATCTCGACCTCCTGGCTCGACGAGCAAGAAGCAGCTGCTCTACGCGCGAGGGCCACGTGCGGGCACCGATTCGGGTGGAGTTCGACAACCCAAGTGGTGGTGGATCTTTCCCACTTGCGCATTCCTACAAGAGCCGTAAATGGTTAAGAATGTTCTGAGGCTTGTTTAGCTGCAACCCTGGCCTCAAAAGCTTTGAATCGAGGGAGAAAATTCCTATTTGTGTGGTCGTGAACAAGAATCAGAGGGTTTCACCGCTCAAGGAATAGTGACACGTAAATTTTGGTGTGAAAATGTGCTGGCTGAGTGATTCAAAATGAATTGCTCGTGGTTTACTAATTGGGGTCCATGTGAGCTTCAATTCTTGGTGTAATTGATTGTGAATTTGCATAACATGTTTATGTGAGTAAATTATGTTAATATATGCGTGTGAATTGTATTAACATAAATTGTCGATTCGATATAATGCATTCTTATATGTATCAGCATCCTCTAGAATATTAGGTGTGAGGCGACATGAAACGAAACAAAATGAAAATGTTTCAGAAAGGAATTTCGACGAAGATTTTCCTGAGAATCAGGTTGAGACTGTCCAACAATTCACGTCGGAGGAGCCCATGAATTGTTTCGAAGGGTTATGTCCAATATTTTACTGAAACTCGGTAGTGTGTTTTCAAGAACAAATGGCTTTTGTTTTGAAAACTGATTATTTACCGACGGCTTAGGCATATGTGAGGAGCTCTGGCGAGACTCGAGACAGGTTTGGGCATGTAGGACATCTCAGTAGGTTCATGAAATTGCTTGAATGTGATTGTTTGCCATGACATGTGTACTTAGGTGGGGAGTAACCCATGTAGGAAATTATCTCTACTGGGCTTTGCTCACCTTGTCGAGGGATCACCATTTCATGTACAGGGAGCGATCGGGAAGGCGACACTCAATATACTGTGAGCAAGGAAAGCCGATCATGCATTGAGTATCAAGTGTATAAATATGTATTATAACTCTATGAATTGAATATATGTTGTAATAAGAGTAATGTGTTAACTCAATCCATGTAAGATATCTGGGTCGATATATTTTGTGAGTATTGATGTAGGCCCAAGTGGCCATTATTTTACCCCGCATGTGGACCCTATGTGGTCATCAGGAACCCGCTTTGGATTAGGTCAGATTTGGCAGAGCCTCCACAAAGAGACTCGCCTGATTTTTCATGAGTGGTGTCAACGGACCCCAGGTTGACAAATGAGACTCTACGAACATCGCAATTATTCCCTTGGTGTGGATTTAATCTTGGGACCCGGGTTTTTAGGCGTCGCATTTGGTTCCTATTTTAAAACTTTTTCTTAAACGAGTTTTTGAACATAGATACCAACCGGTGTTTTTACAGTGGTGCTTGTTTTTTCTAAATTTAATGTTTTCTATGTTCTCCATGTTTTTCTGAACAAAAAAACTAGGACAAAATGTGTTTCTTGATTTTCTTGTTCTCCTTGTTTTTTAGTGTAGGATTTATGCTTTAGAAACAATATGGGTCGTTGATAAAGGCAGTATGTGTTTGTTGGATCCCAGTTGCTAATTAGTGGCCAGGCCGTGTCATTGTAAGAAGCAAGAAACCCTGTAAGGTAAGGATTGGTTGCTTATTAGACAAATAACAGTATAAGATTAGGATTTGGAATTTATAAAGACCCCTCTCCCTAGGACCTTCATACATTCTAAGGTACTGCATACACAGGTGTTCTCCTCGGTCTATGGCAGTCGCGCCCCAGCCATATTTAATCGTGACTAGAATAGCTTGGAAGGTCTTGTGCCAAGAGGTTAGTAAACCCTAAGGATGATGACATTAGTTTATCACATATCGTACTCAATCATGATCCAGGCTTCTACTGCACATTGATCCCAACAATTGGTATCAAAGCCTAGATTGAATGGAGTTAATATTATTAAGCGAATCCCTTATATTTTTAAATGTATATTTGATGTAATTATATATATGACACCTAAGTTCTATATTTCATGTTATTTATATTTTTGTATGAATGAATGTTTTATTTTGGCCTTAATCCATGGTAAAAGTTTGATTATAATTTTTTTTTTTTGGATGAAACTTGGAGGCTAATTATAAGATTAGGTATTCATCCTTGATTTTTTTTATTTATTTGGATAATTTTATGTAAATTCGGATTTATTGGATAATTATGTAATAAGTACCCAAAGAGGAACTACATGTTACTGTTTGTCATTTTTCATGTCGATCGAAGCCTTGGTTTGGAGGACCAACACCAGAATCATGTGGGGGACACAAAAGGAGGTTCGATGGGAGGAAGAATTATGGAGCAGCGCGTGCAAACATGCGCCCACCTTCCAAGAGCGTGTGCGGAACGCGACCCGACATTGACTGAATTGGCCCTCACAATCCCTCTCTTTAGGATTTACCTTCTTGTAAAGTTTATAGTAATCCGAGGTCTTGTGAAGTGATTGGAGACAATTTTAGTGTTTGGCTTTAGACGCTGCTTAGGGGTGCGTGCAGTCTCGGATTTGGACGAAATATGACCAATATCTTTCTTATGTGGTGTTCTACCCCTCAGTAAAATTTCTTGATGATCCGAGCTTTATGCGGCGATTGATGACCATTTTAGTTTCTAACTTCTAGCGACGCATGGGGTGCATGCAGAGTCAGATTTGGACAAATTTAGCCAGTTAGTTCCTCATGTGGTGATATACCTTCCTGCAAAATTTCGCAATGATCTGAGTTGTGTACAATGATTGACGGTGATTTTGGTGCTTGGCTTATGATGGGGACTAGTTAGAATTTCGTGTTTTTTTTTGGGCTTAAAAACCCTATAAACTAATTCTAACTTAACCCAAAATTCAAAGAATTTCAAGACCTGATGGAAAGATGGATTACGAGCTAGATATCAAGTTAGGGTTCTTGTACTATTGGGCTTGTAATTTTCATTTTTAGGGAAGCCATGGATTAAGGGCCCATTATTTATTCTTCTTCTGAATTTTTTTATATAGATATAACATGTGATGTATGCTTGCCATGCCATTTAGAATAGGTGGTGCCATATAATTTCATCATGTGATATATACATGTTTATAATGATATTTGTTTTGTCTAGATAATGTTGTTATGAAATATTTAGTTGAATTAATGAAAAATATTGAATGGGTGTTGTTAAAATTAATTTAACTAATTTGAAACATGTGGACTCCATTAAGGATATAATAATTAAATGATTATGTGATGGCCCAACGGATAAACATGATCGGATTTTATGAAATTGGATATAAAATAATTTAAATTTTTTTAATGAAGTTATGCGATGGCGTGCAATACTGGATATTAAAAGATAATTTAAAGTAAAATTAATAGTTATCACATTCAATTTTAGTAACTTTAATGTCCAGATATTATTATGATGGAAAACCTAATAAATTAATGTAAAATATTGAATTGGTGAATGTTAAAATTGATTTAATTAATTTGAAACTTACGAGCTCCATTAAGGGTCCAATAATAAAATGGTTATGTGATGCCCCAACTGATAAACATGACTGGATTTTATTGGATTGGATCTAAAATAATTTCAAATTTTTAATGAGGTTGTACAACCCAAGTCAACAACGTTTGGATATTAAAGATAATTTTGGAATTAAACTAATGGTTATTACATTCAATTTTAGTAGCATTAATAATCCTCCCAACAAGGCTCTGTTAGTGTTATTGAAAACCCAGAAAGCAATGAAACAAAGTTTTGATTGATACATGTTTGTGTTATGTGAAGGATTAGGATCAGTTACCATGGATAGTAACTTATTGGTACATGTCAGGAAAGTCATCTGAGGGCGATAGAGCTAGTGGGAAGGAATTTCAGAGGGACCACTGTGACTCCATGATTTACCTGGGGAGTTTCCTGATGTATTAACATAGAAACTCACTACTTTCATGGATTACTATTTGAGTTTCCGAGGAGCTGACTTGGTAGGACACTTTTCGTATCATGGTCAAAATATTAGTTTTTTATAAATATCTTGCCCAACAAAAGTGTTTATGATGAAAACTAGGATATTGTTTCAATAAATAAACCTACTTATTGGTATATTTGTTGATTACGTGTTTTTTTTGTTTATTTCAGAAAATGACATCCTGTAATCCTCTAGCTACAATTTTGAGTCAAAAGTCATTGGATAGAAGTAATTACATCAGTACTGTAGGAAAGATAGGTAGTCTAAATTTTCTTGAGGCTTGTTTAGTGGAGAATTACAATGATACATGGATCATTGATTCAGGAGCCACCAATCATGTTTGCTACTCTTTAGAGTGGTTCAAACAAAGTAGTCAACTCATTAAAGGTCAAAGGAGCTTGAAATTGGGAAACAGACAATATGTATCCGTATTGGCAGTAGGACTCATGGAGTTATGTTTTGATAATAAAACTTTACGTTTATCATACCATGGATGAAAATATCAATTTTGACAGATATATTGTGCAACACCCCGAATTAGACCCTAATAGTTTTATTACATGTTTAGGGTATAATGTAATTAAAATTTGCATTTTTTAGAAATTAAGTGTAAAGTGGGAAAAAGGTTAAAATGGTAATTTGACATTAAAGACCCTAAGGTCATAACACAAGAAGATGATATGTTATTGTAGGAAATATGATAAGATGAATTGCAAATAGGATGAAGTGGAAGGACGAACGAGGTTAAAATTTAGCGAAAAATGGGATAAAGCTAATCATGTATAAGCGAGTGGAGATAAGACCAAACTTGTCTTGGAATAAGACAAGTTCTCATGTTGATTTTTTCTTTGGAGTGCTAGGGCTTAAGGTTTGGAGGAGAACCAAATTGTGGTTTGCTTTTCTCCTTTGTCTGGGGCTCTACTTGTTCTTGTAAGGAAGAGAAGTGAAGAAAAGGAAAGTTGGTTAAAGTTTCAAGAGAATCAAGGTATGAAACCTATATGTATGGAAACTATATGTATGGGATAATTGTATGGAAATCCCTCTTTGTCTATGTTAGGTTAGGAAAACCCTAACTCATAATAAAGGTGTTTTTGCTTGGTTTAAGTTCAGTTTTGAAGGTTGATTTGTTTTGGCTTTGGTTTGGAAGGAAGATTTCTAGTAAAAAGGGGAAAAATACCCCATTTATGTTTTCTGCTCGACACCCCTTCACTTAGGCGAAGGAGTGCTCACCTAGGTGAAGGTCGGTTCGCTTAGGCAAACTCGAGGCCCGAGTTTTTGAACTTTCTAATCCACCTAGGCGTAGCAGTGCTTTGCCTAGGTGAACCTCTCTGCCTAGGCGTAACCTTGCTTTATACCTTTGTGAATCTGTTTGTTTTCTCTCTTACATTTAATTCTAACAATCATATGGGATTATTGGGACCTTAATAGAGTGAGATGAAAGGGTCCATATATGACATAAAAGTTATATGAAAATGCTGCGTACCATGAAGCGAAACGTATGTCTTGCCCCTTATTTGCTAATGTGATTGAAACAATATATGAGCTTCGATGGCCATATAATCGTATGCTTGCTTAGAACCGAATAGCGAATGAATAAGCACCTCTGATCAGTGCTACGACACTTCTGCTAGTGCTATGACACTCCTTCTAGTGCTACGACACTTCTGTTACGTGGGCAGGCACGTCTCTATTCAGTGCTTCGGCACTCTTACTAGTGCTACGACACTTCTATTATGTGGGCAGACACGTCTCTGTTCAGTACTGTAACGTACCTTTGGGTACCTATTGTGCTATGTCCCTGTCATTCATTATTACTGTCTATATAGACAAACATTTATATGATAAGAATCAAAATAACGAACAATAAGGAAGCATTTCTGATGCAGCCAATGTACCTCTTTGGTACTTTACATACAAAGATCTACATTCTAAACTCCTGCGGGGGAATGTAACCTGTTATATGAAAACTTTGTTAAAGAATTTTGTTATACGTAAACTCTGAAAAATCCATTTTGTTATATGTATGTGGACCACCCCAAGTGGTCATGTAAAACCTGAGGAAATTCAAATTTCTTGAGAAAGGGTAAAACGGTAATTTCGGTCAAAATCCGGAATTTTTATAGATCTCGGATGATAAGCTTGAGACTTCATAGATTGGAATCATCTCATAAAATCTCTTCCCGTCAAATTTCGAGATAGTAATTTCACGTTTTCAAGGCATCGAGTGACATGTGGCGGTGTTGAGTAATACATTGAGTACGTGTCAGAAGATTTAATGAGTAAGTCAAATGCAAAAAAGAGCCTAGTGGGGCCCATGTGGACATGTGGCATCTCAAAGTGGAAGGAAATCCACTGTGGGACAAGGTGATAGGGGAAATCTGGGGCCACTGGGAGAGCATGTGGCAGAAGTGAGAGGACAATTCTCTTGACCCAACCGGTTTGGGGGAGGAAGAAGGGGGAAAAGAAAGATAGAGGAAAAGAATGAGAGAGTTTTAGAGAGAGAGAGTATACCTTCTCTCTAGATTTTTAAGCTAAATTAAAGTCAATCAGACGAATGAGAGAGATTGATCCCCCCCTTTGCAAGGGCTACGTGTGGAGTGCTTGGGATTGTGGATTTAAGAAACGACTCGAGAGGTAGGAGTGTTCTCTACTCATTATTTCTTGTTTAAAATGCCATGAAAATGGTTTGGGAGGTTGTGAGGCGAGAATGGCCTTGTATTTGATCTAAGAAATGGGGCCCGAATAATTGATGAGGGCGTCGCTTGGGCGGTCCACGGCAATTTGGGGCCCCATTTAAAAGCGACTGAAACGGTTACTAATTGAAATTATCCATGTGAAATTGCTTGCATGTTGTTGCTTGTTATGAATAACATGTTTGATGTGTGGAGAATGAGATTGTTGATGCATGCTAAATTGATGTGTTAACATGATTGTTTGAATTATATGAAATATAATTGTGTAAGAATCATTAGAATTAAATATATGAATTGGCATCATTGCATTCATGTCTTAGTCATAGCGTTAGTCGGGTGTGGGTGCCGCAGTATGGTTGTTCACCATTCTTGTTGAATGTGTGATGAGCTCGTATTTTGGACGACGTCCAATAAATGACTCGTGGTTTAAACCATAAAGTGAAATAATAATTAATGTGTGTTGGGCTGGCGAAGGGCGTTAATCTCACCCAGGAGTGGCTTTGAACATGGGTGTAGAGACCCATGACATGAGCTAAAATTTACGTGTAGATTGTAAGTTCTGATTGTGGCCAGAAAGGATACATTGCCCAAAATTAAGACACCCACGATTAACATAGACTTCAAGTTGTGTGATAGGAGTCGGGATTGACTCGGGATGGGTTGCCCATTAGCCTTTAAGACCGGAGCTGTTGGTGGCGTGTAAATTGAGTAAGCGGACCAGATGCTGGCCCAGCAGTATATCACGTCGAGTTCACGCAGTGTAGTGGCTAGTCAAGTGTCGTTCCGCTAGAGAGCGTGCTAAGTCTTGATTTAGTGACTAGACAATATTTAGGATCCCATCTTGTAACAGAATTATGAATAAATCCAAGCTGAATTAAGCTAATAATAAAGTTTGGTTAAGGTAATGATAGAAAACCCGGGGTTTGCCTTAAGCCTACCGCACCTAATGGATTTCACCTAGATAGTGCACTTATTTAATATTCATATGATTTATGTTAGTTGGTTGATCGTGCCTACAAGCTATTCTCTCTCGAGATATAACTGCCTATCTCGCTAGTGAGGTGTATTACATCTCTACTTCGATCCCTCGACTCCGAGATGCATGAATGTGAACACCCTTGTTCTATACTTGGAATGCGGGATATCTCTATTCCCTGATTGACCAAGTGTTGATTTACCCATGTCCCTACGAGTCATCTTCTCTCGATATCAGACTCCTAGCATTAGCATGCCATAATTGGCCAAATAATAACATGTGATTAAATTCAGGAGTAAAATAACCATAGAAATTCATATCGATATTAAAAAAAAAAACGATTAAAGTATTAGTTCATAATGGTGCGGTTAGGGTTGAAAAAATCCTAGAGAGAAAAGTTAGTTCATAGTGATTTTCATTACAAACTGAAGGATTTCCAGCATCACACGAATTAGAGAAAGAAATACAAAAAGAAGTCGTCTTCCACGATCTCCCGAGAATACATCTTCACCCGTCTCTCTCTATAAGTCTCTTAACTTCTCTTAAGTAAATGTCGATCCTCCTTTTTGCCTCGAAATCGCTCAATTTTTATACCTCGAAACTCGGGCCCATCAATGGCTTAGAAAATCATAACTTTTAGGGCTCTCGTTTTGGAATAGGAAACCTCGCTACGTTGTGGCGAAGGGAGCTTATTCTTGCGGCGTACACAGACGACCATACTCGGCTTTGGGTTATTTGCAGCGTGGGCTCCCTTTAATGGCTACAACGAAGTGTTACGCCATGGCGATGGGTCTCTAGCTGTACCCCGAATAAATCTGCTTGCACTTCTTTGTAGTATTCTCTACTTTGGTCCTATTACATTGTTAGCTTCCTTTTTGTTAAGATATCACCATGTTCTATGAAACATTATAGTATAGGGGATTAGCCTTGATATACGATGAAAGAGAAGATGAATGTGAATCATGCGAGTTGAGCTATAGAAACACATAGGGTATGCGTAATCATGTCATATGATTCCTCAGATAACACCCCAATTTAGCTTAACGCGTCCTCAGTAAGAAGGATAAGCATGACTAACTGCACCAGAAGCGATATCGTTTGGTCTGCGTGATGCAATGAGAAGGGTCAGCGAGAACTAGTTCAAAGATCCGGGGGACTACATGGTTGTTCAACTTTCAAGAATCTGCACTAGGTTAGTCTCGGTTGACCAAGCAATTAACCCCATTTTTAGTGCTCAATAATATTTTCCAAGGAATCTAAGTCTTGGTTAAAAAGTGTGATCTCGATGTATAGTTTATTTGTAGTACCCCAATGAGCTTGAATATAACTCACCTATTTAGGATAGCTTAACACGGAAGGATGAGAAACGCACCAATTTATTCACTAACTACTCTAAGGATTAACTCTAAGGTGGAAGAGTACCGGTACAGAGATTTTAGGTGAGGGTTCTGTGCTTCAGGGATCCGTGGTGACTCCCACTTGATTAGTTAAGAGACACCAGGCATTCGGTTCATAGAACTTCACCCGAACACTTTCGACGAACTACTCGGGTCCTAGGCGTGGAGATCATCAGTCCTCGTCGATATGTGGACGGTGAAATCCGATAGCTCGTAGATTGGCTGAGGGCATTAGGCTTTTAAAAGCCCCTCGAGCGTGCAGAGATTAGGTGGATGATCCACTTGTGTGTTTACTGTTTTTTTATTTGGGGCTTAAAGGCGATCCTCTTTTCTAGGTGTCCATCACTTAGGTGTTTAACTGTAAGGTTCGTAGAACTCTTGCATGGTGATCTAGAGTCGAAGCATACCTCGGAATCACGTGTATGTGTGCATGATAGCTGCCAGGTGATTTCTTGAGATCTAAAAGGGGCGGCCAGACATGGTTATTCTCGATGTTATAAAATGCAGTCCCAATTGTCAAACAACCTTGGAGTTCCCTATTTCATTGAAACACAGGCTTTCTGCGATTACTATGACTCCCCTTTTATGTCATGGTGTGGAGAGTGAGGAGCAATTGAAACTAAATGCAGATCACCATATCATAATATTGCCAAAAGAAAATATGTTGGTACATAGGGACAAGGCTCGGTCTTTAAACATACTAAAACACCCTAAAACAACCAAAACAAACTAAAACAGTCGAAAACCTATAACATGCAAAGATAAAAATAACTAAATAAAAAATAAAATCAAAATAAATAAAATAACTTTGAGCCTACCCATATACCCACATACTGAGCTTAAAGCAACGGTGTCCTCAACGCGAAAAACGATAAAGGCAGAGATGCGTCCCAAAGGATCACTGCGGTGGTGGTGGTGGTGGCGGTGTGTGAAGGGAGAAGAGTTGAGCCAGCTACTGTGTGATAAGGTCCTGGCTGGCACGAATGGTGGCCATCTTAGCCTTGATGGCGTCCATGTCCTCACTCAGGGCAACTTGGGGTGCTCACGGGGCTCGTCCTAATAGGCGTCGAGCCAGGTGGTAAGGCGCATGAATCGGTCTGAGGGACCAGTGGTGGAGGAGGAGACCTTAGGGTGGCGAATCCATAGGGATCGTTGGGTGTGGCGAGCTGGTCTGGCCTCCTCGGTCTCCTCATCCCCGATCGCGGGCTCCGAGAACAACCTTGGCGTTGATATGGGTAAGCGTGCTTTGCTGCTCCTTAGAATCCGGCATGAACCTCGGCGGTCGACTTCGCCGTGTAATGAGGGAGAGTGTGTCGGGAAGCTCGAGTGCATCTCCGCAGGTTGACTCAATCAACCTCGCAATGAGACTGTCTTCGAAACTAGAACCTCTTGAATCGTAGGCGTGCGGGAGGATCACGATCGCCGTAGCGTATGGAAATGCGGGGAGAAGCAGTTTTAACACAAAAAAATTTATACCAGACCTTGGCCATGGGCGTGAGTGAGTGCATCTGAAAAGTGGTGAAATCACCAGTTGATGGTTGGCGTCTCCACACGCCTGGCGGGTGGTGGCTCTGTAGCGCTCATAGTGCGTGTCGACCAAAGAGTGCCGCGCGCGTTACTATCATCGTCCATCATACGGTAGATGGGTTCATGGCGGGCGCGAGCTGACCACGCCCGACGGGCGTAGTGCGGGCCCAGCGAAGAGGTGCGGTGAAACTCCACACTATTGGGGCCGCCGGGAGCGAGGGCGCACATAGGGTTTGCCATCCACTATTCTGGATGATGAAGTTGAAGAATGCATTGGATGTGGAAAACTCGTTCGGGATGAGCAGTGGTTGAAGTGACCGTGATGGTCAGCTAAACCTCTTGGGGAAGCTTGACCGTGTGGATCTTCGGGAGGGTGGTGCGTAGGCGGTGGAGAAGCCGGATCATTGATTTCTTGGGCGGACTTCTTGGGAGATATGGAGGTCGAACTATGGGCGAACTACAAAACCTGAGAAAACGAGAGGAAGACGAGAAAAGCGACAAAATGGCAGAGTGGAGGAAAAACAATCGATGTGGTGTTTGCAGACTCAAAATATTTGCCACTTCACCACGATGAAGGGCTCTTCGCAATGACGAAGAGTGTCTACGTAGCGGCGTAGAGACGCTGTGGCATGTGCGAAAGTGGAGCGAGGGCTATATAAGCGTAGGATGCCGCCAGCTACGGACGAGTCGGACCCGCAAATTTATGCTTGCTATGCGTGGCGTATTAGGGAACTACGATCTTTGCATAGTAAAATATCAGACGAGGAGTTTTTTTTTGTTTTAAAACACGAATATTTGAGCCCTCTCACTCCCAGAAAATGAACATTGAAATCCCTTAGTGGCTATTGCTTGCATCATTTGGTATCCACCGAAAAACTCTGAAACACGGCCCAAAGCCGAGAAAAGTAGAAAGTCAGCGAAAGTAAACGAAAAGCAATTAAAATTGAAAATACGCTAGTTCAAAGAGAAGGTGATCTTGCAATACTTGGGTTGCCTCTGAAAAGCGTATGTTTAACGTCGTTGGCTCGACATTCCCTCTGGCGTCTGGCGCGATGGCGGAAAAATAAGCGCGGGCGGTAGGGACCTTTGCACCCTTCTTGTCGCTCAGGGCGTGCTTTCGAGGATGGTGTCACGATGGCTGCCATCTATGCCGCTTCTCCAATGTGGCCCGACTTTAACGTATTTGTTCACTTCTCATCTGGGTTCGCTGAGTTTGATGGTAACATACCGATTAACCGATGTGGCGTGGCCTATCTGCACTTCCAGGTTTATGAGTTGGGCCCCTTGATTCTACAGTTGGGTGGATTGGTTCTGTAGCTGCTGAGCTTGATTTTGGAATGTGGCCTTTGTCTCATACATAAATGTGCTATGGGAAGTCATCAGGTGAGCCAAGGCTTCTTTCAAATCCACTTTCTTCGGTGGCGGCTTGCTGGCAGATTAATTGGCATCTTTATTCTAGTTACCTCCAAACCTTGGCCACGGTCCCGGTCACGGTACTGTTCGATGTATTATATCTTGTCCTGTTGCTTTGTTGATTTTGTTGATTCTATGTGTGCTTACTCCTCTTTTGTCATCATCTTGATTGTGATCATAGTCTTGTGTTGTCCTCCTGAAGACTTCATGAATCTCGAAGGATTAGTACGAGATAAGCATTCACTATACTTGGCTACTTCTATAGTTGTAGCTATTTAGTTAACTGTGCGACATGATTTACCAAATTATTGAGCTTATTATGCTGCTCATTGCAAAGTCTTCTAGGTGCTGATCACATCTCGGGAGTTAGGGTGGTGGTTCTTATCCTCAATATCTCATAAGCGATGCATGGTTTTTCATCGAGACACCTCTTCTTTGGAGCCATCAGCAGTTGTCCTAGCTAAATCACTTAAACCGTTATAAAACATGTGCACCTGCATCCACCTAGTCAACTTGTGGTGTGGACATCTCCTCAATAGCTCATGAAATCTCTCCCAGGCCTCGGCTAAGTTCTCCCCCTCGAATTGTCTGAATGTGTTCATTTCTTTGGTTATTGCGGAGTCTTTTATGAATTAAGGCAAATTAGTTAAAGGCTCACTAAGTCATTCCATAGTAATGGAATCGGTGGTTGGCTGATCGGCAGTAACGCTGGTGTCGTGACGTTAAAGATGACCTTGTCCCGAGGCTTCCTCTATTACCCGTTATATGACGTGTCACAAACTTCAATAAAACTGGTCAGATGTGCATTCGGATTCTCACTAGGCAACCCATGAAATTGTATATTGTGGAGCATTTATAGAGTCTCCTTCCCGGTTGAAGTTTGTTAAGCGAATGGAGTGGTCTTATTATAAATGAGAAATGACAAATTGTAGGTGGTAATTGAGCGCCTCGAGAAGTAGCATATAGGATTATCCAGTGTACAAATGATCGGTGGCCTGATCTCTATAATTTTGTCCATTATGATCCACTTGTGGTTCATTCCTTTCTTGGAACTGTCCTTCATCCTCTTGATTCTACATGATTTCAAATTGGGTTGCGTGTGCTTCTCTGCGTAATCGATGTAATGTCCGTTCTGGTTCAGGATCTAATGGAAGTAATTCCCTGCGATCTTGTCTTTGCATGCACACTAAATGCTTTCTTGAAATCACAAGTATGAAGTCTAGACCAAGTCTAGCACATATGACATGGAGACCACCGATACCTAAAGCAGAAGGATAATAAAAATAAATAAAATAATAATTAATATAAAGAACTAAATAAAATAAAAATTGATCAAAGTACAATCTATGCACGATTTATTAAATATAAAGCATAAACTTCTCCCGACATGGCGCCAAAACTTGGCGGGTTGTTGGTGAGCGTGTAAAAGTTGGTAAAAATATGAGCAGTGCGGCGCAAGTATGCGTCGAGTTCATAGCCGATTAATTGGCTAGTCAGTGTGGGTTCCGCGAAGAAGCGTCTTAAGTATTGATTTAGTGGCCTAGGCGATATTTGGATCCCGAAGATCTTGTAGCGAGTGTGAATAATCCAGCGCTAAATTCTGAAAGCCCATAATATTAAAGTTTAGGTTTAGGTATTGATGAAACCGGTTTGCCTTGGCTGCTTTTTAATGGATTTACCTAGATAGTCGCTTATTTAATATTCTATATAAATTTATGTTAGAGGGTTGATCGTGCCTACAAGCTATTCTCTCAGAATATAGCTGCCTGTCTCGCGAGTGGGGTGTAGTGCATCACCTTCGACCTTGACTCAGAGTACATGCATGTCAACACCTTGTGCTACACTTGGAATCATGGATCATCTCACATTCCCACGGATCCCACCCACGTCCTTAAGTCATCTTCTCTCGATACTCAGACTCTTAACATTAGCATGCCATAATTGGCCAAAATAATAACAATAATGATTAAAATTCAAAGTAAAAACAACCATAGAAATTCATATCGATATTAAATAAAACACGATTAAAGTATTAATCCCATAATGGTGCGGTGGGTTGACATACCACAGAAAAGTTAGTTCATAGTGATTTCTGTTTATTCTAGCCCGAAGGATTTCCGACATCCTGCAATTAGAAAGAAATACAAAAGAAGTCGTCTTTGCGATCTCGAATCCGTCTTCACCCATCTCTCTCTATCCGTCTCTCCTTCTCTTCAGTCTGCCTCCAATCCCCTCTCTTTTTGCCTCGAAATCGCTTCCTTTTAATACCTCGGAACTCGGGCCCATCAATGGCCTAGAAAATCAAAACTTTTAGGGCTCTCGTTTTGGAATGGGAAACCTCGCTATGTCGCGGTGAAGGGCTTTGGCTGCGGCGTGCGTGACGGCCGTACTACGGCCTCCGGGCCGTTCAGCGTGGCTCCCTTCGCTCTTTGTGAAGCAATACGGCTAACGGCGCGTGGGTCTCCTACGTTCTTGTGTACTGAGACCATCTGTTGCACTAGCTGCCGCATTCTACGCTGGTCCTTTCTTATATTGTTAGCTTCCCTTTGTGGAAATATATATCCGATGAAACATTATAGTATAGGGGATGTGATATCGATGAATATGAATATGAATGTAGATAATGAGATTAATTATATTGCTACATAGAAAGTATCTTGTAATGTGCATGGTCCTCGATCAAAAACGCTTGCAGTAGATGCTTGGTGGCCGGTGAGGCTCGGTATATGTGTCATTGGTATTCTAGGTGACCCGGTCGTCGCACTTAACATAGGCATATGTGGGGGTAGGTGAGTGGCTCGGGATATGGGCATGATGACATTCCATGCATGACATATGACATTCATGTAGACATTTACTTGGATGTGTGGACATTTAATGACGGGCCATTGCATGTTCATTTAGGTAGGAGTAGCCCATGTGAAATCTGACTATTGGGCATTGCTTAGGGAGTATTTAGGAGGCGGCGCCCGGTAGGCGGCTTTTGAGGAAGAAAGCGAGCATGTGGCTTTGATTATATATATTTTTGCAAAACATGTATGAAACATTATGATTGATACATGTTTGTATAGAAGTGTAGTTAACTCTTGAAACTATTGTAATATAGTTGGTTATATTTTGGTGAGTATGGATGTATGGGCCCGACATGGCCATTTTTTCTTATGTTTGAGTCTCGGGTAGAGAGACACTCATTTTATGGCATTGAGACACTTAATGGCTACATGCATTCCGCGAGTTGACGGATTGTCAATGGACTAGAGTTTGGGCGATCCTGGTCATATATCGTTATCACGACACCACAAATGTAATTGATATTTAAATCGTATATGTGGATATGTTGGCATTAAAGCACTTGCTAAGATTGACATAGCGATAGGAGTCCACCATATGTAAGGTTTACGATTATGTTTCGCGATGGCAAATGTAATGTTTGGAATAATACATTTTGTGTAAGTACAAGTACATGGGACTCAGAATATATGTAAGAACTGATTTAAACACCACTCACGGTGGTAAGTATTACCGATTTATGTCATTATGGAAAGAATTTATGGATTTAAGTTATGTCATTATGATATTATGATTTAAGTTAA
Organism: Tetrastigma voinierianum; assembly: GCA_016808115.1. Taxonomy (NCBI): domain Eukaryota; kingdom Viridiplantae; phylum Streptophyta; class Magnoliopsida; order Vitales; family Vitaceae; genus Tetrastigma; species Tetrastigma voinierianum. The sequence continues at coordinate 88,843 of JAEQBH010002077.1, forward strand.
AAATGGGCTGACCAATATCGGGAAATCGGGTAAAGAGGTCCAGTCTGTGTGTGTATAGTCCCTTTTAGGAGGGGATAGGCGTTATGTCGATAATGGATTTTCTGGATATATCCCAAAGATATATCGATGTTATAAATTATTCAAAATTTTAAAATATATTCAATTTATATATCAAAATTATTTTGAAAGTATAGAAAATGATAATATCAATTAGATTTAAAAAAAAACATTAAAATTCATTTTCTGTAAGAAACATTAAAATTCATTTTCAGCCGATTTTGTAAAAATAATTCATTAAACCTTAATATATTATGTCTACTTTTTATATTTTTATTTATATTTGAAATATTTTAAAAAAATGCTATAAATAATTTAAAAATATTCATTTAATAAATTTTTAAAAAAATTGTTTGGTATTAAAATTTTCACCAAATAGTTTTTAATTTAAAATTTTTAATCCTAAACTTTAATGATAACTATTAAAAATTAATGATATTGAAGGTAATAAGATAGGCCCTTTATTTTCTCTTTTCTAACATCTTTTCTTATTTTTTTTGCAAAATTATTGAAAAATTAATGATAGTAATGATTAAGGAAGGAATATTATTAATGATATTAATTATTAAGGAAAACATAATAATTCATTCTCTCTTCAACCGTCTGTAGTGCTTATTTATGGAGACAGTGTGGTATAAATTATCAAGAAAAGACATACAATTAATGATATTAGTTATTATGAAAAACTTTTTATTTTCTCTCTCCAACATCTCTTCATTTTCTTCCATTTTTTGCTCCATCACGAGAAATCCAAGTTAGATATCATTTTTTTTTTGAAAAATTAAAAAAGAAAAAGAAAAAGAAAAAATCTTTAAAATTTTGGAAATTATTGACGATATATCGCCCCAACCGATATATCGGTATATCATAGACTCTTTTAGTTTTTATCCATTTTTGTTAGCAGATTATCGATGTTGTATAAATCGATGAAATCTGATGCATGATATATGGAATCGATATATCATGATATTTTAAACCCTGTATCAGACTACTTGTTTGTTTCGGATTTTAGAGGAATTTGTTTTTCTGTTATAGCGTTTAGTTGAACGTGGTTTTAACGGTGCGATTTAATTCTCGATTTCAACTAAAGTAATAATACTTATTTGCTCGGGAATGTTGATGAATGGTCTGTGTTATTAAATGGTCTGTCTATAATATTATGCCATTGAACATATTGATGGATGAGCAACTTTCATATCTAAGAAAGAAAGTTTCAAATGGAACTGACTATGGCACTTGCGATTAAGATTAATAATCCCTACTTGAGAATCCATGTAGTGGTTATTAAAAGAAGTGGAATTTTCAATTCCTTGATCTTTGAACCTATACTAGTATGTGAATCATGTTTGGAAGGTAAAATGACAAGAGCCTTCAGAGTCGAAAGGAAAGCGGGTGCTACTAGAAGGCCAGTTGGAATTGGTACACAACGATGTGTGGACCCGATGGCGTGTTAAACTAGAGAGTAGGTATGGTGTTTCATCGCAGCCTGCGATGACCTCAAGCTATGGGTATGTTTACCTAATGCGCCGTAAGTCTAAATCTTTTGAAAATTTTCGAGAATATAAGACTGAGGTGGAAAAGCAATTAGACGTCCATATCAAGTGGCTTCGATACGATGAACGATGAATACTTATACGGAGTTCGAGTCTTCTTGGGTGCAGAGGATAATTTCTCCAGTGTCATCTTCTAGAATACTTGATAAAATGGAGTCTCTGAAAGGAGAAACATAACCCTTTTAGATATGATAATGTAACACCCCGAAATATACCCTAGTAGTTTTCGGACATGTTTAGGGTATAATAAAAGTTAAATGGGAATTTTCAAAAATAAAATGCGGGCAGGAAATTATCAGTGAAGATAGAATTAGTCATTTACCACTTGAGGATATGAGAGGCATAAATCATGTAAGTTTATATGCCATTATGGAATTTGAGAAAAGATGGGTCAAATTAGAAAGAATGGAAGGACCTAAATGAAAAAATGAAAAGAATTTAAAAATGCGAGGCCCGAGCAGCCTTAACAAAATGGAAAGAGGCAAATTGGCAAGCTGACATGGCCACATGCCACTAGTAAGCTATCTTTTGGTCTACAAAAATATAAGGGGAGGCTCAAGCGGATAGGAGAGGGAGAGAGAAGAAGAGAGAAGAAGGAAAGAAAGAAGAAAGAGAAGAAGAGAGAAAGGAAGAAGGAAGAGGAGTTCAAGGAAGATTCAAAGGTATGGAACTATGACTATTAGTATGGATACATGTTTTGGGTTGTAAGAAACCTAACCCTAGAATGAATTCTTGTATGGAAATCATCACAAATCCCTTTGTTTTTCTAAGGTTTTGTTGTGAGAGGACCTAGAGTTCCCATTACATGTGTTTTTGGGTTCTAAGGGTTATGTAAGGGAAGTATGGACATGTTTGTTCTTGTTCTAGGTTTGAGTAGGAACTTTCTAACCTTAGATTTATTGAAGTTGGGTTGAGTAAAACCCTAGGCCTTGTATAAGATATGGAATGAAAGTATGTTTAGTTCAATAGAGTGTATAAGATGTGTATTGAAAAGATGATTCAGTAGAATAGAGGAGTTCTGAATGTATATGGAGTGGTTTGATGTAGATTGATTATTGAGTTGATTTGGGTAGCAAAATATGGAAAATGAGAGAAAAACCACCTTTAGGAAATTTCGAGGGTGAAATAAATTTACCAAGCGAGTGAATGCCAGGTACCGAACGAGCTCTGATACCATAAGCGATTTGTCCACTTTGATGCCGTCTTAGAATTCTGATGCATTGCCCAATGCTCTGTTTCGGACCAGTGTTCGTATTTGGCCGTAGCAGTGCATTTCTTATCGATTTGAAGGCTGATTCGAGTTTTAAGTTTAAGCTAAACTTCGGAGAACAAAACACCTTGAAATAGAGTGCCTTCAGGTCGACTCTATGTGGCCGAGAAATTAACTCAAGTGGGGTATGTTCAAACCAATTTACAGTTCGGTTTGAACATAGAGTAGTTCAGGTTATTTAGGGCATATCTTGAGCTTGGTGCTCGATTTGGGTGATTTCAGTTGGAGAAGAACCACTTATCACCATAACTTCAAAGTACAAAAGAACCAGTGTCAAATATAATTGAACCCAAAATGACAAAAAACTGTTGGCTGCTGGCACAACTTTACCAAGAATCTTGCAAGTTGCTGATTTTCTTCACGGCACAACTTGCATAACTCATACGTTAGGACTCAGTAAGAAATTCTTGGACTCTATGAAATCTATTAGATGTAGAATCACAACCATATGCTATTTAATGAATTTGGGTACCCACATCTTGTACGAAAATTGAATTATTGTACCGATGTACTAATCGGCTTGGTTAAAGTTAGTGGAATACATGGTAAGAAGGATGTAGATATGAACAAGAAATAGCAATATATAGTCTGATATATAAGGAGCATAGATAAGAAGAAAAGTACCCTGAGGGTATCGAAGGAAGAGTCTACGTGTACTCCTCGGGAATAAGACGGAGTATGATAAGTCTGAACGTCTGAGTATAGGAATGTATAGGTATATGTCTTAAGATATGATAGTCTGATAAAGTACGTGAAGATATAAGTTAACAAGATATAAGATGGTACAAGTAGATGACATGATATGAATATATGATAGACATACCTAAATGAATAGATGGAACATGCTAGGAACACATGAGTAAATGCATGTATGATAAAAATATAGGAATATATGTATTATAGAGAAATATGAGTATGAAGCTACAGATATGAGAACGAATACAAATTAAAGTAATGATAGTATATATTGCATAAGCAATCATGATAACAATAGTTATTCATGTATGAGATATATACATAAAAATGTAATAAAGCAGTTACTGTGTCGATGATGAGGGATATGGCATGCCATTAGGGAATAAGTCTATAGCATATAAGTTATGATATTGAGGTAGGTTGGGTGATGAAATAGTCCCGTTTGGATCTGCGGTATTGAAAGGGTCACCATAAGCTTCGGGCCTTATAGATGGTCATTGTCTCGTGCAATGATAACGATGCCTAGAGCCCTTTATAGTGCTTGTTTCGTGCCGGTGAGTACAACGCCAGACCTTCATAGTTTCATGTATCCCTTCTTTGGTATTCTGAGGGCATGAAAGAAAGTAATATATAAAGTATAAGATGAAAGTATATGATGTAACGATCTGGGGAATATGAAAATTACATGAAAGCATATGTGAAAAACATATAATGTATATGATATGATAGTAAAAGTATAAGTCTTGCCTCCCCATGGGAGATATGAAGATGAGATGAAATTCACCATAATATAAAAAATAAGGAAATATGATATGAGTGTTGGCTGCAGGCGACCTGAGAAAAAGTACATAAAGTATACAAAAGCACAGTATATGATAGAATGAAACGTACAAAATGTATGCTGAGTATACGAATGATACCCAGGGATGACGGTATATGAAAAGTACAAGATGGCATATAACATGAAAGTATACGATGTGCAGTGAATATGAAGGATGAAGAAGTATAGCATGGGCGTGTAGCCATTACATGAAATAAGACATGATATATACACAGTATAAGAAATGATATATGCAATAGTACATGGAATGCAATAAGTCATAGAACAGAAAGATGAGAAGTTAGGAATATGCATATATAAAAAGTATAGATATAGCACATGCCAAAGACATAGAATAGAGACATGACTTGCAGCATGAAAAAGAAAAAATGCATGTAAGAAAAGTAGATGCATATAATATGAACCATATGGAAGGAAATAGACAAGATGATAGTGGTAGAGTTATATGTTATGAGGTTGTATAAGTATAGATCATGTGTATAAGCTTGTAATCAGTCCTTTGTTGTGGTCATCAGCTAATGATAAGATAAGTGTATCTGTAGAGATGATCATAGTTATTAATTAAGTCCTTGTATATGTTCCCACTAAGGCGTAAAAAAGCTTAGCGGAATTATTTAATCAGGTGTAGGTATAAGCGAAGACAAGGAAAGAAGACGGACATCCCACATTAGTAAGAAGCGGGCCCATTTCGAGAGATAGGTGCTCACCTCACTTGCTTTGCAATCTCGTGTTTTGTATTAGATATGTATATATGTATAAAGTAGGTTTCGGTATATGTGGCATAGATTTCGATGGACACCACTCAGGTGGTAGTTCTTTTGTATGTAAATGATTTTGTTATTACAAAAATTGTTTATGCTCTGCAGTACAAGTTCGACTGCGGCGGTCGTAGAGTCCAGTATAGTCTCGTGCCGTGAACTCGGTTCGGACCCTTACGTCCGGGTCGGATCGATCGGGGTGTAGTATTGTCAGTCACTCGATTACTCATCATGCTTTGAATCGTTCTAGGGATATGCCTTACAAACAACTATTTACATACAAAACTTGGTTCCATCTAAATTTGTTTCAAAGACACCCACAGAGTTATGGAAAGGGCGTAAACCTAGTTTTAACCATATTCGGATTTGGGGTGGCTTGACACATATCTTAGCACATAAATCACAAAAATTAGAATCTTGTACAGAAATGTGTATGTTTATGGGCTATCCTAAGGGAAAGAGTGGTGGAATATTTTATAATCCCGAGGAAAGAAGGTATGTAGTGAGCACTCAAGCCACTTTCTTAGAAAGGGATTATATGAACAATTTAAACCAGGAGCAAGTGGTTTTGATGAGCTTAGCACCGGATTGAGTTCCCTGAGAAACTCCTAATTTTTCACCTATGTTTCATGTTGATGTTCAAGAGGAATAGCGCAACATGTGCAGAAGGTGAACAAATACGAGGAAAGCATTTCGAACAAATTCGGCTTCGAGAACAAGAACATGAAGAAGAGATTGAAAATCCACCTGAACCACCAAACTTGGATCCTCTTGTACATGTACAACAACTAATGCAACAAACTCGTAGTGGGAGGATAATACGTAAACTGGCAAGGTATGCCTTGTTAGGAGTAACTTATCAAGTCATTTTGGATAATCCTGATGATGGCCTTACCACATACAAAGAAGCATTGGAGGATGTTGATGTGCAAGAGTGGAAAAAGGCGATGGACTGTGAGATAGAATCTATGGGTTCAAACTCAGTATAGTCTATCTATGGGTTCAAACTCAGTATGGTCTCTTGTAGAAGTTCCTAGAGGGGTAAAACCCATTGGATGCAAGTGGATCTATAAGATAAAGAGAGGTCCAGATGGGAAGGTTGAAACCTTCAAAGCTAGATTGGTGGCAAAAGGTTATACCCAAAAAGAGGGGATAGATTATGATGAAACCTTTTCGCCGGTAGCCATGCTTAAGCATGCAGATTCTCTTAGCTATAGCCAGCTGACTCTCGTGTGAGATTTGGCAAATGGATTTCAAAAACGACTTTCTTGTGGAGTTGGAAGAGGACATCTACATGCGACTTGGGGTTCATAGCAAGGTCGAGAACACATGGTTTTGCAAGTTGCATAGGTACATTGTGGACATGACATCGAAGTCATGGAACATCAGGTTTGATCAAGTTATCAAATCATACGATTTTGAGAAAAGTCCTGATGAACCATGTGTGTACAAACGGATTCAAAGTATAATGGTAGTCTTCCTTATTTTTTATGTAGATGACATCCTACTAATTGGAAATAGTGTGAGGAGTGTTAGCTATGTAGCCCTTCCCGAGTGTCGGGTTGACAACTTAGTCGGCAGAGTGGAATGCTACGTGAATGTCGGGTAACAGACCACACTCACAAAAAAATCGGGCAAGTCTCCTTTGTCACGAGGAGCTCTGGGATATATAACTGTCCTGACATCAATCACACTTGAGTAAGCGGCCTCTTGGGCCCGTAAATCAATACTCGTCTGGCCACATCCAAACGAAAATATATAACTCATGGTTTCAAGAGTTAATAATTTACTCTTATACAACATATATTAAAATTCTGAATTCTAATGCATAACATATTATAACACCAAGCCACAACCGGCTTTCTTCTAAAGCAATCTCTAGGATAGGCCGTCTTTCTCGTGCGCTCCATGCGAAAAATATATCCCTCGGCGGGGTGAGCTATGCTTCCGACCGGTGAGAGTGACAGGATCTGCTAGTGGGTTTGCTCTCACTGAGTGCATATCTGATGCTCCAGTGAAACATACATTCAAGTACATCGTGATCCTCTTGAATGTCTACACTGATCAACTCATACAGTCCTCACCGACTCCCTCACTTGCTGGCCTCGTGTAGAAACCTTAATTTTCCCAAACAAAGGTGTTTGTTTTTTAATTGTGATACCCTAGATATAAGTAGTGGGCCAGGCTCAGATGTTCTTTTGATGGACACCTGGAGTGTATATCAATTGGGCCGACTCAGACGATTGATATTTTATATGGACTACCCTCAGATAATTATTATAGTGCTATTTTAGTCGACCTCAGAATATATAAGAATCACCTCATGCACTCCTCATTGTTCTAGGTGCTTGATTGCATGTGGAATGCATGATGTCGATTCCAATTCAATTACATACTTATGTAAATATATAATCATTGCATATATTCACATAATTAAATCATAAACATGTCATGTAGTTTGCAATCAGCTACATAAAATTAGCTCCACATGGGCTAATGATCAGAAAACCACATTTGGTAAGCTTGAATTACTCGACCAAACACGTTTTCACACAAAAATTTATTTTCGTATACTATTTGTAACACCCCAAATTATACCTTAACAGTTTTATAACATGTTTTGGGTATAATAAACGTAAATGTATATTTATTCGAATAAAATAAAGATAAAAGTAGTAGGAATATGCATAAGTTAAATTATAAATAATAAAGAAAGATTTGAGCTATTGTAAAAATATTATAAATTGATTTGCAAATATTATAAAGAGTTGGAGGACAAAAGTAAAAATAAAAAAGGGGATAAGATCAAATAAAGGATAAGACCAAAATATATTGTTTTGGTCTTGGAAAGGAGAAGCGAAATCACGAGACGAGAAGAGAGAAGAAAGGAAGAAGAAGAAGAAGAAGAAGATCAGGGCATGATTACTAAATTTAGTATGGGTATGGATACGTTTTGGGACATATGGAACTATGATTTGGTATAGAAAAGTATGGAGCCATGAAAATGTGTATCTTCCTTCAGGTAGTAATACGGATACATAATCTTGGGTTGTATGGAATTTGAGTATGTGTATGTAAGTTACAGTTGTATGGAATCTAGTTTTTGGTCTAGAACGTTTGATCATGGTTTGAAACCCTTGTTTTGTGTATGGTTTTGGGTTTGGAAACTCTAAACTCATTTCTTGTAGGGTTGAGTTAAGAAGAGCTTTAAGGCTCTAAATATGTGTATGAGAAGTGCAGTTGCAAGTTGAACCAGAAAATTCCTATTGTAAGCCCATATCATTAGCCGGATCTTAGAACGGGTTTTGGGTCAAAAATACAGGAGTGAAGTAAAGATTCTTCTGTGAAATAGTGGCCATCATTGAACTTGATGTTAGGCTTTGAATTTCTAAATTCGAACTTCTGTGAGCCAATTGTGGTCTTTTACTCTGAACGGTCAATGGGTGGTGGTAGTCAAGCGGTGGTCGTCAAGCGATTTTTCGTCAGCGATTGCTCGTCAAAGCGGTACTCGTCAAGCGGTGCTCATCAAGCGATTGCTGGTCAAACGTGCTTTCGTCAAGCGTTGCCATTCAGCGATTGCCGTCAGCGATTCCTTTCGTCGCGATGGTCGTCAACAAATTTTCATCAACGGTAATTAAATCAAAGCGTTCCATTAAATCAAGCGATACTCGTCGAAACGGTACTTTCGTCAAGCGGTACTTTCGTCAAGCGATTTTCGTCAAGCGATTTTCGTCAAGCGATTGCTCGTCAAGCGGGGCTCGTCAAGCAGTACTCGTCAAGCCTTTCGTCAAAGCGGTGCTCGTCAACGGTGCTTTCTGGAATCGGCGATTGCTGCTCGTCACTTCAGTACAGCTCGTCAGCTCGTCAAGGTTGACTGCGCATGACCTCCAACTTTGGAAGGTCATATCTCCTTCGTTTGAACTCCGATTTGAGTGTTCTTGGACTCTATGGAAAGCCCATTGAGTCAAGAATACATTCATATGCCTGAGGAGGATAGTAGAGGTCAGACCGAAGGTGTTAGAGAGCTGGGTCATGACAGCTCAATTTCGTCGGTCGAATCGGCTAGTCAGTAATTGCTATGACCTCCAACTTGAAGGTCATATCTTCTTCGATGCGAACTCCGATTAGTGTTCTTGGACGGACTCTATGGAAAGCCCATTAGTCGAATCCCATCAATAGACAACGATAAGATTGGAACTCATGTGGTTCGAAAACCTGAACAGTAAGCGTCTGAGGTAACCATAGTTATTTGTATTAGGAATGCCTATTATGAATTCATAAATAACTCATAAGCATACATGGTAAGCATAGTTATTTGTAAATGTAATGAATATGAAAAATGAAAAGATATGAATAAATGATTGTATTTATATATCACATATGATTCTGGGAATATGATAATTGTCGGGAATATGAGATATATCTTGGCATCATCTACCATCTTACTTAGAACTTTTAGTAGAGGGATGGGCATGCTTATTAGGGAAAAATAAGTCTGCAACATACAAGTTCTGATATTCCATTTTGATTTGGGTCGATGAGATAGATCGTTTGGATCCGGTGGCCCGAAAGAGAGGTCACCACCAGCCTCCAGGGCCCTCATGGATAGTCATCTCGAGCATTATTGATACCTTCGGGTATATTATATTCTGGCGCCTCCAGACCTCATGGACCGCTGTTTCCTCTGATGAATATAAGCGCCTTCGGGCCCTCATGGATTATAGTTTCCTATATCCACTTCTAAGGTTTATCTGAGACATAAACATAAAAAAATTGTGGTATATGCAAAGAAATATAGAAGAATACATGACATGAAACATAAAAAGAAATTGTGGAGTATATGCCAAAGAAATGTAGAGAACCATGACATGATATGAGAAGCATAACCTTGCTATGTGATGTGATATCTGATTACAAGAATAAGAAGTAAGTCTGAAGTTGACATGAAAAGTATGTGGAAGATGATAGAGAAATGAAGCGATTATGAAAGTATATATATGAGAAATGACAAGAATGTATGCTATATGTGTTATATGCATTTGTATAGAAATTAATGATGACCCATAATAGGTCATTCATGTGTATTAATTCCCACTAAGCGTAAAAACAGCGCGGGTGTTCAATCAGTGTAGAGTACGAAGAGGAAACCGAGGAGGACGGATGATCGCATCGCGGAATTCAAAGGCCACCTGGCTGATAGGTGCCTTTGGGAAGACCTTTAGATTAATTTTGTATATGAAATTTTGTAAACCAATGTAATGTGTAGATGTTGAACACTTCCATATATGGAGCTTGTATATATATTTTGTATTAAAATTTCTGAATATAATAAATTAGTATTTAACTTTGTGAATGTCTAAGTGTAAAGGTTATAAGTTTTAAAAAAAAAAAAAAAAAAGAGTGACCCTCATGACATCCTATGCTAGGGTTGGGGCGTCACTGCCCCATTACGTGAACGGTGAAACCCTCGCGGGTCCAGCTGTTCACATCCACCTCTAATATCTGTTTCACCTTGAGCAAATTATATAGCCATTTCCGGCCTGCCCTCTATACAAATTGTTTCACAATTTATGCAATTTACTACCCGGCAGCCAGATTTTACGATCACGAGCGGCATAAATGGGTTTCAAAATTTCCTTACAATTCGGTTCCAAGCTTTGGGACGATCAGTAGCCATTCACGGCTGATAAACTCAAGCATATTAAATCTGCTTAAGCAAAGTGTAAGAGCTCCGTGATGAAACCCCTCCACTGGAGTTTGTAGCTCCCCAAAACCGGTGTCCGCGCGTATGCTTCTCCGCGTAGAGCAGCTTTCCTTCTTGCTCCGAAGAATTTCGAAGGTCGGATCACCTAGAAACCTAGAGAGAAGCTACACACTCTCTCTCTAAAACACAATTCCTGCAACCTACTGCATCTTTTTTTTTTTTCACATTTTGGTTTTGGCTCCTTTTCAATTGGAGAAGGTCACTATTCTCTATTTTGTTTTATTATCATTAAAGCTTGTTCATTAACAATCATGTCTCTATCTCTTGGATTTTAGACATTTGGCATTATCGATAGATCCCATTTCCATCATCTCTCTCTACTCGTACCGCTTATGAAGCACATGAGTACATGTTATATATGATTTTGTCCTCCGAATATCGTTTACGGCACGAAGCGCGATGCCTCCGAAGCGTGTAAATTAGGCTATCTCGATTTAGCGAAATTAGTGCTATCTGAATTTCATGAGGCGATTGACGGTGAAATCGTTTCGTCATCAAGGATCTAGAGAATAAATTTTGGATTTTTGACCCGAAATTACGATTTTACCATTTTCTAAAAATTAGATTTTCTCGGGTCTTGTTCTCCTCTATAAAGGAATTTAGATCAGAAATTTTGGACAGTACCCAATCACTCACATGCATAAGCAGCGTGCTCTCACCATGCATGTAAGCTGGTCATTTAATATTAAGCGACAAAACCATTACTGTCATCTAAACAAGAAGGGATATGTGGCACGCATCGTGTCCTCGCGCTCCCGCGTTGACTCCTCCACTTCACGGTGCTGCCATAGCACCTCACTAGCCTCACGGTCTTGGGGCATAAGGCTTCAGTCACGGCTATCAAAATACTGCGTCCTCCTCGAGGTCCCATCAGTATCGACCTCAATTTGTCCCCAATCCACTACATGAGCTGGATCTAGCGTATACTTCCAGAGCATGGAGACGTGAAACACCTCGTGGACACCTGACATGCTGGGTGGTAAAGCTAATCGATCACCTGCAGTGCCCTATCCTCTCGAGGATAAAAAGTAAATAAATCTCGGCGATAACTTCTCACGTTCTTGAACACGCTCTCTCTTAGAGCATCACCTTTAAACGTGATCACAACCTCTCGAACTCCTAAGGGTCGACGTGGGTATCGGCCATAAACTCTACTGTGGCTCTAAGCGTGAGAGAACTGTAAATATCAAAGCTCACCTTCTCGGAGAGTGTCTTTAATCGGTCGGGATCGGTGATGGGCTGCTCTCCCACCTCGGTCGACATAACGGTGATCTCGTGGCCTCCCAGTACAATGCACTCATATAGTGCCATGCGTATACCCGCGCTGATAACTATTGTTGTGGCGAGAATTCCGCAAAGGCGGTGCTCCTCTACCCTTATGACCCGGGACGCATGCTCACAGTGTCCTCTGCTGGCCCAGTATGTAATCGCACGCGTGTAACCTACCATGACCCTTGCTTCGAAGGGTAGTAGCCAGCCGACCTTCCCGAGGTCTGATCATGGCGATCAATGGATGTCAGCCCTAATCATGTCATGAATGACATCCATATAGAAGTCCTTACAACATTCAACAACACTCAATGCAATTTCAAAGGAGTATAAATCTGAGTCCTCTTGGAAACTCCACATCACTAAACTGAGTACGTGATAACTGGCCGTGTGTTTTTTATCTCGGTGCTGCCAACTCTTCGACTTACACTTCGAGCCTCTTACATTCACACAGAAATTGGGATATCTCCCCGGGTCTCTTACACCTTAACTCTAGGATTCTCACCTTAGGGGATTAGCATTTTGCCACGCACACTTGATACACTACAGTACTCTTCATTCTTGAATTGAGCTATGAGTCTTCATTGGACGTAGTCCTAAAGAAACTGAACCCACACTCACCAAGAGTGGTGAATGGCCAGTATCGTGCACCCACACCCGACTCGACCGCTATGTTCACGTACCTGACATGATAATGTCATCTTTGGCGACACTAATCAGGGTCCACCGAGAAGCGGGAATCTCGGAGATCTCGCTCATAATCCCGACCTATCGGACTCTCACCCATCCTAGGAAGAACATCTATCTGGCTTCTCTAAGGCCTTAACCTCTAAGCCCAGATCAGTGGGTGTCGGTGTAATGACACGGCCCAAGGTCGATTACTATGACCGTGTTTGTCCCGACTCATCCGTGTCAAGCAGACATCAGCAAACCGATATGTCTACCACCTAAGGTCCACCACCTTTCTCTCTTTTAACTTTGATCGTCACGACTTTGACCTCACGCCCCTCTGGCCTATACGTCTTCTTGGGAATTGTATACTTACTTCCCCAGGCGAAGCTGGTTCCTCCGACTGTACTAGGGTGTGGAGGAATGAGCAGTATGCTCTCTGTTCTCTGACTAACTTGGGCGCCTTGTCCCCAGAAATACAGGATCCTTGTTCCCTAGGGGCAATCGTCTCACATGTGATCATTTTGGTCCTGAAACTCGTGTGAGCGAAGTCTTACACTCTTCCCATTAGAGAGGTGATCCTCCCTCTTTATTTGCCAACACAGCATCTGAGTGCTCTGAGCATCCTCGATCCTCTCTCTATGGTCAGGACCGTCCCAACCATGGAGTCCATGTCCGTGGCAGTCCTCTGATCCTTCCTCGAATGGACAACTTCAGTCCATTCTGAATCTCATGTGCCCGGCTTGATCGAGCTACGTATCTCGAAGATTGACATTCGGTCTCTCCCAACTCATCGCGGCCTCATCTTTCTCTAGGTCCACTGACACGCCTGATGTTGAAACCACGTGTCCCAAAAATTTCACCTTAGTAAGCTGAAACTCGCCTTGCGAACGGCGTGCGGTGATGGTCTCAGCAGCAATAAGCGATCCTCCAGTGATACTCGTACTCCGCTCATTGGGAGTAGATGAAATGTCTGCCCCGAAGACCACGACAAACTGATCAAGATATGGTTGGAATACCCTATGCATGAGATCATGAATCTTGTTGGTGCATTCGTCCAATCAAAGGGCATCATAGTGTGAAAGTGCCATGCAGCTTCTAAGCGGCTGTCTTAGGGATGTATCTGCTGATCCTCGGTTGATAGTAACTGAGTGCGAGAGGTCACATCTTGGAGTAGACTGTGGCTCCTCTCCAAGCTGATCAAAACAAGTCATCCCGATCACCGACGTGTCTTGATTCATGATCGTAACCCTGCCGACTATCTTGTAGTCGTGCATGGTGAAGGGGTCTTGTCCTTCTTCTTCGCAAATAGAGCAGGAGCTCCCGTGGTGAAGTGCTCGATCCCAATGAACCCCTTGTCTCGATAGCTCACGTAGCTAGACTGCGGGTTCACGTAACTCACGGCGCCATCCTATGCGGAGTCATAGAGATGGAGTGAAGTACCGGGTGTATTTCGTCTGCGAAGTCTACAACCCTCTGTGGAGGTAGTTAGTAGCTCATTTGGAAAACATCCATATTTGCACCTTGCTGGTAGATCTAGTCGGTCTCTAGTCCTCTAGAGGTGGCTCTCTAGCCAATCGCTAACTTGTCCTTGACACTGGACTCATTATATTGTGCAGAGGCGAAATATCATGCTTGTCCCCACTGAAATACCATACTAATAGTACCTTCTGCGTGTAGGTGTGACCCTTGCGCTCTGATGATATGATCCTGTGGCGAGTCGTGATCCATCCACAGGGATGACATCGAACTCGACATGTCCATGATCCTCGGGTCCCTTTGTGAGTAGAGTCCACAAGGATCTCCAACTCAAAACCATAACATATCATCCTATTCATACACAATCCCAGGGAGAACTCACATCTGAATCTCTAGGTCTCTAGAGGTCTTGCCCATTTCCACGTATTTGGGCCTCACTCTGGCCCGGAACACGGCTAGTCTATCTAATAGTGATGTCTACTATCTCATTCTCAATCTATATGACCAATGGTACCTGTGGATCTCTCCATGATATGATGGTGATCATACTAAACTCCCGGAGATTCTGGACCTCTGACTACCTCTTTACGCTAACTGTGCGATAGCGGCCGCCTGACTCACTATAGCCTGTGAGGCTTGCTTATCCGTCTTGGTGGTGCTGACCCGGTACCACATGGACGCCCTCACGTCCGCAAGATCGCCCCGGCCCAGCCATCGTATTTCCGATAACGTAAGAATCATTTAATTTTTCGTTTAGTCTAACTGGCAATGCATGCGTTACTAATAGACGACAACCATCGTGGCCGTTCATTTCCTAAGTGGTAGCTAAATTCCGACCCTCAATTCATTTATTTGATAAAATTCTAAGCTCTTTGTTCATTCGGTATCAAATCCTAAGGTCATAGTTCCTAACCTTAGCATTCACCCTTTTCCTATCGCATTACACCATGCATATAATTTCCTCTGTAACAATCGCCTTGATCATAATTCCATATACATCATGCACGTGTATATGTCCTTCCTTATGATTTGTAACATAAAATCATCTGACATTAATTCATTATCTCAAGGTGTAAATGCAGCCCACGAGACATATTCATACACGAGAATCGATTATTATATTTCAAGTCTCTGCATTCATAAGCAATCTGAAGACCATTTATCTAATATATTAAATCATATTTATCATAAAAAATTTTATTTTCAAAAATTTCATTTTTTTTTTAAATTTTGTCCCATTTTATTGATTTTATTTTTATTTTGTTACATTTTTTAAAAAAATTGAAAAATTTTGTGATGAGCAGTGTCCAAAAGTAAACTCGAGGCAATCTTGAGTCAACGAGCTAGGTGCACGAGAGTGCCGCGACTGTGGCCAGCGGCACCCGGTGCGCAGGTTCGCTCGGGCGCGGCGCGCATGGGCAATATCGCGTAATTCTTGTGGCCGTGTCTTGGCGAGACCTCGGCCGTGTCATGGCTGTTGTGCCGTGTCGCGAACGCGGTCGCGCGTCACGGTAGCGGAGTGTCGTGGCATCTCGCGACCGCAGTCCGGCCTCTGCCCGCTGCCTCGATCCGCGATACGCACCGGTGTAGCCGACACCTCGATGTATCGCGACACGCCTCGAAGCGAACGCGCCGATCCACGATACACTAGCCTTATTGTGACCGGTGTTCTAGCGAACATCATGCTATGTTGCAATATATACCCATTACGTCTGATTTTCGGCCGAACTTGACTCTGCAAAAGCGGCTCTGGTCGCGTCTGACGCTTGTGTTCTGACCCATTTCTATCCGAGCCGACCTCGCCACGTCGCGATACCAAAATTTGTATGTGACACGTTCTCAACCTATCAAGCCCCTTTGTATTGCAATACAATTTCCATTCCACTACATACCCATGAAGCCATGTCACGTCTGATTTGAATGTTAGCCCCAACGGAGTTTTGCGTGCTTTTTTTTTCGTTTCAATAAATTTTTTTCACATTTCCCATTCTTGGAAAATACCCCGAAAAAATATGCCTATTTTCACATTTTCACATTTCCAGAACACTCAAATAAATTTATAAAAATTTTATTTTGTCAATTTACATATACAAACCTTAGAAAATTAATTTTTTTTTCACCTCATTTTTCATTTTCTTTAAACCAAGTAAATTTATCAAATTTATTTTCTTCATTCTTTCCAGGTTCTTGTAAACTCTCTAAAACTTTTCCAATACATCACATAACCATCCATCGAGCAATTACATGATCACACATCGACCACCAAATTCATCAAATCCACCTTGAAAACACACGAACACATGCATGCGGTGTCCTAGTTTTATCATGATTTCTAGGTAATCTCGTACCTACGCTAACATCGAACCACACCTAGTGGTGATAGATGATACCCAAACTTAGAAGCTCCTAGGTGATACGTATACCTAGCTACGATACTGGCGCGAAGCTTGTATCGAGGACTAAACCTCTTCACCTTAGGAGCTCCAGTGTCGTTTACCTTGGCTCGATGCCAAATTTGTGGCGCCCCATTCACAGGGTCCGTTGACAGCGGATCGCCGCGGAATATTCGTGAATGTCAGGTAACCGGACACTACTCACGAAAATCGGGTAGAGTCTCCTTTAATAGGACATTTCTGCTAGAATAAAACACGTCCTGACATCGATCACATGAGTAAACGGCCTCTGGGCCCATAAATCAATATAATGCAATACATCCCGAACCAAATATATATCTCATGGTTTCAAGAGTTAATAATTTACTCTTATATACAACATATATTAAAATTCCTAGAATTCCTAATGCATGTATACAATATAACACCAAAGCCTTGACTTAGGCTTTTCTTAAAACGATCTCTGGATGAGTGCGTCTCTCGTGCGCTCCTTTTATTGCTTGAAAAATAATATCCCTCGACAGGGTGAGCTATCGCTTAGTAGTGAAGTCATCCTAAATGAGTTACTCTCCACCTAAGTGCATATCACGATGCTCGATAATACGTTTCAAGTACATGCGTGATCACACTTGAATAATACCATGATCAACTCATACCCAGAGTCTCTGGCTCCCACTCACTTACTAAGCCTGGTATGAAACCTTAATTTTCCAAAACAAAGATTTGTTTTAATTGTAGACTACCCTTCGATATAAGTAGTGGACAGGCTCAGATGTACCTCTCAATTAGGTAACTAAGATAATTAAATAGCCTATGAACTATAGATAATTATTATTATATTGTTTAGTCAACCTCAGAAACCATTCTCTCGAGAATCACCTCATGCCTCCTCCTGTGTCTAGGGTACTTGATTGCATATGGAATGCATGATCGATTCCAATTCAATTCTATAACACATATAATATATAATCATGCATATATTCACATAATTAAATCACCTGAACATGTCATGTAATTTCACAATCCATTACATCCAATTAGCTCACATGGGCTAATGATCAAGCACGACAATTCCAGCGAATTACTCGACCGAAGCACATTTTCACACAAAAATTTATTTTTCGTGTCACTATTCACGTGAGCAGTGAAACCTCGAGGTCACTATTGCATCGGAAATACAAATATACTGTTTCACCTTGTGAAACGAATTATATAGCCATTTTCGGCCTCATACACATCCACCAACTACAGTGCTACAATTTGCCAATTTACAACCCAACGACCCGTGCCGCGATCACGGAATGGCATAAATGGGTTTCAAAATTTCCTAACAATTCGGTTCCAAGCTTTGGGACCGATCAAATGACCACTCACGGCCTCAATCAACTCAAACATCGTAAATACACTTAAACAAAGTGTAAAACTCAAGTAGGATGAAACCCCTACCTCACGGAGTTTGTTGAAAACTCCCAAAACCGGTGTCAGCGCGTGGCCTTCTCGCGTAAAAGCTTCGCTTACTGTTTCGAAGAGAATTTGATGATCGGATCTTGAAACCTAGGAAAGCCACATTCTCTCTCTCTAAACATACAATTCTGCAACCTCTTTGCATCTTTTTTTCACGTTTTGGTTTTGGCTCCTTTTCAATTGGAGAAGGTCACTATTCTCTATTTTGTTTTATTATCATTAAACTATTCCATTAATACTAATCATGTCCCTATCTCTTGGATTTTCGACATTTGACACTATCTCGGTTGTCCATTTCCATAATCTCTCTACTCATGCCACTTATGGCACATGAGTACATGTTATATGTGATTTTTGTCACATCAAATATCGTTTTCTTTTGCAGCGTGATGTCTCGAGAAAAAGCGTGTAAGTCAGGTGTCTCGGGGTTGTGAAATTCGACGTGCTAACTAGATTTCACGAGGCGATTCCAGCGGTGAATCAGTTTCATCATTCGAGATCTAGAAGAATAAATTTCCAGATTTTGACGAAATTACGATTTACCTTTTTCCAAAATTGATTTTCTCGGGTCTTCGATTGTCGAGATGTGAAGGATTACGAAGAATTTGATATGAAGGATTTAGGTGAAGCTATATTCTAGGAGAATCAAGCTTTATTAAACGGAAAATAGATGTTCAGCTCTATCCCAAGCGTCTTACATTGACAAAATAGTGGCCAGATTTGGCATGGAGAATTCCAGGAAAGGACTTTTTCCCTTTAGACATGGAATGCAGTAACTGGGAACTGATCACGAAACACGAAGAAAGAACAAAGTGAAAGCCTTATGTTTTGATTGTTGGTAATTTCATGTGCCATGCTATGCACCCTACTAAATATCTGCTTTGCAATAGGAATCGTAAGTCGATACCAATCAAATCCCAGGGTGGAACACTGGACTGCAATGAAACATACACTTAAGTATTTGAAAAGAACGAGAGATTATATGTTGGTATATTCTAGTGGGAGTCTCAAAACACTTGGTTATACGGACTTTGATTTCCAAGGGGACATTGACCCTAGTAAATCAACATCAGGATATGTGTTTACCTTAAATGGAGGAACCATCTGTTGGAGGAATGTCAAACAGACTTGTGTTGTGGAATCCACAACTGAAGCTGAATATGTGGCTGCATCCGAAGCTGCAAAAGAAGTTGCGTGGCTTAAAAAATTCCTTTTGGATCTCCATGTGATGCCAAGTGCAAATCGACCCATTACCCTTTACTGTGATAATAGTAGGCTCGTAGCACAGTCCAAAGAACCCAGGTCTCACTAAAGGAAAAAACACATATTGAGAAAGTACCATTTGATTCGTGACTTCATTGATAGAGGAGACATAATGGTTACTAAGATAGCATCTAGGAAAACCTACTTGAGCCCTTTTACTAAATAACTGAGACATGTGTTTGAGGAAGCATGTAAATTGTATGGTCTTAGGAGTGTCCCAGGCTTACTTTAGAGTAAGTGGGAGTTTGTTACATTTATGCTCAAGGAGCAAGACTATTTGTAATTTAATTTTATGATTTTAATGGTATGAATTTCTTAAATTCTTATACACGCGTTGTTTCACATATAATGTCCAGATTAATTATGCAATATATGATCATATGGATACGTCCATAGAAGACATGGTCATATGTTCTCATAATTAATGAATCGTTTAATAGTCGATAAATAAAGTTGGGCACTTTATTTCGACTGTAATATTCCATGAAATAATCTGTCTTGGTTATTGTAGAATATTAAAGTGAGTTATTATGTACTCACTTTGAGACGGTCAAAAGAGATTTAATTAAAAGTGATATTCTATAAAAAGGAATTAAATCTCAGGCAATATTAATTATGCTATTTTTCTTAATCCTGAATATATTATAAACAAGTAGTTAAGTAATTATCATTCTTTGAGTTATTAATAAGTGAGGTCTCCTTTTAAAGACCAATACCTTGATGATTTTGGAATAATGATCATTTGACCATCAGAGTTTATAAGATATACAAAAATGAAATTTGTATGCAATATCCTCTTAATATGTTTCGGTAATTGCATGTTGAAAGACACTAGCTAGTGCATTGGATCTGTTAGATAAACTGATAAGTTAAGAGAATAAATAATTAATCGATTGACATAAACCCTTATCGATTAATTATCGATATTTTATAAAGGAAAAATACATTTAATATGTACATTATTAATTTTGGAGTTCACATATGGCCTTTTAGTGGAATAACATTGGATAAGATTACAGTCCCAAACTAGCTTAGTCAAGTGATTGTTGGTTATGCTCTAGAAACAATGCACGGCAGATTGATCGAAGTCGAAATTAATAATGGGCGTTGGATCACAGGCTGTGATTAGTGACAAAGCCCATTAATAGTTTGCTTAGAGGCGAAGCAATGAGGCGGGGTTTGGCTGCTTAATGAGCGAAACCTAAAAAACGAGTTGGTTGCTTGTTAGACAAGTAACCCTATAAGGTTAGGATTTGGAGTCTATAAATAGACCTCTCCCTAGGACCTTCATACATTCCCCCTAGGGCCTTTACACATATGCGGGTGTTCTCTCCTCTGGTCTCTAGCAATTAGGTGCGCCCTTTGAATCTGGCTAGTAACTAGAATAGCTTGGAAGGTCTCACTTGTAGAAGTTGGTAAACCTAAGGATGATGACATTAGTTTATCATATCTTATTTAATCATGATCTAGGCTTCATTGCACATTGATCTAACATTTAGAACAAAAAAGTTATGCACTTGTAATAAGCAGGCCAATGGTGCTCCTCGTGTTTTCAAAAACAAGAATAAAATAGGAATCTTACATGTTTTAAAATTATTTAATCTTTATAGTGATGAGTTAAAGTTAAAAAAATAAGCTTGAAGGTAGCAAATAAAAATTAGATCTGGAATTTAACTCTATTTTTATTTTCTTTCATTCTATTTTTCCTCCTTATTTCTTTCTTTACATTTTTCCCCTCATATTTTTACGTTTTCCAGTTTCAAACATCTAGATCAGTACATAGTCTGGACGATGGCAAGAACATAATCTGATATTCTTTGAACTCTTCATTCCAAGAATAATTTTAAATACCTATTTCAGTTTGCCACCATTTGCGCAGTCTTGAGAACTACCGGAGAGGAAGAAGAGAAGGCAAAAAAAGAAGCAACCGAACAGATCAAGATCATAGAAGAGCAAGGGCTTGGGGACAAGAAGTCCTTTAGTGGGGATATGATAAATCTGGTAGACATTTGCTTTTGGTTGGCTTGCTTACTTGTATGAAGTTGTAGAAGAAGTATCCGCTGTTAAAGTTCTGGATGTCAACACATTTCCTCGACTGCATGCATGGATTCAGAATTTTAAGGAAGTTCCTACCATCAAAGAAAATCAACCTGACCGCCAGAAACTGTTGCAACACCTGATTGGCAGAAGGAAGAGTCAGATTGCACTTCAGAATCGTAGTAACTAGTATGAATATGTGGAGAATTTAATTTTTATCCGAATTTTTTTGTATTAATGCATTGAAAATAATGTGAAGAATCTTTTCAGGTATTGAGGGTCATCTTCCGCTAGACTAATTAGATTTTTGAAGATATGACTTAGTCATGTTAAATGGGATAATTTCAGAGCATATGTCTATCCCACTTCGTGCTTGAACTTTTTTCGGTCCCAAGATATCACTGACATTTACTTCCGTGGTCACCACTATTATAAATTGCGGAAGCTTTGATGCATGAGAATATCAATTCAAGAACACATAGATAAAGAAATCAACATAACGGTGCATGAGGGTTTTAACGTAGTTTGACCAATCATGCCTACATCCACGGATGAGAGAAAATCTTTCATTATTCTTGAAAACACAAAGTAAAATATTGGAGTATCAAAGTATTGTGACGACTAGAAAAAATCACAATAACAAAACCCTAGGATGACCACAATACTGAGAAAATACCTCACAAAAATCCTAATCTCTAAAACCCTTACATCTCTATAGACACCAAATAGCCTTTACAAGCCCTTCTCTCATTACTTTTTTCCCTCATGACCCAAAATATTTATAAGAATATTCCTAACAACTTTGCTTATTCTATAAGGAAACCTAATATTACAATAATATAAAAAATAGGAATTACCTGATATAATATTATTTACGAAAAAGGAATAAATACTAACAATCTATATCAAAGAATGATACATGGAGAAGAGAAGGGAAGAAAAAGAAGAGGAGAGAGTTACAATGTTCCCAACCTCTCTAAATCTCACTCTCACTATGAAACCCCGAATGTATAACTTATTTATTTATGTGTAAAAACCCTAGCCCATTAAGCGAAAGTCGGCATGAGAAGGTCCAAACACACATGCTTGTAGTGGTAAGGGTCTGCTTGCCGTGGTAAGCCAGTACGAGGGCAGTAGTAGAAGAGCTCGCTTATTGCGACAAGCGAGTGCTTTTTGCGACAAGTCAGAATGAGGCAAGTTACGGAGCAAATTCTTGTCACGGCAAGTCAAAAGGGGTGTGGTTGTGTTGTCTACTAGCTTGTCACGACAAGTGTGGACTTTCCGCGACAAGTTCCCTATTTCTGGACTGCCTTTTTCTTTCTTCATCTCCCGGCTCAAGAATTTGGGTCACCAACACTAACAACACCACCACCACCTACACCACAATACAATACTGCTAGAGACAGGGAGAGAAGACAAGTTATTCCTCCAAAGAAGGGGTATGTTGAGGTTGATTTGGTTGCTTATGCTCCCAATGTAGTAAAGAGTATTGATACTTGTGAAGAACCCTCTACTTGTGAGGAAACGGTGAGTTATAAGTATTCTCGTAGGTGGATGAGTTCTATGCATGAAGAGATGGAGTTTCCTCATAAGAATGGTACTTGGGAGTTGGTGAAACTTCCAGAGGAGAAGAAAGCTATTCGTTGCAAATGGGTCTTCAAAAGAAAGGAAGGGATACCAGGAGTTGAAGAAGCTAGATACAAAGCAAGTCTAGTTGTTAAGGGTTATAGTCAGATTCAAGGTATTGATTTTACAGATGAGTTTTCTCCAATTGTAAATCCTAGTTCTATTGACTTTATTTTAATATTGTGGCAATGCATATTTTGAGCTTGAGTAGTTGGATGTGAAAACTGCTTTCTTACATGGAGAGCTTGAGGAGGATATCTACATGCAGCAACCTGAGGAATTTGTGGTTTCAGGTAAAAATGACTATGTGTGTTTGTTGAAAAAGTTCCTTTATGGCCTGAAACAATCTCCTAGGCAATTGTACAAGAGATTTGACTCATTTATGATTTCTCACAACTTTAATAGATGCACTTATGATAGTTATGTCTACTTTAGAAGATGTGATGATGAATCAATCGTATAGCTACTCTTGTATGTGGATGGCATTTTGATTGCAACTAAGGATGGAGAGGAGATTTGAAGGGTTAAAGCCTAACTTAGCAGAGAGTTTGAGATGAAAGATTTAGGAGCAGTAAAGAAAATTATTAGGATGGAAATTCTTAGAGATAGACATGCATGCAAGTTGTACCTAAGTCAGAAAGGGTACAATGAGAAAGTTCTTCATAGATTCAACATGGAGAATGTCAAGCCTGTTAGTACATCATTAGTAGCTTATTTCAAGCTTTCATCCGCTTTATCCCCATAATCAAAAGATGATATTGATTACATGTCTCGAGTTCCATAATCTAGGGCAGTGGGGTCTCTCATGTATGCTTTGATTTGTTCTCGTCCAAATTTATCATATGTTGTTAGATATTCAAGTACACTAGAAGGCAATCTAGTAGATATTCAAGTACCTACATGGTTCTTCTGATGTTTGTTTGCATTTTGGGAGGACGAGAGATGGTATTATTAGGTACGTTGATTCTGATTTTGCTGGAGATCTTGATAAAAGAAGGTCACTTACTAGGTATGTGTTTACTATTGAAGGTTATGCTATCAATTGGAAGGCTACTCTATAGACTACAGTTGCGTTGTCAACTACCGAGGCAAAATATATGGCTATTACAAAAGCTTGTAAGGAAGCTATTTGGTTGAGAGGCTTGCTTGATGAAATTTGTGGTGATTTGAAGACCACCATAGTCTTTTGTGATAGTCAAAGTGCCATCTTTCTCACAAAGATTAGATGTTCCATGAGAGGACAAAACACTTTGATGTTCGTTACCACTTTGTTCATGAGGTCATTGCTCGTGGTGACATTGTTGTTAGCAAGGTTAGGACTCATGATAATCATGTTGATATGATGACCAAGACAATTCTAGTAACCAAGTTTGAGCATTTCTTGGACTTGGTTGGTGCTCATTGCTGAGTTTAGCCCTTTGGGGCTTTTGGTAGAGGTTGGCTATTTTTTTGGAGATTGGTGTTTTGAGTTTTAGTTCCCTTCGTAGAATTCACGTCAAGGTGGAGATTGTTAGTGTTGGTGACTCGAATTCTTGAGCCAAAAGATGAAGGAAGAAAAAGGCAGTCTAGAAGTAGGGGACTTATTCTGGCAAGTCCACACTTGTCATGACAAGCTAATAGACAACGCAACCACACCCCTTCTGACTTGCCGCGGCAAGCACTCACTTGCCATGACAAGCATTTTCTCCCTTAGTTGCCTCATTCTGATTTGCCACAGCACGCACTCGCTTGCTGCAACAAAGGAGCTCTTCCGCTCCTGCTCTCTTATTGGCTTGCCACGACAAGCACATGTTTGGGCCTTCTCACGCCGACTTACACTTAATGGGGTAGGGTTTTTACACACATATAAATATGTTTTTGGGGTTTCATAGTGAGTGTGAGATTTAGAAATGCTAAGAACATTGTAACTCTCTTTTCTTCTTCTTATTACCTTTTCTTCTACTTGTAACATCTTTGATAAAGTGGATTTATAGCTCCTTTGCCCATGGATTTTTCCCTATTTGAGTTTCCATGTAAATCTTGGTGTTCTATCTTTTTCGTTCTTGTTTGATCCACCATTATTTATAACACATACCCACCCTATTAAAAAATGTTCCAACCATGCTGGAAACTCTAACATGCTTGAAGTGTTTAACGAGGCTTTTAACGGGCGTTTTAATGAGTGTTTGTCCTTTTTCTAACGGCAAGGGCATGACTGAGCTACGGTAGTAACATTAGGGGTATCTTAGGATCGGAAAAAAGTTGAAGGACAAACTAGGACTTGTGAACAAAACTTAGGGGCATTTATGCACTTTATCCCCATGGTAAACCATATATGATATTTTCTAAGCTTTGTGTTTAGGTGGTTTTTGTTTTTTGTTTGAAAAAAGAAAAAATATGGTTTTTATTTTTTATTCTTTTATTCAATTAAAATGTCTTATTGATTGATACTAATCAATATGATTAAATTCATTTAGTTGAATCGCTGGGGAACATAACAAGTCAAGCTAAAATTGAAGGATTGGATTTTGTTGATTTAGTGATGTGAGATGGCAAGGATTCTATATTAATATGCTTTTTGCAAGATAAAGGTGTCATTGATAACAACTATCTTGGATCAAAGAGTGTGCGTGATGCTTGCATTATTACAAAAAACGGTGAATTTACTTGAGATAAATGTTGAGTCGAAGAAGATATTAAATCCATGCAATCTTTGCCACATGGAAGCAACAATTCCATGCTTTGCCTTTGTTGATGATTAAAAATTTAGATATCGCTTTTAGACCTCTAGAAGATTAGGCTTTTGTGAAGATATCACAATATATGCATTTGTTAATGTACAATCATCAAGATTACAGCCTTATCAACACCAGAAAGTCATGTAAGTGCAAGGGAGTTGCCTTCGAGAAAGAGACACGATAAATGACATGTTTGAGATTGCAAAAACTCTTTTTCAAATTGTCCAATGGGTTTGAGAATGTTGGAACTTAGATGGTGATAACTTGTGACTATAAAGGACCTGTAAAGATGAGTAAGATGCACATACTAAAGATCCCCCTAACAACTTGATGTTGACATGTGAAGATCCATCATGGGCAGAAAGTGGATATATAGAGGAGATCGGTGCATGTGCGACATCGAGAATTTGTTTTGAGAGTCTGATGGAGGTAGATTTGTTGATGATATAAGAGCTGTTAGGAACACTAGATCTCTTTATTCCCTAACCTTAGATCATGTAGTTTCATGTTAATTAGCAACCCCAGGCCTTTAAATCTTATGTAATGGAAGAAAAGAAATAGAAAAAATATAAATGATGAAAAGAAAAGTCATTACAAAACTTTATCTTTGATTTAGATGTTCCTAAACCAATTCTACTTCGTGATGAAGACTACAGAGTCTAGAGATATGTAAAACTAAGTTCTTCTGTTTGAACACATGAACTATGATCTTGGACTCCAAGCTAAAGGCTTTGGAAGGGTGGACACCAAGGCTTTTTTTCTCCCTCACTCTTTGGAGATAGAACATGATTATCTTTACAAACATTATAGAAACCCCTAAACCTTAAAGAGACTTTTATAGGGTTTAAGTGACTGAGCCCATTAAGGTTTAGGTTATGTAATTTAGGCCAAAATAAGTTTTAATTGTTAATAAACAAGATAGGGCCATCTAAATTAATCAATTAATCCGATCCAGAGAACTTGTTAAACTATCCCCAATGCAATCTTGCATGATTATCAAAATACACTTAAGAGCAAGAGCGAATCTAGAGACAATCTAACCCTCAGATATAAACCATATGCAATTATGTAGTATAAAAGTTAAGAGCAGAGACCATTAGAATCCATACAAGTATTGACTTCATCAGAGTCCAATTCTAAAACTAATTAGACATTCCATTAAAGGAAAATAAACTGCACTTTATTAACCAATATAAATAACAAGGAGATGAAGCTCAGGTTTATAACCTATTATCCATCACGTGCAAACTCTCCATGAATCGACGTTCATAATCTAACAAGATAGTGGTATCTCATATTAAGATTACCTATTTAGTCCTTGAGTTACAATCGTATATTATGTGATCAATTGATTTATTCTAACTTCAAGAAGCATATGTTAAATTTCCACTAAAGGAGATGTAATGATCAGAATCTTCTAGATCACATGTCTTTGTATCATGTAAGAGGATATATTATCTCAATGTTATGAGATATCAAGATGCCTCTATTGAGAATAACTACTGCCATTAGCCTCCATCAATAGTGACCTAATCCATATGGATAAGTGATCACCTTAAGGTTTTACGCATAGGTTGAGAGTTCATATAATATTTTAGTTTAATGAATTATGACGACTGATAAATTCACGTCATAATTTACCATAAATTTCATCCAATATACATCATATGCACCAGTGTACTAAAATAGTCTTGGTGGTGAAGATAAGCCATGTCTTTAATTATTTGGAGGTGGAGCACTGTAGTCTTAGATAGATTAACTACACCAATGAACCTGTTGTAGATATTAACTCACCACTTTGCAAGGAACCCGGAACTTGCATCTTCCATTCAATTTCTAATGCACCAATTCATGACTTGGATGTTCCTTGGACATGAATGTTATATATATATATATATATATATATATATATATATATATATATATATATATATATATATATATATATATATATATATATATATATATTCACATGTGATTACATATTATATTAGATATTTTTTGTGTTATACTTCTTGAACTATTCCTTTGAATTTTTGGAAGCTCTTCAGATTGCTATTGAGGGATGTTCCACCCCTTTTCTTATTTTACTGTTTTCATTTGATATGAATACCTCATCTGAATTGTAACGCCCCATCCCTCGCCTAGGCGAACAATGGGACACCACACACGGGATTGGGACTCCTTCACTTGATTTTCTCACATTGGTGGGCCCATTTCAGTCATATAAATCATAATATCATATTAACATAACTTAAATCCATAAATTCTTCCATAATGACATAAACTGTAATACTACCACTGTAGTGGTGTTTAAATTGTCCTTTACATATATTTCTGAGTCTCATTTACTTATACTTACAGAAATGTACTATCTCCAAAACATTACATTTACATTGCAAAACAGAATTAGAAACCTACATATGGTGGACTCCTATTGCTGTGTTGGCCCTCGCGAATGCGGAATACCTCGGATGTCCTCTTCAGTACCTATACGGATGAAACACCCGGCCTAAGCTTATAGCTTAGTGGGAAACAAATAACATATATTACCACGTGAAGTGGTCCATAATTACAGGATACATATAACATAATGCATATGTCAGAGTTTACGTATAACGGAATTCTATAACAGAGTTTTCATATCTCCTGTAGGAGTTCATAAATGAATCTTGTACCAAAAATTTAGTGTAAAGATTTATTCTGAGAACAAAACTGATTTCTTATGCTTTCTTATTGTTCATTATTCAGATTCTTATCATATAAATGTTTGCCTGTATAGACCAGTAACAATGAATGAAAGTGATGCGCCATGGAGTGCTGAAGGTATGAGTACAATGCGAGGCAGAGGCGTACGCGCGTATTAGCAGAGGTCTTGAAGTGGCGCGATGCGGGGAGTTACATCGAGATAGAGATGTGCTGCACGTGCCGGTGCCATGGCACTGGCGGGAGTCGCGGGAGCGGCGAGATAGGACATGCGCCGTGTAGCGAGTTGCCGTGCCTGATCTTAAAATTATCATCGTGATCAAACTGCCTATTCATTCATTATCAGGTCTTTTGATGAGCATACAATTATATGTGTTTAGAGCTTGTTATTTTATTCTTAATCGTAGCTATTAAGGGCGAGAAGCGTGTGCCCGAGCTTAGCCTCGTTGGCGAAGTCGCAGGCATTTTTCATATAACTATTATACTTGTGCACGAACCCTTTCATTCCTTATTTAGATCCTCATTAATCAGCTGGATGATTGTTAGAATTAACGAAGGAAAACAAAAATGGATTTCATGCGTCTCTGGCGGAGGGTTCACTGGCGAAACACGGCTATGCCTGGCGGAGAGATTCGCTAGGCAAGCGCCTAACTATGCTGGCGGATCAGACAGTCGAAAATTCAGGCCTCAGGTTCGCATAGGTGAACTGACCTTCGCCTAGGCGAGCACTCCTTTGCCTAGGCGAAAGGGTGTCAAGTAGAACGTAGAAATGGCCAGATTTGGCCATTTTATCGGAAATTTCCTTCCAAACCAAAACCAACTCAACCAAAACTCAAAATAAATCACAAAACTCATCTTATACCAACCAACAACATATCTAATAGGATTTTTCCTACACAACTTAGACAAAGAGGGATTTCCATACATATTGGTTCCATACCTTGATCTTGAACACTTTAGCTAGCTTTTTTTTCTTCCTTTTTTCTCTTTGCTTGAACCAAAATGAACCAAAACAATGGATTCTTCTTCTCCCCAAAACCCATAAGCCCTAGACTTCAAAACACCAAAATGAGATATTTCTCTCTATGTTAGAAGGCCATGTTTGGCTTTATCACATTTTTGGCTTAATTTCTCCTTTTGCATTTTAGTCCATCAATTTCATTCCATTTACACATCAACTTATCCAAAATCTACAATAATATGTCATCTTCTTGTTTTATGACTTTTGGGTCCTTATTAAGGTGAAATTTTACCATTTTAACCTTTTTCCCACTTTACACTTAATTTCCGAAAATGCAAATTTTAACTTACATTAGGTAACACGTAATAAACTACTAGGGTATAGTTTTGGGTGTTACAACTCTCCCCCCCTTAAAAGAATTTCGTCCTCGAAATTATACTTGAATTGAAGAGTTATGGATACTGTGCCCTCATTGTCGATTATGGTTCCCAAGTTGCTTCACCAATACGAGTATGGTGTTGAAAGCACCTTCTGAAAAGAGACTTGTTTGTTCCATAATTGTTTGTTACATGATCTAGAATAGCTTTTGGCTCTTCATCCAAAAGTGAAGTCGGTGCACTTGTATATCTTGTGCGGTAATATGTGCGATTCATCATAGCGATTGTTTTTGAAGCATTGACATGGAACACATTATGTAATTTGGCGACTCGTGAAGGCGAAGCGATAAATCTTTAGTCGATTCTTTCTAAAATCTCATAAGGTCGGATAAACCTTGGACTCAGTTTTCCTTTTGTTCCAAACCGGAGTACTTTCCTCCATGGTGATACTTTCAAGAAAACCTTATCTTCGACTTTGTACTCTATGTCCTTTCTTTTCAGATCTGCATATGACTTTTGTCTATCACTAGTAGCTTTTAACCTTTGTTGAATGATCCAAAATTTTTCTTCTATCTCTTTCACTATGTCAGGACCAATTACTTTATGCTCGTTCAATTTTGTCCAACATACAGGAGTTCTACATTTTCTTCCATACAAGGCTTCATAGGGTGCCATACAAATACTTGATTGATAAATGTTGTTAGAGGTAAATTCATAAAAATATACATCAACCTAGGAAAATCTAGCACCTGACCGACATATCTTCATACACTTGAATCACTCTTTCAGAATGTTCATCTGTTTGTGGATGGAAGACTGTACTAAAATTTGCTTAAGTACCCGGGATGGTACAATATTTTCCAAAACCTTGACGTAAACCTTGGATCGATGACAGATACTATTGACATTGGAATCCCATGCAACCGAACTATCTTGTTCAAATACAACTCCACTAACCGATCCATGGAATAGTCAGTGGTGGTAAGTGTCTGGGAACTTTGTGTAAGTGCAGTAAACGATTACCTAAATTGAATCATGTTTCTTTTGGGTGAGGGAAAAACCAGATACAAAATCCATAGTTATGTTGTCTCACTTCCATTGTGGAATTGGAATGGGATTTAACAGACCGGACGGTACTTGATGTGCAACTTTTACTTGCTGACAATTCAGACATTTGGCTACATACTCTACTATATCATTTTTCATCCATCGCCACCAATAGAACTATTTCAAATCCCGGTACATCTTGTTACCTCCAGGATGCATGGTGAATACGGTATTGTGGCTTTCATACATCTATTTCTTTTTCAAGTCCTAGACATTGATTTTACATAATTTGCTCTTATGGCAGAGGCCTCCATCTCCTTCTATAGAATAGTCAGTCTTGTCTCGATTCGATAATTGTACTTCTTTGTAACTTGACATCCCACTTTTACGATATCTATTATCATATATTTCACATCGGTATAGTGCCGATTGAGCTAACAAGCTCCATCAATCTGAAATCTCCATGCACAATGTTTCAAGGACAAAACAGAAATTGTTCTTCTACCTAAAGCATCTGCAACCACATTAGCTTTTCCAGGGTGGTAATCAATTATGCAATATTAGTCCTTGAACAATTCTAACCACTAACGTTGCCTCAAGTTCAGGTCCTTCTGAGTTAAATACTTAAGACTCTTATGATCTTTAAAGATTCTACAATTTTCACCATATAAATAATGTCGCCATATTTTCAAAGTGAACACTACTGCTGCCAACTCCAGATCATGTGTGGGATAATTTTTCTCATGCGGTTTCATGCGTACGAGGCATACTACTTTCATCTTGCATCAATACACATCCCAAACCTATCTTTGAATCATCACTATACAAAGCATATTCTCTACCCAGAGCAGGATGAGTCAACATTGGTGCTTCAGCCAGTATTTTCTTTAAGCGATTCAAACTTAGACAATTCTCATCTATTCAGAAACTTCACCCTTCAGGAGTAGCGAAATGAGTGTAGATCTTTATGACGGAGAATCCTTTTACAAACCATCACATAATACCACTGCTAAACTCAGAAACTTCTCACCTACATTTTTATTTCGAGTGGTTTCAATTCTAATTGCTTCAATCTTGAGGTCCAGCTCTAATACCCTCTGTAGATACAGTATGGCCTAGGAATGCCACTTCCTTAAGCCAAAAATCACATTTACTTAACTTGGCGAACAACCTTTTCTCTCTCAGGATCTGTAACACTATCTTCAAACGTTGTTCATGTTCCTGTGCATCCTTAGAATACACCCGAGATGTCATCAATGAATACCACTACAAATTGGTCCAATAAGGGTGGAAAACTACATTCTCAAGTCATGAATGCGGTGATGCATTAGTCGAAGCAAATGGCATTCTGCAAAACTTCATGATGATCATATTGGGTTCTAAAAGCTGTTTTCGGGACATCAACATCTTTCACTCAAAGTTGATAATATCTTGATCGCAAGTCTATCTTAGAAAAGACACTTGCCCTTTCAAGCGATCAAGGTCATATTATCGTGATGAATATTTATTCTTTCTTGTACCTTATTTATTTCTTTGATAATCGATACTACTAATCCGAGTGCCATCTTCTTTGACAAACAAAACCGGCGCACCCTAGGGTGAAACACTAGGTCGGATGAATCCCTTGACTAATAATTCCTGAAGTTGAGTCTTGACTCTTTTAATTCGATTGAGGCCATACGGTAGGGTGCCACAAGTAAATTAGTCCTTGTCCTGACTTGAATAGACAAATCTACTTCTCTTTTGGTGTGAGCAGGTACCTCGAGAAACACATTGGGAATTCTTTTATCACTTGGAATATTTTCGTTGGAGTCCTCCTTGGAGTCAAGTACGATGCGGCTTCCTGACCTTTTCTAAGAAAACATCAGGCTTGCTTAGCGGAGATTACATTTAACACTAAGTCAGATCGAATACCATGTACAATTACTTAAAATGGTCGAACATTGGAAAGCGATCTTGTTTTCTTATCACAATCAGCTTCTCTTGGAATGTTTGGATAGCCAATCCATGCCCAAAATCAAATCAAACTCATGAAACGACAAAGCTATCAGATCAACAGAAAATTCCCTATCATGGACCATTAAGGGACGGTTCTTATACACTCGGTTGACTCTAACACTATGCGAAGGATTGTGCTCAGCATGTCGCCTCTTTAGGAGTTCTACTAATGGCAATTTATCACTCAATTGTTCAATGCATATATAAGAATGTGTAGAACCCCAAGTGCATCTTGATCTTCAAGGGCTCTCATGGCATAAGCTCGGGCTCGGACTGTAATAGTAGAGCGATTTGGTAGCCGAAGCAATACCTCTTCCTTCTTTACCACTGAACTACCTCACCTCTGCCTCATCACGAGTCGATAGGGTACATTTGATCCTCTCTACTACTTCAGCCCGAAGATTTCAAAGGAATCCTCAATCCTTCTTGAATGATTTGCTATCAAATGGTCAGTAGCTGTCGGAAACACCCCAGTTGCCGTCTACAAATACCAAGATGACGTTTATGGCAGTGCGAGCATTTCGGGTCTTTCCTCTTGTCCGGTTGAAGTACCTCTATAGGAATGCTATGTCATAGTAGGACCTTGTCTCCTACCTCTTATAGCAGAACCCTGTATCGATTCAACTTGAGATTCTCTAACTCTTTTACCGGATGAGGAGTTACCTCTTGAGAACTTTCTTTCTGACTTTCTTTCTTGACTCTTCGTTTCCAATTTCTCTATTTTCATAGCCACCTGCACCAGGTGATAAAAATTTACTGCTTACAACGATGTCACAACTGTGAGGTACCTCTTTATGGATTCCTTTAAGTCATCCTCGAAGCTAATACCATGGAGAAGTTTCAATAGAACTAGTTAAGTTGCATACTAACGAGGCGGTAACTCCTTTTCATACTCCGCCACTGTTAAATTCCCCTGTTTCATATTCAAGAATTGCTTTCATTGGTCTCCTTTTAGTCATCGGTGATGTACTCTGTCTGAAATTCTCAATCAAAGAAGTCCCATGAAATTGGTTCTGGAAGTAATGGATTTCTTAGAACTAGCTTCCCACTAATCATAAGCTACACCTTGCAGCAATGAGACCGCACATTTGGCCATTTGTTCAGGTGGACATTTTACTTCGTCCAAAGCTCTTTGTAATTTCTCAAGCCAGAACTCAACTTTATCAGACTCTTCCAAACTTGTAACATGGAATTTCTCTACTCCATGTTTTCTTACAGAATCAATCAGAGCTCGAGGGGCCGTGAGTCAATCCAGGACCCTTGCCATATCTTGAGAAATTTTTAACAACACTTCAGTTGAATCATTTTCACTTCTAGTTGAGTCGGGCAATTTGAATACGAGATGGATCCAAGATCGATAGGGTTGATCTTAATTTGTTTTCCTCATGAAGCTTCTGGGATTGATCCATTCTATATAATATACAAAACAAGGACATCCGTATTAAGCCAACACAATACTATGTAGTTACATTTTTAACCTAATAAGTTTTCCAGAAATGCCTAAACCTAAGCTCTGATACCACTAAATTATAGCATACGTCAGCTGGAGAATGATGGGAGCGCCACACGCAGGCTGGGACTGTACGATTTTCTCATTGGTGGGCCCATTTCAGTCATATAAATCATAATATCATATTGACATAACTTAAATCCATAAATTCTTCCATAATTACATAAACTGTAATACTACCACCTTAGTGGTGTTTAAATTTTCCTTTACATATATTCCTGAGTCCCATTTACTTGTACTTACACAAAATGTACTATCTCGGCTTATTGTTGTTGCGAGCAGAATCAAACCTACATATGGTGGACTCCTATTGCTGTGTTGGTCCTTGCAAATATGGAATACCTCGGATGTCCTCTTCAGTACCTACACGGATGAAACACCTGTGCTAAGCTTATAGCTTAGTGGGAAACAGATAACATATATGACCACGTGAAGTTGTCCACAATTACAAGATACATATAACATGATGCATATGTTAGAGTTTACATATAAAATAATTCTATAACAGAGTTTTCATAGGAGTTTAGAATAGAGATCTTGTACATAAAAGGTACTATAGTGCATTCTGAGCTATAGCGGAGATTTCTTATGCTTTCTTATTGTTCATTATTCAGATTCTTATCATATAAATGTTTTCCTGTATAGACCAATAACAATTAATGAGAGGGACAAAGCAAAATAGGTACTCGAAGGTATGGTACAGTATTGAATAGAGACGTGCCTTCCCACGTAACAGAGGTGTCGAAGCACAATGCAGGAGTGTCGTCGCATTGAAAAGAGACGTGCTTGCCCACGTAATAGAAGTGTCGTAGTGCTAGTAGGAGTGCCATCGCACTAAATATAGACATGCTTGCCCACGTAATAGGGTGGCCGTAGCACGTGCGAGTGTCGTCGCCTTGTCGGGCGTGCTATTCATTCCTTTATCCAGATCTCAAATGACATCTGATTTATATGTATTTAAACTTATTATTTATTCTTAATCATTGGTAATAAGGGGCAAGAAGCAATGTACGCGTAGCGGGATCATAGAAACGACGAATACGGACCCTTTCATTAACTTATTAGGATCCTCACTAATCCAATGGATGATTGCTAGAATTAACAGAAAAAGAAAACTAAAACTGGATTTGCAGGTATGCTTAGGTGAAGCAATGCTATGCATAGGTGGATCAGACAGTTGGAAATTCTAGCCTCGGTTTCGCCTAGGCGGCAGGCCTTTTCTGGCGAAGACCGCCCTAGGTGGTACTCTTTTCGCCTGGGTGAGAGGGTGTCGACGGGAAGCAGCGAAATAGCGATTTTCCTTTTCTTAGGAAATTCCTTCCAGAAGTAAAACCAACTCAACCAAAACTCAAAATAAACCATAAAACTCATCTTATACCAACCAACAACATTTCTAATAGGATTTTTCCTACACAGCTTAGACAAAGAGGGATTTCCATACATATTGGTTCCATACCTTGATCTTGAACACTTTAGCTAGCTTCTTTTTCTTCTTTTTTTCTTTTTGCTTGAACCAAAATGAACCAAAACAATGGATTCCGCTTCTCCCTAAAACCCGTAAGCCCTAGACATCAAAACACCAAAATGAGATATTTCTTTTTATGTTAGAAGGCCATGTTTGGCTTTATCACATTTTTGGCTTAATTTCTCCTTTTGCATTTTAGTCTATCAATTTCATTCCATTTACACATCAACTTATCCAAAACCTACAATAATATATCTTCTTTTTTTATGACTTTTGGGTCCTTAATGTGAAATTTTACCATTTTAACCTTTTTCCCACTTTACACTTAATTTCTGAAAAATGCAAATTTTAACTTATATTATACCCTAAACACGTAATAAACTACTAGGGTATAATTCAGGGTGTTACATGAATAGTCCTTTTCTATGCTTTTCTCTACTTAGTTTCTTGGTATCCATTATTTATTACTCAATCGCTATAGTTGCCTTAACTTGATTAGTAGTTGGAATTAGTGCTGGAAGCCCTAGTAGTAAGCAGAAAATGAAAAGTAGCCCCAAATTTATTCATAAGCTCAAGATGGCCAAGATAAACATTTATTTAGAGCTTAGATGGTACTAAATATTTATGGTACATTTCCAATAGGTAACTTGACCTCTTGGATCTAAACTCAATTTTTAGAGATACGCTTCCCAGTAAGTCGTTTTAAAGATTTTATTTAACATTTTTATTCGTTTAAATGAATAAAATAAGTAGTGACTCTACAAAAATTAGTTGTTTTACTTAAAAAAATAAGTCTTGACATCGAGTAGGCATGCGTATGAAAAATGTATGAGTACACCCCGCTATAAATGAGCATCAACATCACTCATTATTTCATGACAAGCCTCCCTATATGACGAAGCACTTGTGTACTAAGAGAATCAGTGATGGTATGTATTTATACTGTAGTTCCATGTATAATATATAAATGTCAGACAATCTTCTAGCATTCGCTAGTTTTTGCACTAATTGCATGACTACTTATCATGTAGTCTTCAACTAGAAAATTGACATTTGTACCAACAAATCCCTTCTACTAATCTTCTTGATTATAAAAGTACTAACTAGAATCTTCTTGGCTATCCTATAAACTGATGTACCTCTTACCTTACTTCCAACTCTTCCCTTTTAGAGTTTAGCTCATGTGATGGAAAATCACCTTATAGCTAAGTTTATGACCTTCTATGCCCTTAAAAGTAAAGGTGTTGACTTGAAGGGTACTAGTTAGAAGAGGTACCATTAATCTTATTTGATCTATCA
Organism: Tetrastigma voinierianum; assembly: GCA_016808115.1. Lineage (NCBI taxonomy): Eukaryota > Viridiplantae > Streptophyta > Magnoliopsida > Vitales > Vitaceae > Tetrastigma > Tetrastigma voinierianum. The sequence goes on from JAEQBH010002077.1 coordinate 126,062, forward strand.
AAGATGTCTTCTTTCTACTGATGGGGTCCATCCCCATTTACTTTTGCTTTGAGACATACTTTCATGTCTCCTTGCTTAATTTTTGGCCCCTTGTTTTGTGCATGAAGACTTTGGTTGTCTTCTCCGCTTTCTTTGTTTTTCTTTCTTTGCTCTCCACTTCCATTAATCGAAACCACCTTTCGGGATGCCTTCTCCTTTTTCCTTACCTATAAATTGAAGGCAAGATGAAGGCTTTAGATATCTCTCATTTGAAGAAGAAAGAAGGAGAAGAGGGAGAAAGTAAGGAGAGAAATTCGAGAGAGACTCAACTGAGGAATTTCCACACCGAGGGAGTGTCAGGTTATCTCTATTTCTTGAGTATACCCAAATCAGTATATTTTTGGGAGGAGTTGTATTATATACACTTTGTGATAGTGAAGAATTGTTCGGAGTTTGTTTTAATGGTTTTCTTATCTTGAAGGGTTTCCATAATAAATCATTGTTCTTCATTTATATGTATTTATTTCATTATGGAGTCTTATTCACAGTATGCAGTAACTATTCACATATATGGTACTATTCACATACATATATTCACATATATGGTACTATTCATATGAAAGATGCCAGAAGGTTCATAAGGTGTTCTATAGCAACAAGATGCCAAAAACCATGAAAGAAGCCAAATGGGAAGAGATGGAGCCAGGGCAATCGCGATCTGTCCGACTCTCGGCCTTTGATGAAGTACTAAACAACATCAACGTGGAGGGTTTGTGAAGAATTTGGAAGGCTGGAGGGGTGTACATGGCGAAGAACTTGTCAAACAAGTTATATTTAAAGGAGTTGTACAATTTGCACATGTCAAAAAAATATGAATCTTGTGTTATGACATTTAAGTAAGTTCAATGGCCTTATCTCTCAGCTTGTATGGTTTCAAATGTTTTATGACAAAGACGAGAACTATACTGTGTGCGTCTATCTACCTTCTTCATATGAAAATCGATGACTACTACATTTATGGAAAGGACACTTTGGAAATTTTGAGTAGGTGTCGGGATCCTTGTTGTCTTATAATAAAATGACAAAGTTATGACAATGAGTCACGAAGCATTATTGAAAACCAGAGGTAGAAGCAAGGAAATGTCAGAGACCTCGAATGAGTCGAAGGAAGGAAAAATCAAAGAAGTAAAGGCTGCGCTTGTTATCACTATGTGAAACAAGGTCACATGAAGAAAATTGTCGGTAATAGGCGTGAACAAAATCAAGGAACTAGAAGGAAGGAAAACGAGAACACCTTTGCTCCCCGTCACATGCAGTGATGAAAATGTTGCAGTTGTCGTTAAAGAATGCCTACATGTTGGTGACCGAGAAGATTGAATGGGTGGTTGTCTTTGTTGCGTCTTACCATGCCCTACGCCAAATGGTGAGCATCTGAGTAGGAGACTTTGGGTGTGTAAAGATGGGGCTATAGCCGACTCTAATATTGTTGGGTGGATGTTTCATACGGACTAAGCAGTTGCTAGCTAATCTTGAGAGATGTGGGCATGTTCAGTTGTCTTCGACTTGATGTCCCAGAAATAAGCCTTAGATAAAAGGCTTCCCGAAGTATTTGGCAGCGATAGTGAACTCACCAAAGGCGATGAACATTGCGGAAAGTTTGTTATGCGTTATGCAAGACCCTTAGGAGAAGATACAAATGGGTTGAATGTAGCAGCAAATTCCTTACCAAGTTGTGGCCTGAGACTTGTACATGAATGAAGAAGCTACAAATTTTGGCAAAGAATCATTCCCTTTGCCAAAGGTACACTCCTTAATCCTTGCGATTATTGTTTACCTGGAAAGCAACATAGAGCTTCATTTAGTAGTAAATCTACCAAAAAGTCAGAAATATTGTAACTTGTATATTCTGATGTTTATGGTCCATAGAAGTCGAAAGTCTAGGAGGATACAAATATTTTTTAACCTTCATCACTGATGCTTCAAGAAAAACATGAGTGTATTTGTTAAAATCAAAAGACCAAATATTTCATAACTTTCAACAGTTTCATGCCATGGTGGAAAGAGAAACTAGGAAGCCCTTGAAGTGCCTTACGTATGAATGGAAATTGAATATATTTCCCGATTGAATTCTTTGCTTCAAACATGGGTTTCGTCATGAGAAGACGGTCCTAGGCACCCCTCAACACAATGGTGTAGTAGAAATGATGAATCGCACCATCGTGGAGAAAGTTAGATGCATGTTGAGAGCTGCAAAGTTTCCTAAGTCATTTTGGGGAGCAGTTGTGCTTACTGCATGTTATCTAATCAACAAAAGTCCTTCAACTCTGCTCGGGTTTGATTTCCTAGAGAAGGTATGGACAGGCAAAGAAATTTCTTATAACCATCTGAAGGTGTTTAGGTGCAAAGCATTTATACATGTACCAAAGGAGCAGAGGTCGAAGCTAGATGACAAAGCCTTACCTTGCATTTTCATTGGCTATGGAAGAAAGGAAGCCTGGTGAAATACAAAGCCCGCTTAGTGGTGAAAGGCTTTGGCCAGAAGAAAGGTATTGATTTCGATGAAATTTTCTCTCATGTTGTAAAATTCTCATAAATCATAACAATCTTGGGGTTAGCAACTAATCAAGAGCTCGAGATAAAGTAGTTAGATGTTAAAACTGCATTTCTCCATGGTGATTTGGAAGAAGAGATCTACATGCAGCAGCCATAAGGTTTTGAAGTTAAAGGGAATGAAGACCTAGTATGTAAATTAAAGAAAAGTTTGTATGAGTTGAATCAAGCTCCACGACAATGGTACAAGAAGTTCGACTCATTCATGGTGGGTCATGCATGGGTACCAAAGAACTGCAGTAGACTACTGTGTCTACTTCATACAATTTCCTGGTGAGAAGTTTATTATCCTGCTATTATGTGTAGATGATATGTTGATAGTTGTCCAGGACAAAGCTCAAATCAAAAAATCGAAGGAAGAGTTTACTGAGTCCTTTATATGAAGGATCTTGGCCTAGCCAAGCAAATCTTAGGGATGGAGATCACTCGTGATAGGAAAAATAGAAGACTGTGGTTGTCACAAGAAAGATATGTTGAATAGAATCTTGAAAGGTTCAACATGAAAGAGGCCAAGCCAATCACCACGCCTCTTAGTGGTCATTACAAACTCAGCAAGAGGTCGTGCCCTTCAACAAAAGAAAAAAACAAGAAAATGGCTGCTATTCCATATTCGTCAACTATAGGAAGTCTCATGTAAACTATGGTATGTACAAGGCCAGACATTGTTCGTGCAGTAAGGGTAGTAAGCAGATTTCTGGAAAATCCTGGCAAAGAGCATTGGGAAGTAGTTAAGTGGATCTTCAAATATCTGAGGGGAACTTCCATACTTTGTTTAAGTTTTGGAAAAGGAAAACCAATTCTTGAAGGCTACACAAATGCAGATATGGCCGGTGACCTTGATGGTAGAAAATCTACATATGGTTATTTGTTTACTTTTGGCAATCTAAGTTGCAAAAATGTGTTGCTTTATCCACAACTGAAGCTGAATATATAGCTACCACTAAAGTTGGAAAGAATTTGTGGATGAAGAATTTTTTCAAGGAACTAGGTCTGAAATAAGAAGAGTATGTGGTATATTGCAATAGTCAAAGTGCAATAGACTTTAGCAAGAATGCCACCTATCACTCAAGGGCAAAGCATACTGAAGTCAGATATCATTGGATTCGTGATGCTACATAAATAAAACGCTTCCAATTGAAGAAGATTCACACAGACAAGAATGCAGTCGATAAGATGACAAAAGTCATTCCAAAACAGAAGCTGAGGTTCTATTCCAAGCTCGCAGGCATGGAATCCTATTAAGGATTCAAGTGATTTCCTCATTCCGATGTTGAATGGGTCTGGAGGGGGAGATTTCGTGGGTCCATCCCCATTTACCTTTGCTTTGAGAAATACTTTCATGCCTCCTTGCTTAATTTTTGGCCCCTTGTTTTGTGTATGAAGACTCGGTTGTCTTCTCCATTTTCTTTTGTTTTTTTTCTTTCTTTTGCTCTCCACTTCCATTAATCAAGCCACCTTTCCCGGGATGCCTTCTCCTTTCCTTGCCTATAAATTGAAGGCAAGATGAAGGCTTTAGATATCTCTCATTTGAAGAAGAAAGAAGGAGAAAAGGGAAAGAGTGAGGAGAGAAATTAGAGAGAGATTCAATTGAGAAGGTTGCTCTTAATTGAGGATTTTCCACACCGGGGAGTGTGAGGTTATCTCTATTTCTTGAGTATACCCAAGATCAGTATATTCTTAGGAGTAGTTGTACTGTATACCACTTTGTTAAAGTGAAGAATTGTTCGGAGTTTGTCTCGTGGTTTTTCCCTTCATCTTGAAGGGTTTTCCATGCAATTATGGTGTTCTTCATTTCTGTATTTATTTTCTCATACGGTACTATTCAAATATATGGTACTATTCATCCGACGTCAACAAATTAACACTACCAAAGAGTAGTGTCGGAGCAATAGAAGCCGATCATTCGGGCACTCAACATCTACTATTCAATTTTATAATAGAGTCCCACGTGCACTTAATTAGGATACATGTCCCATACTCCTTAATGAAAGAATCAAACTTACTATGCCTTTCCTCACTAGATTGATCATATTAAAATGTTTTGATATGTTCACATAGCTAGTCTTCTTATTTTGTTTTAAATTTAATTCATTTATTCAAGATACTAAGTTTTCTACACATCAGGCAAATGTATCCAAACATATACAAATCATTGTGAAGATAATGAAATACTTATACCATATTCAAATATGAACACAAAAAGGTTGATACATGTTAGTATGCACCAATTCAAAACATTGCTTGGCTTTGCATACTTTAGTAGTAAAGGGTATCTCGATCATTTTACCTTTTACACAAGATTTTTAGACTAGAAGGTCCTTTGGAATCAAAATATCCTATATCCTAGACACTCGGTCTTTGATTCTTATTCAAAATAATATGACGTTGGCTTGGATGTTAAACGTTTGATTAATGGTAAGTTTTATTTTTAAATGTACAAAAAAGAGATATAAGAATTCTCAATATTGGACAAAAATAATAAGGAATTGATGCGTAAATTAAAGGCATAATGCCTCTCACTACCCTACATGAAACTTCATGCAACCTTTTCTTTTATTAAAAACTTGATAAAGAATTATAACCAGTAGGACAAGAATCTATATGCTATGATAAAGCCTTTTAGGGCATATATGAAGCAATAAGGTACATTTTTCATTAATAAATTTAGCTATTAGGAATATGGGTCTCATTTGTTTTTTCTTTTTTAAGCCTTGATTGCATCGCTTGTTACCTAAGCATTCATGCTGGTATTGCTTATATTGTACATGATGTGGTGCATTAAGAGTGACACATAAGTCATGGGTTCTTTCCAAGATGATAAGTAGTTCACAATTATTTCATTGAATTAAGCAATTCATTTGAGATATTAGTGTCGCTTAAATGGAGGAATGACTTTTCTTAATTATTATGATGACTTTTTCAGGGCGAGTACACTTGTGTGTATGATTTCATATAGGATAAGACTAATGGTAAATTATGACATTAGCTATTAAATAATCAGGATTCATCAATTTGCTAAGCTACGTGGACTTTTAACCTTGCAAGAATATTGAGGTAGTGTTGAGATAATTTGTAGTTTTAACTTATGTCTAGAAATATTAAATCACTATTAGAGGAGGGCGATAATAGATATTCTCAAAATAGACACCTTGTATTTCTTAGGACTTAGATAGGGTGATCCTTAAGTAATCTTAACTTTTTGTGATTATAAAATTTTGATAATTAACTATATTCCTTCAGTGGAATTTGACATAAACTTTATGTAAAATAGAATATGTCAGTTGATGGCATGATAAGAAGATCTGAGACTTAAGGATTAGAAAGGTGATCTTAAGCGATTACTAACATCCATCTTATTACATTATATACACTATTTTATAAGGAGTTTGCATGTAATAGATAGTAGGTCATGGACCTAGTTCTATCCTCGATGTAATTTGTAGGGTAATTGGAGTGCAATTTACTCTTAGTAAAATAGTGTTGTGCTAATTAACTTTATAACTGAATTAAGATGAAGCCATTATTTCCCTACGAATCTTACTAGTCTATCCTTGGGCTCTTATTCATTGTTTGTAAAAGACTTAAAGAGTTAAGATTTTATAAAGAATTATTCGTTTATATATATGCATGACAATTTTTAGCGGAAATACAATGTTGCACTGGATTTATGATTATTTATATTTCACCTTTTTAGATTGAATTAGTTAATTCATTTGTGTTTAATAAGGTTAGTTAATTAATTTGAACCTGAGGAACTAGATTAAATGATATTATCAATCTGTGCCAAAAAGTCAAGGTCGCAAAACCTCAAGGGTAAAGAATTTTTTTTTTTTTCTCTAAACAATCTGTCTGGGAACTGTTTCAGGTCTACCTTTCCTTCCTCTTTCATGTTTTTTTCCTCTTTTTCTCTTTCAATTCATTATTTAAACCATTAAACTTGGATAAACACCTAGGCCTCTGCATAAAAAAACAGCACCCAGTTGAAAATTTCCATTCACCTTTTCGTTTTTATCAATATCTATTATATTCTACAAGGCCATCCACATAGAATTAATTATGTAGATCTCTCTAACCACTCCAGTGCTTAACACATTTGATTTACTATTTTTTTTAAAACTCTAAAAGATAATTTGCAAAATCTATTTTCTTTCTGAAATTGAAGTCTTTAATTTTACTCCTTGATCTTAACCTGTTCTTTCCTCTCAAAACGCACTTAGTTATCTTCCTTGACCATATATTGACATGATATTCTTGTATTAAGTTTATTTATTATTTTATTTTATTTTTTGGTAACCGTGGTTGTACAGACCAGCTTGCGCGCACCTTGCTAATCCCACGGTCTTGAAGTTAACAATGAATAAAGCTGCTCCCGATAATGAGGAGGCTATTATTTAGTAATGAGGTAAACCCCAAAGCCTTGACCAACTGAACAAGGTTATTTTATTTTTATTTTATGGAGATTCTTGATAAGATTTTCAATAATTGGGTAGATAGTTAAAGATGGTTTGGCCAATGGGGATCTCAAGAAAGGTTGCATCTAAGGGCCTTGCGGTTAGCCTTATCTTCATTTTAATATCTGTATTTCTGAATTTTTAAACGGTTCCCCAGATATTCATTGCCAGATCTGGGAGGTCTTGATCAAATATCAATGGCGGAAGTGGAGCTACTAGGGTTTTGGGCGAGCCCATTCAGTGACAGAGTGATATGGGCTCTAAAATTGAAGGGTGTAAACTATGAGTACGTAGAAGAAGATCCTCACAACAAGACCCAACTGCTTTTACAGCATAACCCAGTTCATAAGAAGGTTCCTGTTCTTATTCATGGTGGAAAATCAATCCCGGAGTCTTCCATCATCCTTGAATACATTGAAGAGACATGGCCTCAGAATCCACTGCTGCCTCAAGATGCTTACCAGAGGGCCATGGCTCGGTTTTGGATCAAATTTGGTGAAGAAAAGGTGATTTATTGTAAACTATTTTCCTTCTTTGTCTTAATTATCAATAGCTTGTATTTTATGGTTGGCTTCTCCTTCTGGATCAACATAATTTTCCGACTTAAAACCTCTAGATCTGTATATAGTCTTGGTATTGGGAAGAACAAGGTGAATGAACATCCGGATTTGGTCTTCAACCGGTATTATTAGTAATTTGACATTCCATAAGGTTGCGTTTGTTTTCCTCAAAAATAAAAAAAAAATGTAAAGGAAAATGGTTTATATTTGGTTGTGTAATGAATTTTTTTTTAAATCAAATATAAATAAAATTACTTAAAAACTTACATATTTTTAAATTACTTAATCTTTATATTAATGAGTTAAAATAAATACAATAAGTTTGAAATAGCAAATAAAAATAACAAACACGCATATCCCATATAATTGTTGGAAGGAAGATGGAGGAAAAACTTGGAAATGGGAGAGACTAGATGATTGAAAGGAAGAGACTACTTGTGTTCTTAAATGCTTCTTGTTTTTGGTTTGATACAAATTCAAGGAGACCACCCCTATTTATACTAGTAGCGCGTCCTCAACCATTGATTAGGATTGTGCCAACACATTTCTAATCTAGTGGTTACAAATGACTTTCTAGAGTTCTCTTTGTAATTCCAAAACTACCCTCATTCTAGACAACTCCATGGAAATATCTAGCATAGACTTTTAGAAATTGGGCTCTCTTATGGACCACATAAAACTAAAGCCCAAAAACTAATAACCCAATATCAACAATACTTTAGATGACTAAGGCCTAAAATCAAGTTTATATTTCAACACCCCCCTTAAACTTGATTTTGTTATTCCAATCAAACTTCTTAACTTGGTGAAGTCTTCTTGCTTGAGTAGCTGGTGAAGATATCAACTACTTGATCACGACTTCACGTACTCTAGCTACACATCTTTTCTCTCGATGCATTCTCTAATGTAGTGATAACAAGTGTCAATGTGCTTACTTCGATATATGGAAGATTAGGTTCTTAGACAAAGCTATTGCTGACTTGTTGTCCACAAAAATCTTAGTTGGCTCCTCTTGTGGCAAACCCAACTCCTTTAATAAATTCTGGAGCCAAATTGCATGGCAAACACATGAAGTAGCAGTTACATACTCTGCTTTGCATGTAGAAAGAGTGATAATCGATTGCTTCTTTGATACCCAAGTGAAGGCAATGTCTTCCATGTAGAATACAAAGCTAGTGGTGCTCTTGTGATCATCCATATCTTCGCTCCAATCACTATCACTACATCCAACAAGCTTGTAATCATCAGAAACAAAATAGTATAAGCCATAGTTTGTTGTACCTTTGAGATAGCGCATAATTTTCTTTGCCGCCTTCAAATGAGTTGTTGTTGGATTCTTCATGTACCAACTAACAACTCCAACAACGTAGAGAATATCAGGCCTTGTATAAGTTAAGTAGCAAACGTTTCCTACCAAACTTTTGTAGAGAGTGGGATCCACCTTATTTCTTTCCTCATGCTTTGACAACTTGATTCCGCATTCCATTGGCTTGCCAATTGGATTAGAGTCATCCATCTTGAAGTTCTTAAGCACCTCTTTAGCATAACATTGTTGAGTGATTAGGATCCCTTTGTCTTGTTGTTTACTTCAATGCCAAGGTACTAGAACACGAGCCTAATGTCGGTCATCTCGAACTGCTTCATCATCTCTTTCTTAAGCTTGTTGAACATGCTTGGATTGCTACCTACAAAGATCGAGTCATCTACATACAAGCACACAATCAGAATATCAATGTTTTGGATTTTGATGTATAGTTCGTGCTCAAATGGATACTTGATGAAATTTCTTTCTTTGAGGTACTAGGCAATTCGAGCATTATAAGCTCTTGAAGCTTGCTTCAATCCATAGAGTGCCTTCTTTAACTTTAAAACCTTGTCTTCTTTTCCCTTTAGTTCATAGCCTTGTGGTTGCTCAATGTAAACTTCTTCTTCAAGGACTCCATTTAGGAAAACAGGTTTCACATCCATTTGATGTATCCTCTAATTATTTTGAGCTTCCAAGGAAATAATTAGTCTAACAGTTTCTAATTGAGCAACAGGAGCAAATACCTCATCATAGTCAATGCCGGCTCTTTGACAGTAGCATTTCACCACCAATCTTACCTAATATCTTTTGACTTCTCCTTTGGTGTTTTTCTTTGCTTTGTAAACCCATTTCACATTGATCGCCTTGTTTCCTTTTGGAAATGAACCTAGCTCCCACTTGTCATTCTTCTTGATCCCCTTTATTTCTTCATCCATAGATTCTTTCTAGTTCTTGTTTCCTATTGCTTCTTGGAAGTTCATAACCTCACAATCGGCAAAGAGGTAAAAGAAAGTAAGATTTTCTTGATTTTCAATTACCTCATAAAGTTCTTGTAAGATCCTAAGGCGTGGAATTCTTTCACTTGAGTTTCAATCTTCTTGAGTACTCGCAGCTGGTGAAGTTGGTGGGGGTAGTAGGCTCCTCTCTTGCTTGCTCTATCCTTGGTTGCTCCATATCATCTTCTTTGAAGTATGGAAAGAAGTTGTAGTCTTCATCATGTTGTCCCCAATTCCATTCTCCTTCCTCATCGAATATGACATTTCGATTGATGATTGTTTTCCCAATATTAGGATTCTAAAGCTTGTAGCCTTTAGAGTTCGCATCATAACCAATAAAGATGTATTTCTAGCTTTTATCATCCAACTTGCTTCTTTTCTCGTCAGGTACGTACACATGAGCTATGCTCCCGAAGACTCTTAGATGGGAAATGCTCGACTTCATTCCACTTCATGCTTCTTGTTGTGTTTTTCCCCACACGCTTCTTGTTGGAGATCGATTAAATAGATAAACTGCACATGCAACTGCTTATGCCCGTAACTTCTTTGGTAGTCTCTTGCTTTTGATTATGTTTCTTGCCATGTCAAGGATTGTTCTATCCTTTCTTTCCACCACTCTATTTTTTTTTTTTAGGAGGGGCGGGGGGGAGATATCTAGAAACAACCAAAGCTCATCGAATTCCATGATCTTCACAATACTTTTGAAATATGTTTGATATGAACTCTCCTCCACGATTAGATCTCATAGCTTTGATAACAAGGCCACTTTCCTTCTCAACAAGGGCTTTGAAATTCTTGAAATTTTCAAACACCTTCAATTTCTCCTTCAAAATATACACCCATGTTTTTCTTGAAAAGTTATCTATGAAGAGAAGGAAATAGTTACTCTTACCTAGTGAGCTTGGTTTGATTGGACCACACACATCCATATGAGTTCCAACGGCTTTTGAGCTCTTGAGCTTGACTCCTTTGGAATGCTCCCCTTGGATTGCTCCCCAAGTAGACATCCTTCACACACTTGATTAGGGTGACTAATGAGGGTAATCCTCTTATCATTGTGTTCTTGGAGAGCAATTCTAATCCTCCAAAGTTGAGATGCCCAAGTCGAAGATGTCAAAGCCAAGCTGTGTCTTTATAGCATGCCTTGAGACATTTTGCAACATCGTTTTGAATGTTAAGTATAAACATTATATTTCTAGAAATCAACACCTAGAAATTAATTACTCCCATTGTCTCTTATAGAAAGGTTATTGTTTTTTAAACGAATATCATAACCTTTCTCTAAGAGTTGCCCTAGGCTCAAGGTATTACTCTTTATGTTCGGCACATAATAAACATGGGAAATTAACTCATGCTCTCCATTCTTCAATCAAATAAGAATGTTACCTCTGCCTTTCACCTCTACCTTAGATTCATCTCCAAAAGCCACATTCCCACTCGCCGATTCATCAAGCTTCACCAACATGCTTCTCTTTCTACACATATGATTGCTTGCACCAATATCAAGGTACCATGTATTATCTTCACATCTTGCATTGTCCTTGAAAGTTAACAATAAGGTTCCATCTTCTTGACTTCTTTCTTCAACGTAGTTGGTCTTCTCTTCAACTCTCTTATTGTTAGGCCCTCTACATTCATAATTGTAATGACCATGGTTTTCACAATTATAACATTTAATGTGTGACTTGTCATACCTTGATCTTGAGTTGCCTCTCCCATGATCTCTTGTTGAGCTTTCTCCTCTTTGGAAGTTGTTGTTGTTGTCATCATTAGGCCTTCAACCTCGTCCACGTCAATTTCCATGACCTCGTCCTTGTTGGCTTATATTATTTTGAACATTGCCTTCTTTAGTTGAATCAATTCGAGTCTTGAGTAGTTGTTCTACGATCTCTTCCTTCTTCCTCTTTTCTTCATAAGCTTGTGAGGAACCCAATTGTTGCTCCATTGTCATGGCTTCCAAGTCTTTGGTTTCTTCAATGATAATGACAATTTGATCGAACTTTGAATCTATTAATTGAAGAATCTTCTCCATAATTTTTACGTCGTTTAGCTTCTCACCATTTCTCTTTAGTTGGTTAGTAAAAGTTAAGACTCTAGAGAAGTAGTCGGAGATGACTTCACCTAGTTTCATAGGCAAAGGTTCAAACTCGGCTCTTAAAGTTTGAAGGCGTACCTTCTTGATTGGATATGCTTCCTTGTAGGAGGTTTGAAGCTTCTCCCATGATTCTTTATTTGAATTCACTTCCAGAGATCTTCTAAAATGCATCTTTATCTAATCATTGGTAGACCAGATAGAGAGCCTTCTTATCTCTCTTTCTTGAGTCTCTGAAACTATCTTTTTGAGCTTGAGATAGAGTACCTTCATTCTCCGGTTCTTTGTGGCCTCTCTACTATCTCTCCACATATCTTGTGATCCAAGAAGGGCTTTCATCTTGATGCTCCAATTGTTGTAGTTGCTCTTGTTGAGTGTTAGGACTTAGGCAGACCGCCTGCCTTGCCATCTCTGTTAAACGATCTTCAAGCTGGAATTTGAAAGCTCTAAATGGACGAATAAAATCTGACACCTAAAAACCTAAAGGGGACTCAAGACTCAAACTCTCTAAGTTAATGGGATCTCAAGAAATTTTTTGATGTGGAAGATCGGTCAATCTTTTTGACAGAGCATACTCAAATTTCTAGAACCCAGCCAACCTGGCTACGATACCACTTTGTCGGAAGGAAGATGAAGAAAGAACTTGGAAATGTGAGAGACTAGATGATTGAGAGGAAGAGACTACTTGTATGATGAATGCTACTTGTTTTTGGCTTGAAACAAACTTAAGGAGGTCACCCCGGTAGCACCTCCTCAACCAATGGCTAGGATTGTACCAACACATTTTAATCTAATGGTTACAAATGACTTTCTAGAGTTTTCTTTGTAATTATAAAACTACCCTCATTCTAGACAACTTCATGGAAATATCTAGAATAGGCTTTTAGAAATTGGGCTTTCTTATTAACCACATAAAACTAAAGCCCAAAAACTAATATTAACCCAAAATCAACAACACTTTAGATGACTAAGGCCTAAAATCAAGTTTATATTTCAACAATAATTATATTTTTATTCTCCTTCATTTTTCTTCTTTTCTTCTACTTTTTCCTCTCTATTTTCTTTTCCTTGCATTTTCCCTCGTACCCCAAACTCTTCATTTTAAGAATTATTGATAATGCAGATGGCCACCATTTGCGCAGTCTTCAGAACTGCCAGGTGCAGAACAAAAACAATAGAAAAACAAACTCTTGAAAATCATAGAAGAGCAAGGGCTTGGGGACAAGATGTTCTTTGGTGGGGATGGGATAGGACTGGTAGACATTGCTTTTGGTTGGCTTGCTTACTTGTATGAAGTTGTAGAAAAAGTTTCAGCTGTTAAAGTGCTGGATGCCGACACATTCCCTCAACTGCATGCTTGGATTCAGAATCTTAAGGAAGTTCCTGTCATCAAGAAAATCTGCTGTTACACCAAGAAGTGATTGCGGACATCTGAAAACACTGAAGGAGACTCACCTCGCACTTCTAAATTGTCGCGCTAGTAATGGATTTGCTATCTTTAATTTGTATCCCAATTCCGAATTCTGAATTCCTTTGTTTGCATAGACAATAATGGGAAGAATCTTTTGTTCTTCTGACTTCAATGATCATTTTCCATAGACTAATTAATTAGATTTTTGAAGATATGAAGTCTTGTTAAGCTATGACATTTCTAAAAGCTTAAGGTTGTGATTAGTTTCAAGAAAGTGTAAGAAAACTATCATGTTATTCATTTGGAGCACGCTTACGTATATACATTGAACATTGAATAAAAAAAAGAAAAAAAAAATTATCTAATATTAACTGTAAGAAATAATAAAGGGATATACATTCAAGTTCAATAAGATATGCTAATTGTGAATCATGGAGAGAAATATCAATAAAAAACTGAACTGTTCACTCATGGAAGGACCGAATTGAAGAAGGCTTTTAAAGACTCATCTGGTTAGGAGGTTGTATAGGTAGTTGATAACCACTCAAAAATGGCTGTTTTAGACACATAATTCTTCCATTATAAAACCCTTTTGAGTGCTAAGCCGTCACACCTAGCCAATTATGTGAATTATTATGTACCTAACCCATATTACTAATGTTAATTTCTTATGGAATATTGGTGTTTTTACAAGGTTTTAGGTACTTTCGGTTTCTTGGAAGCATGGGTTCTAGCAACGAAGCATACTTGGGTTTTCTAGTTAGAGTTTTGAAGCTTTGAAAAGGGATGCAAAGGTCCCGAGACTTCAAAAGCATGATCCGACGAAAAAATGAGCAAATTGGTGCAAGTGAAGGAGCATTTCACTCCCTGGACCCTTAGGGAGCGAAAATTTGGCTCCGGGAGATGGCTGCACTGTGAAAATGGGTAGAGGAGCAAATTTTACTCCCGGAGGCTTCCATTGCTGATTCAATTAACTACTTCGTTTTTAAGTCAAGTTGCTGATTTTTATCTTTAATATTGATGTTACGAACTAAAGAACATCATCAGTGAGGTGGTTGCTTTAGTAACAAGTCCCTCCATTTGGAGAGTCTATGTCCACTTTAGAGTGATGATCACAACCAAAAATTAATTAAGATAATCTTTATGCCAATATCTCGGCTCGACGATAAATTGACCTTCTTAAAAAATAAGTGCAGCCCACAATCCCAAATGAACTATGAGAGCGGTGCTGCGCTGGCCGATGTGGGATTCCATCTCTTACCTCATTTAAATAATCGTGGAAGGATCGGTTTGAGAACCCCATAACAGTAGGCATAGGGTAAGCAGCATGCCATTGTGCACGCCAAGCCAACTCTAATGTGAAACAAAAAACTGATACAACGTAAATTGATTTATCGATACATGCAAAAACTAAGGGTATTTTTTATTAGGGTCTTTCAAATTTGTTTTTTTGTTCTTAAAAACAAGGAAAATAAGGAAAACATAGAAAATATCGTTTGGTTCAATTTTTTTTTTTTTTAAAACATGAACATAGAAAACATTAAATCTAAAGAAATTTTTTTTTAGAAAACATCAAAATGGTGTTTGTTGGGAAAATCCGGGTTAGTTTTCTCCAAATACACAAATGTTACTATTCAGCGGAAATACCCGGCAAATTGCTAATACAAAATAATGACAGCTAAAATAGTAATAGCAGAAAATAATAACAAATAAATAACACCGGAAAATTTACGAGGTTTGGCAATAGCTGCGTCGCCGAGGGCGCAGTAGAACAACTCCCACTAATAAAAAAAATTACAAACTTAAGACCTCAAATCAATTTCCTAAGAAACTGAGGCAAAAAGTAAATACCCAAAATAATTGGGTAATACTACAAATAACCTTAAGTGATGGGAAGAGGTATGATTTGGAGAAGATGAGGGGGGGCCCTTTTATAACAAGAAAAGGGGAAGCAAATCCACTCCACAACCGATGTGGGATGTGGATTTGCATATATGTCAAAAAACAACAAATCTCCACCTTGACAAATATGCGAATCCCATCTCGAAACTTCTCTTTAACAAAAAAAACTGCTTCTAAATAAGCTCAGCGGCACAATCAAACTACCCTTGGAAACTGCGCAAGCCACCATATCTTCAAGCCAGAGCGGGTTTCTAATCCTCTCTTCTTGCCGATGACGATTGGTAAATCTGTTCTTTGCTTTGAGGTTCTCGTTTGAAACCTCTTCCCTCTCAACATACCTTCATATTACGTCTCTTGGTCTTCGCTTGGTTTAGCGAAGTAAATGCGAGCTCCACATTTTACGAGTACCCTCCACTGTGATCTTCTCGGTGAAAAGTGTTCTCTAACACTTTTTCATCTACTGTTACCTTCTTAGCGCATGATTCATCAAAAGTAACGACATCCACTGCTATAAATAATTTCTTGAAGATAAGACACGGAGTCGGTATCCCGCGACACCTAGGGTAACTCCAGCATGCGCAATGCCTTTTTAGCCCTTGGATCCAACGTTCCTTTACATGATAATATGATGGAACCAAACACATATGAAATATCATAATCATTTACTTGGGTTTCCAAACCATACCTCGAGGTGTTTTCCATTTAGTCGCGGTGGTAGACGGTTATTGAGATGACTTGCATACATAACGGCCTCGGCCCGGAAGCTGTTTGCCCAATTGACGTGGACAACATACAGAGACTTTCTCGGCCAAGGTTCGATTCATGCGTTACCTTACCCCATTACAGCTGCCGCGATGTATCTCTAGCGCCAAAGTGCGAGATATGCCTTCCTTTCTGCCCTACGAGAAATAAGAAAATTGATCATTTCGATATTTTGTAGCACCATTGTCGAATCGAGATACTTTAATCTTCCTCCACCATGCAGTTCTCCACCATTTTCTTCCATACAAGAATGTTTCCAAGCACCTCATCTTTGGATTTCAGCGTATACACACCCAAACTCTTACGGAAAGAATCATTAACAAATCATAACAAGTAATGTTTACCTCCCGAGAACGGGTCTTGGTTGGTCCTCATACGCTGTGTGAATATAATCCAATATACCTTCGGTATTATGGATTGCGGTGCCGAACTTCACCCTCTTTTGCTTTCCTAGAACACATTGCTCACAAAAATCCAGCTTGCGATCCGCACCTTTCAATAATCCTTGCATAGCGGCGTTTGCAAAGATTTCTCTCAAGTATGTCGAGTCTCATATGCCATAAGCACGGACATCTACGGCTAGCACATGCGCCTCCGTCTGTGCGCTGCTTTACGGCTTGCTTCTTTGTCTTTGCCTTGATAAAGGTACCGGGTTGTTTCTCATTTCCTTTCATCACCACAAGTGCTCTGAAACAACTTCGAGAATCCATTTTCATAATGATAGTGAAACCTTTTGACTCCAAGGTTCCCAAAGAAATGAGATTCTTTTCAAGCTTCGGAATGTACCGAACATCTGTCAACACCCTAGTCGACCCATCATGATTCTTCAAACTGATTGAACCAATCCCAGCTACCTTGCAAGGTTTATTGTCTGCTAGATAAACAACACCACCATCAAGTTCTGTAAAGTTGAAGAACCACTCCCTTTACGAAACACATATGGAATGGCGGGGTGAATCACACAACCATTCATCAGTACTAATCGCGATGACACACAAACATGATGAAAAATGTCGACTTATCATCTTGACCACACATGCTTGGATACACCCCTTTCCTTTCTTTTATGACTTCGGACGATCTTTCTTCAATGCCCTTTTTCTTGACAAAAAGGCATTCTACGAGTTTTCCTTTTTTGTTTGAGTTCCCCTTCTCCTGCGTTTCGGCTTTGATTACACGACCTCGAGCGATTAATATTGGGCTTTACCCGGTTGAGCTCCTGTGTTCTAATTTATCTTTTCTGATCTCATTAGAATACTGAGCAGTAGTTACTTCTTTAAAGGTTATTGTTTCCTTCCCAGTTAACATACTAACAATAAGATGTTCATATTCATCGGGGGAGGGAAGCTAAGCGATATCAAAGCACTCCAGCATCACTTGCTCTCATCTAGATTGATAAATCGATTACTAATGAATCAAATCACGGTGATGTATGATCATTCATAGTAATTACCTGGTTTATACTAAGCGACATATAACCGTTCGTATAGAGCTTGTTCTACGTGCTCTTCTTCATGAACTTGACTTCCATGTCCTTCCACGACTTGCTGAGCGTCTCTCATAAATGGATATTTCGGCTCCTTGGGAGATTTGTCGGAGAAATCACGTACCACATGCTAAGCGATTCTTGTCCAATCTTTCTCATCAACATCTTTTGGTCTGCTTTCTTCTAGTGCAACATCAAGCTCCTGTTGGAAAAGAACATCCTGCACCTCACACTGCCACATGCCAAAGTTATTGGTGCCATCAAATTTCTCAACATCAAATTTGGTACTAGTCACCATGGATCTTGATGAGAATCGGCTCGTGCTTGAGGTTGATGGTGTCTTCGATTCAAATTCGACATTTCTACAACAAATAGTTGTCAGCTGCGGAATGTATCCATATCTCGAAATAGAATCTTTTACGTGTGGAAGATCGAGATAAAGGCTGCAACCCTTGAGCATACTTAGAAACTATAGAGCAAAAATGCCAAAAGCCCAAAGGAACCTTTTACCGATGTGGAAGAGATCAGATAACCTTTGCAACCAGGCATGCTCGAAGTAGGGACCTTGGCTCACGATGCACGATTCTTGGGAAAATGCGGGTTAGTTTTCCCCAAATACACTAAATGTACTATTCGGCGAAATACGGCAAATTGCTATCTGAAAATAATGGCGGCTAAAATAGTAATGTGAAAAATAATAACAAATAAAGAACACCGAAAATTTCTGAGGTTCGGCAACCGCCTGTATGTCCTCGGGCGCCCGGTAGAACAACCCCACTAATAAAGAATTTACAAACTTAAGACCTGGAAATCGATTTTCTTGAAATTGAGGCAAAAGTAAATACCTGAAAATAGTGGGTAATACTACAACAGCAAGTGATGGGAATAGGTGTGATTTGGAGAAGAGGAGGGGGAGGCCTTTTATAACAAGAAAATGGGAAGCAAATCCACTCCACAACTGATGTGCGATGTGGATTTGCATATATGTCAAAAAACAACAGTGTTCTCTGTATTTTCAAAAACTGTTGTCAATAACAACTTCAAAAAACAGGAGCCAAATATACCCTAATATTTTCAAGCTATCCAAACATGGCTTCATCTAGCACCCATAGAGCATCTTCTTCAGCTACTATTTCTTGTAATTATGACGTGTTCTTGAGTTTTATAGAGGCGTGACACTTTCGCAAAAAAATTTCAGATCATCTATATACCACTTTGGTACATATGGAATTGAGCATTCGAAATGATGAAAAGCGAAGGAGAGATATCGCATCCGATCTCTCCGCGACTGTGAATCGAAGATTTTCTTATTATATTCTCAAAAAAATTATGCTTACTCGGGTTCTGTTTTGCGAACTTGTCAAGATATTAGTGAAGAACCAAATGGAAAGAATGGTTCTACTGATTTTCTACCATGTGGATCCATCTCATGTACGAAACCAAAGGGTAAGTTTCGGAGAAGCGCTAGCCTGCCATGGAAGAGATGCAAATCAAGAAAACGAGATGATACAAAAGTGGAGGATTGCCTTGGCCAAAGGCGCTAATCTATCACAGTACCATGTGGATGACCAGTAAGTATATGTGCTTCTCTTCACCTCTCGTTCACAAAGCAGTCATTAGTTTAAATGGATGATAAAAGTGCAAAATGATTTTCATTTTTTTAAATGTGACATGTAGCTTCTTTAGGATAAAAATGATCTTTAAAAAAAACTTATATGTAGGTATTAAAAAACGTATCATTTGATATGGATTTTACAACATCAAATATAGCTGTCTTTGATCCTTGTCATTTGTCTAGGATGGCTACATAACCGTGAGAGAGAAGATAATTAAGCCCTTTTCTCACCTTATCACTCCTCGTGGAATTAAGAACAAATCCCTTTGTTCCCCTATCTACAACATCGCATATACTATCCTCACTTTTCGTATTAACATAAATAATATCATCTCTCAAGCAAAATTAAAAGATTGTGTGAAATACCTCAGCGAGTATCTATACTCTTCTACACGCTTGCACAGCTCTACTACTTGTTTGAGTTGTGTAGAAATGCGTCCCGTAATAAGAATTAAATAGACACTTTGAATATCACATTAGGAACTCTTGATAAGGCTGGATCATTATATGATTATGATTCCCAACATTATCTCTTTCACAGAGATTAGATTATCCTCTATCTTGCATCCGCGATTAAGGAATTAGGATACTTGCGAACCAAGCAATCCTCTTTAAAGTGGAGTCCTACTGTAATTTCAAACTCTAGTTTAGAGCATTCTAAGAAAAATTGTCTCCTAGGCATACTCATATCATTATCCCACAGGGATCTAGAAGTCTTAGCCTACCATGATGTTGATTAGATCTATGTCGAATTGGTTGATTAGGAGCTTAATGAATGCACAAAAATTTGTAATAACCTAGTTCCAGACTGAGTAGCTCACAATTACTATAGGTATAGCGACTCCAGGGTCGTCCTTTGGGATGAGTTTTCTGCTTCAAGGACATAATCTTATGTCATTTGCTTTTAGTATGGATTGCTTAAAGAAAGCGGGAATGTGAAGTCTTTGATTTTGAGGAAGAATTGATTGATTAAGAGATTGTAAACAATAATTAAAAAAATATCTCGGGGTTTTAGTCTCACCAAGACTGACCTCACCACGGGAGAATTAAAGAGGGGTTTAGATTAGTCCCTGTCGTCTACCCGAAAGGTCAACGTATAGTTGTCCCCTGAACTCCGCCTAGGTTTCTCTTAGAAGCTATTGATGAAGCTCATATTCTAGGTGTAAGGTTAGGCAATTTATACTGATTTTTAGAGGGTCCTTGTAGGTTCTCAACTCGACTCTTTTATGTTTCCAAGAAACAATCTATTACGCATGCTGGGTCAAAGGCGCGTAGGCTAAGAACACAACATTCTATTCAGACTTGCTACTAAGAGCAAATAGAAGAAAATACATACTCATAAATGCATAGTTGGGGGAACCGGGACTGTTGCCACCCCTACAGGGTGTACCTTACTAATGTACACATGACCTTCAGGCCTCTAAAACAAAAGCTTTACCTTTGGTATGATGTTATCCCTTTTAATCACCACAATGGGATTGAATGGATCCACTTCATCTCGAGAAAGACACTCTACTCACTTATGGCAGGGCTTGAACTCTCCATGGGTGTAAAAGAAGATAAAAATACAGAAGAAAATCACACTAAAAGCTTTATTGAATAAAATAAGAAGAACCCTCTTCCAACAAGAGGAATTCTCAAATTACAAGATTAAAAGTTGGATAATTGTTGGACAATTTGTTTGATAGATCTAATCCATATTTAAAGAAAGAAAATTGCATCTAGGGAGCCTATATGGTAAGTAAATACAATCCCAAAGTCAATCCTGGCCTGTCTTCATTCCTTTTTGACTTTCAGGAATGTCAGAAAGCTTTCTATTCGGGCCTGACTAGGTGTTTCGTGCTAAGGATGATGCGAGAATTTCACACCTGAGTGGTTGTAGTGCAAAATTGGCTAGGGAGTGTGTTCTTAGGGCTTCGGTGCGAAATTTCGCACTGTCAAGAAGGGACAATGCAAAATATAGGGGAAAGGTGCAAAATGCCCTGCTATGATGTGAAGCGTCCATCTTCATATTGCAATCATCTTCTTTAAGGTCGCAACTTGTCTGAATTGCTTCTAAGAGCTTCAAAGCTTGCATATGAGGTCAAAACCTGTCACTCATTCTTTGGTCCTTAAGGTCTAAATTTGTAATGTGCTATAAAGATTTAACATGTGCAAAACTAAAAAACATTAGTATTGGGTTTAGGGGCTAACAACATGCATAACTGGTTAAGTATGAGTTTCTACCACAAAAGGCTTTTATTTGGAAAAGTTAAGTGTCTAAAAATGCACTTTTTGAGTGGTTATCACACCCCAACCAGCTTGTTGCTAGTCCCTTAGTAATGAATAAGCATATAAACATGATTAGATGCTCCAACGAATTTGAAAAATAAAAAATAGTGAAATAAATGACTGAAAATTAAACACACAAAGAAAATAAGAAAGATTAGAGTTTGTATGATGCTAACATCATCAAGGAAGCATTGAACTAAATCTAAAAAGTCTATAAATATTGCCAAGATCATAAGGTATTCACAATTTCAAGTAAACAAGGTATCATGTGATATGGTGATCAAGGCAAGCTTGCCCCCAAGCCCTCAATTGATCTTTCCTAAAGGAACTTGGTGCCAATGGTGTTTTAAGATCTCCAAATATATAAACCGATTTTCAAAGCTCCCTGACCAATTCAACTCACCCTTTTGATATACAAAGACTAGAATATGTTGAAACGCATCTTTTATTTATTTATTCTTTTTTTTTTCTTGTAAGGTGTATGACACTAAAGATGTCTTAGTGGCAGCCGGATAGTAGAGGGTCATCATTAGCTCTCACCCCGGTTGGTTAAGGACATTAGGCATTAATTTTCCTGGACTTCACTCAAAGGCTTAACCACCTAAGCAACAAGATGCCTACATTTGTAGAATTGATCATGTTGTCCCATGTAGTGAGCAATGAAGTCAGTGACTCCCAACCAATTGGCTTAGGGCACTAGGCGTTAAATTACCCTTGGACTATGCTCGGGATTCGATTGAACTAACTCATTATTTTTTTCTTTTTTTATTTTTTCTTTTTCTTTTCTTTTTGCATAAGTGGGGCATTGACCCTCTTTTGGAGGCATCCCATCACTAGTAGAGTCAATTTAGCATCTTAAAGTAAGTGGTATTCAAGAAGAAGGGGCATGACCCAAAGTGTATATAAGAGATCTAGTGTGTGTGTGTGTGTGTGAGAGAGAGAGAGAGAGAGAGATGCAAGTTCTGAAAAGATGTGAATTTTTTTTAAAAACAATGGGGCTATCAAACCAATCTCTCTCAAATCACTAGATTCCTTATTAACAAGATTTCATAAACACCAAGGTATCCTAACTCAACTAATGACTATCAAGATTAATGTCAATGCATCTCAAAACAATATTTTGCACCAACTAACTCTCACAATCATGCAAAAGAAAGTAAAAACAAGCAAGCATGCAAGAAAAATAAATAACTCCTTAACTTTTGGGATGAGAAGCAACTCCCAACCAAGGTGTACCTCATCCTTCAATAAGCTCGTGTGGAAAAAGGTAGGATTAGAGTTACCTCAATTGAAGGAGGGTGCTCTATTTTCATACTCACTTCAAGGCACCATGTGATTTTTCAAGTATGATTTGATGCTGATGGTAGGTGCATGAGAATCTCCATGTGTTGATGTAGGTGACATGTGACTTTGACGTGTTATTATAGGCACCATGTGAATTGAAGCTTTTATGTGATTCCTTACTTGAAGGCATGTGATTCAATTAAGAACCATGTGATTATATGTGAATTCCACTACGGCATGTGCTCAAAGGGGCTAAGTCTTGCAAAAATCATTAGAGAAGCAAAGCAACTTCTCCTAAAGGTTAAGCAAAAATAAATGCAAAAATAAAAATTGACTAAGAAAGCAAATAAATTTCCTAACTAAGATAGATTGGGCTGAATGTTTCTAAAATAGGGCAAAGCCCGACTAGGTCTCATGATAAAGGATCAAGGAAGTTCAAAGAGGGTGACTAATCGACTTGATTTTACATAGAACAAAACCTGACTATTTTCTTATATCACTACCAAAACTCTTCAATCTCTAGCAATTTTGCCAAAAACTTGTTTGACTACATTTGTAAATACTGGTTTCTACTAAGTATAAAATAATTTGCAATTTAAAATTGATTTTGGTCTAAATCACTGCAAGTGCTGAAGTCTTCTGAAGTAAAAAAGTCGATTTAAGTCAGAAATATCATTCCCACGAGGATTGATTGAAAATCTAAAGATCAACTACCCTTGCTACTCAAGATAGTCACTATTTGAACAATTGTTTTTATAAAATTTGTAAACTAACTGAATAAACTATAAGCAATTTACTTTTTGTTTAGTTTCCTCCATTTTAAAAGAAATTAAAAATAAATGTATCAAAGATCTCACTAATTTGAAACAACCCTGAGAAATGAACCACTGCTCTAATCATCAATTTGCTATAGGTTCAAAAGCAAGTTAATTATTGGTTTGAAATTTGGACATGTCCCAGAAAAGAATAGTATAGCCTTGGAAACCTCCTAACACTATACATTTCACTAATTAAATTTCCTTATTCCTAAGCCAGGTTAATGGGTTTAAGTAGCTACTTTTGATGTGACCCTTTTGCAGATCTGGTTGTTTTTCCTTTCCAGTACTTCCACAACTATTTCCTAAGGGTAGAGCGCTGATCCCCATAGGCAGAATGTCTGAAGCCTTTCCCAATTCAATTGATACCTCAATCCATAATTCATTCGAATATTCTTTCTTCTTGATTAGAATCTAAGCTAACACGGGATCAAGATTATTCTGCCAAATTGAGATGAAACCTCTAAGGGTGAAATATGATATCTCAGAAAATTGTCCTAACACAGGTACAAACAATTATGGTGAAACCTTCAGAATTCACGCCCAGAGTACATTAGTTCATTGAATATCAATGAGATATACCCTCAGGTGACTGCTCTTTGCTCTGAGGTAGTCCATCTCTATGTCACTCAAAGGGATCCTAGAAATCAGAACAAGGATACAACTCCTTGGAGGTATACACCACTAGTATTCAGAACAACTCAATAAACGAACAATATCAATTAGATCTGCAATTTTCCTTTTACCCGGCTTAATTAAATTACTCTAATTGACATTCAAAACATCAAATTTCTTCTTAGAGGAAGCTTAGCCTTTCAAATTTGGATCACAATTCACAATGACTAGTTGATCAAACAAATTCATTGAAGTTGCAATCAAAACTGAAATCAAATGAATTCCAGAATATTTCCAGATTTCACTAAAATTCAAACATAGTTGAAAACTAAATAAACATTTATCTGAGCTCCATGATTCACATCAGATCAATTATACGATTCAGAAAAATAAAAATAAAAAAATAAAAAAATATACAAGAAACTTCAATCCTCCTCAAGAGCTCAAAGTTTTCTGGAAGTTGAGCTAAAAGCTACTCACATTAGCCTAGGCGCTTTCTATTTATAGGCCCTGAAATGCTGGGCCGGAATTTAAAGTTAATTTTTTGGATTTCCATGTAGGCCCAGTGAGTGTCTTTGTAGCAACATTGTTTGTCTATGTCGCGACATTGCAGCTTAACATGTGTGTCTTCAGGCTTTGTTGTAGCTTTGTCGCAACATTTATGTCATGCCTTCAATGTCTGCCTTATGTCAAGTTTGTCGCGACAAAGTTTATGAATGTCGCGACATAAGTGTAGTTTCTTAGGTCTTCATCCTTGTTGTGAGTTTGTCGCAACATTCCTGCCTTATATTCAACGGGTGTTGTCGTGACCTTAAGTTTTGAAATGTCGCGACATAATTTCTATACTCTGCCTTCTGAGTGTTAGCCTCTAAGTGTATGTCGTGACAAAGTTTTAAAATGTCATAAATCATTTCATGCCTTGATCGTTCACTCTCATGAGATCTTATCGCAACATCAAATCTTTATTGTGATAAACTCAATCATGACTTGCCTTCATTATCTTCCATCTTCTATCGCAACTAACTTAGCTTGTGTCATGATAGAATTTCTTCCTTTTGCCTTTCTCTATGTGTGGTCTACCGATGGCTCGGTTTCTATGTCGCATTATTTTGTAATTAATGTCTTCATTGATTTCTCTCTTCCATTTTATGCGACCGAGTTTGTCGTCACAAGTTTACACTTCATTACCTATTCTTTGTCTTAGCAATAATCAAATGTCATGACATTCTTTTGGCCTTCCATCCTCAGTTTTGTTGCGATATCCTTTCCATGTCACGAAAGAATTATGGAGCTTCTTCCGGAGTTCTTCTCATGCAATGTCATGACAGAGTAATCAAATGCCAGGACATTACATCTGCTTTTAAACTTCCATTGTGTTGTGACATTCATTTATGTGTTGCAACATTTTTCTTGTACTTCTTCTCATATTGTGTGCGACATAATTGTGAAACATCGCGACAATCTTTTGACTATCATCTTGTACTCTGCTTGGTCTCTGTTCACGACGAGTGCGCTTATTCTACGCCAAACTTACGCCGAGTTGCCTTGGGGTTTTGTCATGACATTGTAAAATTATGTCGCGATATTTTCCACTTTCATGCTTTAGCCATTTTTTGCTAGTTTTTCCACTCTTTTTTATTCTTTTGCATTAAAACCCTACAAAACATAAATCTGGGTGAAGATTCCATAATTCATCATTGAATTGGACCTTAAACTCTCAAATATGCATGAAAAATGGGCTTAAAAATGGATGAGTTTTGGACTCATCAAAGTCCCCCAAACTTAAAGTTTTGCTTGTCCCAAGCACTTGAGGAAGAAAATTTGGACTTTGTCCTCAAACAATTTAGCTTTATTTTTAAGGGCAGTTTTACATTTTACCAAACATCTTTTTCCTTAGTATCCCTGTCGAGTCTAAACCTGGGATAGTTGTGATATCATCTTTGAACAAGTTTCAAATCAAGAATGAAGAAAATTTTCAATTAACTTCACTAAACAAACAAATAATTCATATAATGTAAACAATTTAATCATTACCCTGGATTAGTGAGTGTGTGATGGTCTTTCATTTTTTTCAATTTGGAAAATTAGTTAATCTTCTGAGATAATATTCAAAATATTGAAACGTTCTCACTGATTTTTCTAAGTCCCATAGGCTTTTTAGTATATTATTCTCCTCCATATGTAGATAAGATACAACCAAAGATCATTTAAGATCTCTTTTTAGGCTTGTAATGTGTGGCTTGGGCACTTGGGTGGATAAATGGACATTTTAGGTTCAAGTTTACGGATTGCACACTCTGACTCAATATCTTTGCCTTCGCACCATCCTTCCACTTTCTACTATTATCAACTTTCAAATACCCCCAAACTTGGCTTGGTTCTTCATTTTGCATACTCTCTATTGCGCTAATTCTTTTGAACACCTTCATAATTCCAATACAGTTCTTCAAACTAGAGATTTTCATTTTACTTTTCACTTCAAGGTTTATTGGAATGGTGCAATGTTTTTCCTTTTTAAGCTTTATACCACCCTTAGAGAGCTTTGGGTTAACATCTCCCATACCAGTTGGCTTAAGGTACTAGTTGTTGAAACACCCCTAAGAACTTAATTGCTCAAGGGAAGAAGGCTACAAGACAAAACCCATTCCACCTTGCTACTTTATATTTCCACAACTTCTTTTATTCATTTCCTTTCTTTTTCTTCATCTCAATGATTTTCCACTTTTATAATCTATCCTTCTTCACATTACCAAATTCTTACTCCCCTAAACTTGCTCCTTGTCTACTTCTTTTGCACTTATACTGCAATTTAGGCAAACCACAGGGTATTTTTTGTTGGATTAGATTTAAGAAGGGATTTAGGCTTTTCATTTGCTTATTGATGATGAGATTCGCATTAGGCTCAAATAAGGGCAGTGTATGCATAAGCATATGTGTGTGGTGAGCTTTGAAAGGTTCAAACTTCCAAAAATGGGCTATATCATTTCCTATTAGTTGTGTTGCCTAGGATTTCACCTTGAATAATAATCTAACAAGCTTTAGGACTTTTGGGGAGACTAAATGTGACACCGTTCGGTCAGGCCGTTGGCGGTCAGGAACCCGGAGTTCCGAGGCGCGAGACCGAACTGGGACTCTTTACTGATTTTTAAAGCGGCGGTACTGTGGGTATGGCCCACATCTTATAAAAAATCAAAATATCAAAAGACTACCCTTAGGAGTGGTGTCCATCCAAAATCTACACCCATATCTTGAGTCCATTTACAAAATACAAAACTGTCACTTTTACGATTACAATGGAGCGCGGAACCTACATGTAGTAGACCCTACTAGTGTGCTGGCTGGCCGATCATCACGGAAGTCTTTAGATGTCTTCTCCTGTACCTACGGATTAAAACCGGTGCTAAGCACTTCACGCTTAGTGAAACATATGTCTTATGCATATACACATTTAACGCATAAAACAATAACGGATAATATAAATTTCGTACGTTTATATTATGAACTTATCTCAGTACTTCTTCTTATAACGGGAAGCTACGTATTCAGGGATCTCCGGCTAGGAATTCTGAGAGGCTTATTTTATGCGAGAGAACTTATGCTTTATATACGGACTTATAACCACATTCGGGACTCGAAGTAGGAATTCTGAGCTTATTCTTATTCGAACTTATACTTATAACATACTCATGTTTATTTGGGACTCCCGTGGGAGATTCTGAGAACTATCCTTATTCTGCTTATACTTATAGACTCATGTTTATTTGGGACTCGAAGTAGGATTCTGAGAACTTATCTTTATTCATAGCTTATACTTTCCAACGGACTCATGTTTTATTCCCTTCGGGACTCACGTAGGAGTTATAGGGCTTATCCTTCTTCACCAACTTATGTACATAACGGACTCATGTTTGTTGGGATACGAGTAGGAGTTCTCGAGAACTTATCTTTATTTATAACTTATAATTATAACATACTCATGTTTATTCGGGACTCAGTAGGAGTTCTGAGGAGATATTACGAGAGAAGCGTGTATGCGAGTGATGGGTTATTCTTATCTGGAAGTACCAGTAAGTACTACTTGTTTCAAGATGTCCCGAGAGGCGTACGCGGTAGCTTCATAATCAAACATCTTATGCTCATGCGGGAGTACCGTGGGTACTCTTTGGGTTTATCATCAGGGCCTGCGGATGCCAGTAGTGCTACGGATATTGATCATTGTCAAGGAAACATGCTTTGACACCCGTGGGGTACTACCGGATTAATCGGATATAGGTACGTGGGTACTATAGAAGTGTCGGAATCTGGAGTACCCGTGGGTACTATGAAAGTAATCAGATACAGGGTACGTGGGTGCCCGAGGAACTTATATCTATCTGAGGATACTTTGTATCTGTGCTTGTACTCCTAGAGCCTGCTCCTTGTCTTCACGAATCTTATACTAGTATTCACGAGGCTTATTCTTGTGCCGAATCTTATTCTTGTATTTCGGGATCTTATTCTTGGATTCACAGGAACATATACTTGTCTTCTGGAACTTATACTTGTATTCTGAGCTAATTCTTGTGTTCGGATGTGAAATGCCGTGGTACTAAGAACATTTTCTTTGAGCCACAAAAGTACCCGTAGGTACTACAGAACATATTCATTATACAGAGGTACCCGTAGGTCCTACAGGACTTATACTTATTCTTGCATTTCGGATCTTATACTTGTCTTACAGAGCATATACTTATCTTATGGATCTTACTCGCCGTGCGGAACATGTGCCCTTAACTTTACGGATCTTATACTTGTTTCACAGAATCACGGAGTACCGTAGGTACTGCGAACTTATACTTATTTTACCGTGCGGGGTACCGTGGGTTTCAGTGTCGAATCTGAGTGCCGAAACAGGTATACAGAACTTAATTAGATATACGGGGAATTACTGTGGAGTGCTGAGAGCTGGGGCATCTGAGGAGATGGTGAGGATCTTTACTCTTATTCTTTATTCAGAGTCTTATCATATAATTGTTTGACTACCCGGACCAATCATAAGAAATGAGTAGGACGCAGCACAATAAGTACCCAAAGGTACAATACAGTACTGAGGTGTCGTAGCGCCACGGGGGTCAGAAGTGCGACCGAAGTGTCGGGCACTAATCGAGTCAAAGTACTAATGTCGGGACGAAGTCTTGGCACTATTACAGAATGCCAAGTACTATTGCGATCCACTCATTCATTCTTTGATCCTAGGTAGTCATATGATCATATGTCTTTCAGAACTCATAACCTATCTTTATTACCTTACGTATTTCATGACATGACAGCACTATGTTCATGTTCATGTTTTGAGTTCATTTTCATATTTCATATGCTTATACGGGAATCTCTTGATGTATTCACGCATCATTCATACTGTTCTCTTGTCCCTCGATGCATCTACTTTTCTTAAAATTGGAATCATTCCAATTGAATCATTCGAAACGAAAGTTATGGCATTTCATGCCCAGCCTAAGTCAGTTGGATTACACTAGGAACAATTTGAATTTCTTATTTTTTTTTTTTTTTCAGGAGGAAGCAACTTCATGCCTGACCATGGTTCTTTGTATTCATTTGAAGCTAAGGTGCTAAGGTTCTCCTCAATTGGAATCACCCAAATCAGACACCAGCTACGATACGTCCGAAACAATCCGGACTACTATATGATCAAAACTGAAGCAGAAATTGGCTAGAATATAGCCCCACTTGGAGTGAATGTTTGGGTCACTTAGAGTCATAATTTGATGATGTCTATTTCTGGATGTTTGGTTCTTCTTGAAGTCTAGTTTAATTATCCACTTGAATCACTCAATTCGGATAAGAAATAAGCAAGTTATGGCTAAAATACGGACACTGGTCAAAATAGACGATGTACCGATGCGATATCGTACGTACCATTTACATGTTGGCCAAAACCTGACCAGAACCGTACATGTTGGGGTGTACCGTTACATGTCACCGAAAATTGCTTAGAATGTGTATTTTTCACCCATTTTTCCATATTTTGCTACCCAATCAACCCAATCATCAATATACACATCAAATCTACTCCAAATTCATCTTATAATCTCTTTTTGTACTCAATTCATCTTTCAATACATATCTTTCTTTCACTTTCCCATGAATTTCTCCCAAAACCATTCTAATATGGAATTAACCCATACACAAACAAATGATGATTAGTTAGGGTTTGTTCTAAACCCCCTAACTTCAGTACTCTCAATTAACCATGAATCCAACCAAAAATTCTATAATTATCTTGTGCCTTTTAGAGTTTTACCAACCCTAATTTCAATACATCTTTGGTTAGGATGAAATCCCAACAAACCCTAGGTTTGAGGCAAGATAATAACCATACAAAACCAAAGATCCATACCAAATCTCATAGAATCCATAATCAAGGTTAGTTTCCATACCTTAATTTGCTTGGCTTCTCTTCTTCTTCTCTTCCTCTTCCTCTTCTTCTTCTTCTCCCCTTCTCTCTTCTCCTCCACGGTTTGTTCTTCTTCAAAAATGAGACCAATTTTGGTCTTTAAATCAAAATATCTCTTAGGCCTTGTTTGGCTCTCAAAAACCCATTTTAGTTAGTTTCCTTTATTTGCTTTGGTCCTCAACTTTTGCTCATTAATATTCCAATTTCCCTTATTTCATTTTGGCCTCAATCTTGTTAACTTATGACTTTTAAGTCCCCTATTTGGACAAATTATGATTTTATCAACCAATCTTGTAATTTCAAGGTCTTCGTTTACATGTTGCATTAACTCACGAAACATTCAAATTGCTCTTACAAAATACCCTAAACATATAACTGACTAGGGTATAATTAGATATTACCTTATGATCTCAGAAGATTTCCCTAATCTTAGCACAATTAGTTTTAGAGATACTTTTGACCATGTGCATGTTTTTCAAGGTTCATAATAACTAAACTGTTTACAAAAACATAATTAAGAGTAATATTTTGTTCAATCATTTGTTTAAATCCTCCTGAGTCTTGAGGTTCAACTTATTTATTGATTAAATCACAACTTCCATTTTTCAATTAAGCTCATCCTACCCCCATTTTATCTACCAATTTTTTATTTGGTTTCTAAACATGCTACTATGCTATTGTATAACTTAAAAACTCATTTTGATTAACCCTTCATTTCATCATTAGCAATCATAGCACAAACAACTCGACATAATTGTACCAATTCAACCAAATAAGCAAACTCTCAATACTCAATATTCCTATTGCTCAAATTTTCAAACAAGATGTAGTTGCACAAATTTATCAAATACACTTCATTGAACTCATGAGATGGTTACAAGAATTTTTCTGATCATACAAACAAATAAGAGGGATTGAATTTTTCTTTGTTTCTTTTGGAAATTTTCCTGGAGACTTTGCCTTTTGCGCTTGCTACCCGCATATTTTTCGGGGGTTAAGTAAAAGGGTATGAAGGGATCATCCTTCCCAGGTACTATAGGCATAAAATTTATAATAAAAATTGGATGTTTAGCGGTGGCACTTTCTTGACGACAACGTCTTCATGGCCCAATCTAAGATGTACGTACTCTTTACTAGCTCACACTACTTCTTCCCTATTGAATCGATGTACACATTGTTGATTAGTTCTTAAGCGTTGAGCCTCCCGAAATATCCTTGTAATAATGTTACCAAAGTGTTTAGCCCATCTCTTTCCTATAAAGCTTTTTTTCGCTGCTATTGTCTTTATTTGCCGGCATTGTGCATAGATTATGTTCTTGCTTCCTTGATTCTTCCCATAAAATTTCATCTCTAACTCTTAGCTCTTCTCTCCACATTGCATCCCTTTGCTACATCTCCTTCTTCCATTCTTCATCTCTTTTCTTTAAATCTTCAATTTGATTTCTTCGTTTTATTTCCGGCATCCATGTACTCATCTCTCAGTTGCAGTTGGAGTTTCAGGTATTGGTCTCTTTCTTGCATCCCTTGCTCCATTTTCCTCAACATGTCCATGATGTCTGAATTGTTGCTTTATTGCCCTAAGCTTCCAGTTGGTTCTTGATTGTACTCTCTCACATCGGGAGATAAATTCCATCTAGGGCTTAGGCTTTTCCGCCTTTCTTCTCTTCCTTTGTCAATGCACTCAGTACCATAGCCTGTTTAGGATTTTCTACTCTTCTTTCTTCTTCTTCTTCTTCAACCCCTTGCAACTTTTTCTTGCCCTTGTTTGATGGAGCTCTGTTTATTCCAGTTAATGTCAAAGGGGAAGTTTTAAGACACCTTTCTTCTTCTTCCCAGGTTCCTTTTACCCCTCATAGTATGCAAAGCCTAGAGATTGTTGCTAGGTGTGGCATCAAACCTCTGTATTTAGTTCAATAGTAATTCAGGATAGAGTTTTTGATGATTTTACCCACATTAATCTTATACCCCTTCAACAATGCATATAAGAGTATTGCTTCTTCCTAACGACACGTACTCAGAGTGTTTTGAAGGAGTAGGGCCCGATCCTATGAAGTAAAAAATACGGCTTCCTCTGTAAGTGACCACTCTTGAAATGGATTCATAAGGGGTTCTTCTTGGATTGAACTCCATTCACCCTTCCCATCAGTTAGCAACTCCACTATCTTCTGAAATTCTGGTTCTTTTTGCAACCTTTTGAATTTTGCTCCATCCTTGAACTCCTTGAGGTTGTAAGTCTTGTTTATAGCTTCTCTGTCGAATGATATCCATTTTCCTCTGACATAATAGGTCTTCTCTTTCTTTCCTATCAAGTTTGCGTAAAACTCTCGAACCAATACAAAAAAACCAACTGGTTTATGCTCACAAACAAATTCCATCCCCTAGTTTCAATTACCTCTCTAAATGGTGATATGAGTTTATTAAAACCTCTCTCACCAATGAAACACTTTTTCTACAAGGTATCTTTCATGACCACGTATGTAGCATTTGAGATCAATTCATCTTCTTCATCTTCTTTCTCCTCTTGCTCTGTTTCAACATATTCTGTATTTCTCTTCCTCTTCCTACTTTCCTCAACTAGTTGCTCAGTTTCTTTTCTCGCTTCAAATGGTTGCTCTGTTTCTTCTTGCATAACCATAATCTAAAGCTCAGTCAGCTTCTTCCTCATTTTCGAGTATTCCTCCATGATATGATTTCATTTAGGTTGGGAATCGGTTACGTAGTTCGGACATTACGAAGCTTGTTGGGATTTAGGATTTCAAAGGTAAGGGAAAATTTAGTGAGAATTGAATGAAGAATTTGAGGGCTTTAGAAGGAAATGGGCTTTCAAATTTGGAATTTTTTTGTAACGTTTGAGGTTCTCTATTTATAGGCCCAATTAATATTGCGACAAATAATTTGTTGCGACAAATAATTCCCATGTCGCGACATTAAATAAGCCTATAGTCCTAAAATTTATGTCATGACATAAGGTCTTATTGTTGCCACATATAGTTATGAATAAAAAATTATTAAATGTTGCGAAAAAAATTTTCTTTTTCACTACAAAGTTGTAACTTAAATGTTCAACAATTATGTTGCAACACCAAATTTTATATCCACAACACAATAGCTATGAATTACAAACTGCATTGTTCTGTGAAGAAATTTATGTCCACGACAATTTATTACACTATTATGCGCCAAAACCCATCCCTTAAAGAAATCCTTTATGTTTGCGACATTCAATAAGCTTTAGAACCTATAATTTATGTTGCGACATAAAATTTTTATTATCCACGACCGCAACCTTGTGTCTTATAATGACCAAAAATTGTCGCGGCTTGATAAATTCTATGTTGCGACCAAATGATAGCCCTGGGGTTCCAAATGTTTGTCATGACGAGGTGTTATGTCATGACAAATTGCTTTGTAAGTTTCAAAATTTGCATTTTTCGATAACAAACACTATGTCGACATATTTTCCTTTAAGCGAGTCGAGGCAAGGAGTGATCTTTGTCCGACCGAAGAGAAAATTAATGTCCGCGACAAAATACGTATTTTTATCGAATGCCAAGTTGCCTGCAACTAATTAACCGCAACGGTATGTAATTATTCAAACCAATCAAATCATGCTTGTGACTACAAGTTTAACAACTACAAAGCATCTCAATTCAAACATGATCAATCCAACACAATTTTTATGTTCTATATATATCAGCTATCTACTCAGAAAACTGTTTAAAATATCATGAAAGCTAAATAAGAATTTTCTCACAAGATTGTTAAGAAGCTTTTCTTAATAATATGAGCTCATTGAAACTTATTCTTTGCATTCCAACTGCTTCTTTACAATAACTTCACTTTATGATTAGCTTTCATGACCTAAAAAATAGTAAAATCACTCATATAAAAATTTTAAAAAATTAAAACTTCAAACACACAAATTTAAAAAAAAAATCAAATTATAAATGTAAATAAAAAAACATTTCTTGGGTTGCCTCTGAAAGCTACTCAATTTATGTCTTTAGCTACACATTGTTGCAATGTGTTCTCTCACTGACAATTCTTTCATTTTCTTGGAAATGCAGGACTACTCTTCATTCAAACTACCTCCCAAATAATGCTTCAATCTTTGGCCATTAACCTTAAACTCATTTCCTGCATTTGATTTCAAGTATGGCGCTCAGGTGTAACCGATAGCGTGATATAAGGACCACTCCACCTTGATTTGAGCTTTTCTAGAAATAATTTGAGCTTTGAGTTATACAAAAGGACTGATTCCCCTATCTTGAATTCTCTCATCAGTATCCTCTGGTCATGCCATTTCTTGGTCTTATCTTTGTAGATTCTTGCATTGTCATAGGCTTCATTTCTCAACTCTTCTAATTCATTCAATTAGAGGAATCTCTTTTCTTTTACAGCTTGGAAATCAAAGTTCAACTTTTTTATTGCCCACATTGCTTCATATTCAAGCTCCAAATATAGATGACATTGTTTACCAAATACAATTCTGTATGGGGACATTCTAATAGGAGATTTATAAGCAGTTCTGTATGCCCACAGTGCATCATTCAACTTTGATGACTAGTCTTTTCTACTTACATTTCCTATTTTCTCTAGTATGGTTTTGATCTCTCTATTGGATATTTCAGCTTGCCCATTTGATTGAGGGTGATAAGCCAATCCCATTACATGTTTGACTCCATATCTACTCATTAGTTTTGCAAACAACTTGTTTGAAAAATTGCTTCCCTCATCACTTATGATAGTTCTAAGGGCTCTAAATCTAGTCAAAATATTTCTTTGAATAAACCCTACAACTGTGTTAGCATCATTTTTGGGGCAACCTATGGCTTCCACCCATTTGGATACATAATCCACAGCTAAGAGAATGTATAGTTTTCCAAATGAAGGTGGGAAAGGCCCCATGAAGTCTACCCCCTATACATAAAAAATCTACACCGCCATGATTCCTTGTAGAGGCATCATTTCTTACATTGATGTTGTCCATTCTCGACCATCTGTCACAATGTTCCAACCCATTCGAGAATAGTCTACGGAATAGAGTTGTGATAAAACCTGCCTAGAGAGAATTTTAAGATTGATTACATCTCCTATCGAAGTGTCCTTTATATGGTGATGCATGGCCTTTTATCAAAATTCTAGCATGTTTTGCCTGCAATTACACATCTTCTGATGATCTGATCTGCTCCTCTTCTAAAAAGCAAATGGTCATCCCATATATAAAACCTAGCATAAGTTCTCAACTTTCTTTTTCTACTGGTAGCTGAATTTTGGTGGCATAATTCCACGAGCCAGAAAGTTAACAATATCAGCATTCCATGGTACTTGAAATGATACCTAGAAAAACTACTCATCAGGGAAATTTTCTTCTATCTCAGTCCCTCTTTCATCTTCAATAGGCTTTTCTAGTCTTGATAAGTGATCAACTATCACATTATCTTTGTCTTTCTTGTCTTTGATCTCCAAATCAAATTCCTATAGCAATAAAACCCATCTAATTAGTCTTGGCTTTGCATCTTTCTTTGTCATCAAGTATTTGGTTGCTACATGATCAGTGTGCATTATGACATAAGACCCCAATATATATGGCCTAAACTTCTCACAAGAAAATACCATTGCAAGAATTTCTTTTTCAGTGGTTGAATAATTCTCTTGTGCTTCATTAAAAGTCTTACTAGCATAATATATAGCTTTGAAGGTCTTGTCTATTCTTTTTCCCAGCATAGCTCCCATTGCATAATCATTAGCATCACACATGATCTCAAATTCTTTGTTCCAATCTGGTGTTGCCATGATAGGAGCTCTGATCAATCTGGCCTTGATTTCTTCAAATGCACATTTACACTTTTCATCAATTTCAAATTTTGCTTTTTTTTTTCAAGTAGTTTACATAATGGCTTTGATATTTTTGAGAAGTCTTTTATAAATCTTCTATAAAATCCAGCATGTCCCAAAAAAATTCTAATCCCTTTAACTGTGATAGGTGGCATTAGAGTTTCAATAACAGAAACTTTAGTTTGGTCAACTTCAAGTCTGGTTGCAGAAATTTTGTGCCCCAAGACAATGCCTTCATTTACCATAAAGTGGCATTTTTCCCAATTTAAAGCTAAGTTTTTGTCTTGGCATCTCTGAAGTATAGTCTCTAATTTCTCTAGGCAATTCTCAAAACTGGATCCATATACTGAGAAGTCATCCATGAAGATCTCCATAGCCTTCTCCACCAAATCAGAAAAGATAGACATCATACACCTTTGAAATGTGGAAAAGCTACACAGAAATCCCAGTAGCATCCTTCTAAAAGAAAAGGTGACATTTGCCTTATTCTTTGTCGCAATAGAATAATCAAATGTCACGACATTCTTCTAGCCTTCCATCTTAATGCATAGAGATGCGAGTAGCCTATCATCTCTTAAAGAAAAGGGCACTTTAGACATGTCAAGAGTAGGAACCTATAAATAGAACCTTATGGGCTCCCCAACCACAATAGAGAAGAAGTCATTCTTGCCCACTTTTCTCAAGAGAGTGTGAGAGGGTGTTCTTGAAGAAGAAAAACTCACTCTTCTTAAGCGGGTTTTTGGCTTTCCTCTTCTAATCTAGACTTAGCTAGCACCGAGGCTTCATCAGAGACAGTTGCCTTAGAGGTTATCGGCTTCACTTCTTCGTATGGATATTGTTAGAGGAAAACTAAGTATGTGGTTTGCTTTAGTCACTATTGCATCACCCTTCAGGATCGGTTTACATCGACGTGAGGTATAAATCTTGTGCCCTCTTTGTTTCAAACCAACTTGATGCCTCAATGGATCCTTTTGGGTGGTTTTGAAGAATGTTTTTGTTGTTTCAACTGTGTTAGCATGAGTTGCCTCCTTAAAAACCCAACAGTGGTATCAGAGCACACTTGTGTGCATCAAAATCGGTTCTCGGTTGATTGTTTTGAGATTTTGATACCATGGTTCTAACCTTCAAAATTAGATTTATGGCTTGTAAATTTTTCATCCTGTGTTTTTCATCATGAATCGTATCATGAGATGATCTATGATGATTGTTGTAAGTGAAAAACATCTTGGATGAGATTCATAATCAAAAACAAAATGTTTCTTCAAAGAGCATAAACTAGAAGACGAACCAGTTTTCCTACGCAACGGCATGAAATTTTCACTCTGAAGAGTGGATGCTTTCCAGATTCGATCTCATGCTATAGCATGAGTACAAAGTGAGATCCCTCATGCTATAGCATGGATTTCATCACATTGTAACATGACTTTGCCCTTAAGGAAGCAGTAAACCTCCTTCGTCCTCTACTTTCTTGTTTATTCTTGCATTCTTTTGGATATCGATGCATAATATGACCAAGAGTATATATGCAAGATGAGATTGAACTGTTCAATCTTAATTTCTGGAAACATGGACTTGAATATCCATGTTAAAATTACCTTCAAGAGATTTTGGACAAAATGTGTACCTCTAGATAACTAAGATTCAAGTGTTGAATCGGTTTAAGATTTATGTGTTGAACAAGGATTTTGGTTCAAATGTTGAACAATAAGGTTTTTGAATTAGTTTAAGATTCAAGAGTTGAATCAATTTATAGTTCAAGTGTTGAACAAATGAATTTTTAGTTCAAGTGTTGAACAATAAGGTTTTAGGTTCAAGTGTTGAAACCATTGAATGTGCTAAATGAACCATGGAATACCATGATCTATTACTTTCAATGTTTGCATTAGAGAATGAATGTTTAAGGGTGTATTTTGGCATGATGGATGATTATGGACAATGCCAATGGTGATTGAGCATATTGCATTTGATTATTAATTCTTTTTGGGCAAATAGAGTTTGCATGTCCCTATCTCTTTCTAATTTCTCGATGTATTTCTCTTCTCATCTAAATCCCCCCTCAAATGTAACTTGAGGTTTTTCTTTTGAATGTATGTAATTAGATTACATAGGATTAGGGTTAGTTGGTGGAGATACAAAGGAGAAAGGAGCATGGAGGAGGAGCCAAGAAAGAAAACCTTGAAATGTAAATTTG
This sequence comes from Tetrastigma voinierianum, assembly GCA_016808115.1. NCBI lineage: Eukaryota > Viridiplantae > Streptophyta > Magnoliopsida > Vitales > Vitaceae > Tetrastigma > Tetrastigma voinierianum. The sequence continues at coordinate 164,699 of JAEQBH010002077.1, forward strand.
ATTTATTTTCTTGGGTTGTAATAATCATGCATGTCCCTAGGTTTGACCTAGTCAATTCCATTTTGGCTCATAGAATTGATTTTAGAATGTCCATATTCATTCCATGTTGTTAGAGTAACTATCTTTATATATTCACAAGATGAATGTGTATGTATAAAGCATGCTAATACCATGATGAGACTAATATTAAGAGAAACCCCTCAATAAAATATTAAGGCTAAAGTCTTCCATTAATATGGTGTGAACCATAATTCTTCTAGAGTTGTGGTTGTTAGGTAAACCCAAGCCCTCTCTACAAGGATATGTTCTATCCATGGAAATGAGTTTTTCTTATTAATGGGTTGGCCTTACCTACACTTGTTAACTTGTTGGGTAAACCCAAGGTTAATGTTGTATAGAGACATAGTTAGGCAAGTGTACATGATATGTGCGCACATCAAGAGTTAATAACCCAATGATGGTGCATACATCAACAGTTAATAGTACTGGATTCGATAATTGCATACGAATGTAATTGGTATGGATTAGATACCAACCTTTTGATCCAAGGTAGCTTGTTGGGTAAACCCAAGGTCATTCTTGGTGATATTGGATATCAACCCACTAGGAGAACTTCCAAATAGGTTCTCTCGAGTCAACAGTGAGGGCTATCGATCCATAATAAAATAGTGGGAGATATAATGCATAATTACCAAGTTGTAATAATCATGCATTTTAAAGTACAATCTAACATGGTCTCTTTTACATCAAGGTTGTTATAATCGCACCATGTCAACAACCGTGAACTTGCGATCAATATTGGATGCCAATAAGTTGATTAGTGCCAACTTCATGGACTAGCTAAGGAACATGAGAATTGTTCTCAAGGCAGATAAATAGCCTATGACCTTGATGGCCCACTCCTAGTATTCCCTGTTGTTGATGCATTTGATAAAGATCATAAGGCATATTAAAAGCACTTAGATGACAATGTGATTGCCACATGTAACATGCTCGCATCTATGTCACCATAACTTCAGAAACAGCATAAGGCCATGACTGCATATGCCATAGTCCTCCATATAAAGGACCTGTTTCATGAGCATACGAGATCCAAAAGGTTCGAGGTCTTTAAACTATTTTTTCACTCCAAGTTGCAAGAGTGGGCATTTCCAATACAGTATGCACAGAGGATGAATGGATACATTGTGAGATTGGATCAGTTGGGTTTTGGTATAAATCATGAATTGAGTGTAGACTTGATTATGGTTGGTTTACCCGATAGTTTTTCACAGTTTGTTCTCAACTATAGGATGAACGATAAAGAGACCACCATACCCGAGCTGATCAACTTGCTTAAAACAGTTGAACCCACCTTGAAGAAGGAAGGTAAAGTTGTGATGCTTGTGGATTCTTCTAGTTCTAAGAACAAGAAGAAAAGGAAATCCACTAAAGCATAATGAGGTGTGGCTAAGAAGAAGGCAAAACAGATAACCTCAAAAGGTACTTGCTTCCATTGTAGCAAGGATGGTCATTGGAAGAAAAATTACAAGACCTATTTGGAGTCTATGAATAAGAAACCATCTGATGTTGCATCTCCTTCAGGCATATTTGTCATTGAGAACAACACTATTTCTCAAAAAAATCAATGAGCATTAGATACCGGTTGTGGCTCATACATATGTATTGATATGTAGGGTCTAAGGAATGGTCGAAGACTCGACAAAGGGGAGTTGGACTTACGCGTGGGAAATAAGGCAAGAGGTTCTACATTAGCCATAGGGACTTATGTTTTGAACCTCCCTGGTGGACTTCTTTTAAATTTGGATGATTGTTATTATGTACATGCTTTGACTAAGAACATTATTTATGTTTCTTATTTGGAAAAGAAAGGCTTTCATTTAACTTTTAGTAATAATGGTTATTCTATTATGTTAAATAATGTTCTTTATGCTAGTGGTACATTATAAAATGGAATTCACATATTAGATACGTCCAATCCAATTTTAACTGTCCATGACAATAAAAGGCATAAGAAAGATAATCTTAAATCATCTTACTTATGGCATTGTCACCTTGATCATATGAGTGAGAGGCACATGAGTAAGTTACATAAAGAAGATAGCTTGGGGTCATTTGATTATTAATCATATGACACATGAAGATCTAACATTAGAGCGAATGCTTGAAAGTTTCCCTTTAAAGGAAAGGGTGTAAGACCCTAGAAAATTCTAATTTTCTGAAAAATGGTAAAATGGTAATTTCGGTCAAAATCCGGAATTTTTAGAGATCTTGGATGACGAAACGAACTTCACCGTTGGAATTGTCTCGCGAAATCGAATTTCATCGAATTCCCAGACAATCATAGTTTCGCGTTTTTCGAGGCACCGGGAGTGGTGCAGAATACTTGGCACATTTTGAGTGGCTCAAGATGAGACACGTGTCAAGTGGAGAGCTAGTCAAACATGAGCTCAATTGGGACCCATGAGAGACACATGGCATCATGCTATTGGAAGGAAATCCATGGTAGATAGATAAGGGATGAGTGTAATCCAAGGTGGCCAATGAGCATTGGACACTTGGCAAGTAAGAGGACACCCAATCTTGACCCATCTTCTCCCAAATCAGTTTGGGAGGGAAAGGAAGAGAAAGAGAGAGAGAAACCAACGGAAAGAGAGAGGAGAAATTCTATAGTGAGAAGCTCTCACTTCTCTCTAGATTTTCCGACGATCGGACCATTGAATCCCGGCTAGCTAAGAGGAAAAATTGATCCCCGCTGCAAGAGCTACGCGTGGGTACCAGTTTGTGGAGTTTCGACAAACTTCGAGAGGTAGGGGCTTTCTTCTACTTGGATATTCCTTGTCTAAAAGGCCATGAAAATGGCTTTGGGTGTTGTGAGGCCGAAAATGGTCATGGATTTGGGTTCCAAAGAAGTGGAACCGATGATTGATGAGGGTTGTCCATAGACAGCCCACGTACTGTTCTGGGACTATTAAAAAGTCCGGATTGATGGTTGGACTGAAATTCATCCATGTGTTTTGTTGCATGTTATTGCTTAAATTAGATAACATGATATAAGCTTCAAATAGACAAACCGAAATGTATGGAAAATGATATGTTAATGCGTACTAATTGATGTGTTGACATGATTGTTTAGATTATGAATTAGCATCATTACATTCATGTGCCGCAGTGACATCGCGTCGAGTCGGTGTGGGTGCACGGTATGGTTATTCACCACTCTTGGTGAATATGGGTTGAGTTTGTCTTTGGGAATGATGTCGATAAAGACTGCGGTTCAAATCATAAAATGAAAAGTAATTAATGTATTAGGCGAAGCAAGAAGGGGGCCGTTAATCCCCTCAGGTGAAAAGCCTAGAACATGAGTGTAAGAGACCCGCGGTATGAGCCAAAATTTATGTATGGGTGTAAGAGACCCGCGGTGTAAGCCGAAAATTTCTATTGCCCAAAATAAAACACACGGTCATATTTATCACTTAGACCTAGAGTTGAGTGATAGGAGTCGGGATTGACTCAGGATTGGTTATCCATTGGCAAATTGCATTGGGTGTTAGTGAGTCGACAAAGGCTCGGTATATGGGTGTCATTGGCATTACTAGTGACGATTGCCACACTTGGCATAGGCATGTGTGAGGGAGTTGGTGAGTAAGTCGGGATATGGGCATGGAAACATTTCATGCATGATATAGATCATCCCATGTACGAATTGTAAATTGTATGGAATGTGGATGTTTGTGTTGTACCATTACATGTGCATTTGGGCGGGAGTAGCCACAGTAGGAAAATTCCAACTCTTGGACATTGCTCGCCCCGTCATGGGATCCCAACTTCGGGTATAGAATTATTAGGGAAGACGGCGCTCATAGAGGCGGGATTATGAGACGGGCGGGTATGTGGCAGCAGCTCATGTTTCGCGTATATATTATAAGCGACTAGTTTTAATATATGTTTTGTGATAAGAGTGATGTAATAAATCTTGAATCTATAAAAATGTATGGTTTGTAGCATGTGGATGAGTATGTATGATGGGCCCTCTTGGGTCATTTTACTCATGTATGGGTCGTGATATGAGACACCGCCGGGTTTCAGCGAGGTTGACAATTAATTGACGGGACCCCTGAAATTGGGGGGTCACAAAGGGTGAATGTGCCAATAGGCCATTGAACCTAATACATTCCGATGTTTGTGGTCCAATGTCCACACATGCCAAAGGTGCTTTCATTTACTTCATTACCTTTATCGATGATTATTCACGGTATGGGTACTTGTATTTTATGAGATACAAATCTGAAGCCTTTAAAAAGTTATGTATTCATAAATGAAGTGAAAAAACAACTTGGGAGAAGTGTTAAAAAACTTCTATTAGATAGAGGTGGTGAATACTTAAGCCAATAGCTTTTGGATTATCTTAGGGATAATGGGATTTTATCCAAATGGACTCTACCTTAGATGCCACAACACAATGGTGTGGCTGAGAGGAGAACCAAACCTTGTTAGACATTGTGAGGTCTATGATGGGCTAGGCGGATCTACCCAAATCATTATGGGGTTATGCACTTGATACTGTTGTTTATATCTTAAATAGTCTCGTCCAAGTCGGTTGAAGTTACTCCATATGAGATATTAACTAACAAAATACATCTTTCTCACATGAAGAAAGTATAGGAGTAGTCCTATATGTAAGCGTGCTATGTCCAAACAATCTAGAAGCTGAATTTGATAGGTGTCTGTTTGTAAGAAAAGATATCCTAAGAAGTAAATGGATGTCAGTTCTACAATTCTTTATGAACAAAAATTGTTTGTTTCATAGCATGTTGTGTTCATGGAGAAAGAGTTTCTTTTAGAAAACAGTGGGAGCAAAGTTGAACTTGTAAAAGTTCAAAATGCTCAAATAGATGTGGATCACCTGAATGGACCTGAGGCTATTATTCATAGTGATGAAGAAACAGTTAATCCTGCTAAAGCACAAGCGCTTCGTAGGACAAGTAGAACATGTAGTGTTCCAGAGAGATATGAATTTCTCATCAGTGAACAAAAGGACATATTGATCATAGAAGATGATAAGCCTACTACCTATAAAGAATCTCTCAATATTTCAGAGTCTGACAAATGGCTCATAGCCATGAAGCCTAAGATTGACTCCATGTATACAAACCAAGTATGGACTTTGTTTTATCCACCCGAAGGGATAAAACCCATAGGGTGTAAGTGGATCTTAAAAAAGAAGACAAACATGGAAGGTAATGCGATTACCTATAAAACTAGGGTTATGGCTAAGGGTTATTGCCAAGGGCAAAGAATTGACTATGACGAGACTTTTAGTCTAGTAGTCATGCTTAAATCCATAAGAATACTCCTAGTCATTGATGCTCATTATGATTATGAGAAATGGCAAATGGATGTGAAGACGACTTTCCTCAATGGAAACCTATTTGAGGAAGTGTACATGACACAACTTGAAGGCTTCATATCTGAAAATGGCAGTAAAGTATGCAAACTTCGTAGATCCATTTATGGATTGAAGCAAGCATCTAGAAGTTGGAATATCTGATTTGATGAGACAGTCAAAGAGTTTGGTTTCTCACAAAATCCGGATGAGCCTTGTGTGTACACGAAGGTTAGTGGGAGTGCAGTCATGTTCCTAGTGTTATATGTGGATGACATACTACTGATGTCTCAACATTGCAGTATGTCAAAATTTGGCTATCCAAGAATTTATCCATGAAAGACCTTAGAGAAGCGACCTACATATTGGGGATTAATATCTATAGAGATATATCTAAGAGGTTACTTGGTCTTTCACAGTCTACATACATAGACAATATGCTAAAAAGGTTTAGCATGGAGCAGTCCAAGAGAGGATACATTCCCATGTCTAGTGGGATCACCCTCTTAAAGTCCGTGTCTCCAAAGACATAAGATGAGAGGACACGCATGAGTATGACCGATCCCATATGCTTCGGCTATAGGATCAATCATGTACACTATGTTTTGTACTAGACCCAACGTATCATATGCTCGGAGTGTCACGAGCAGATACTAGTCTGACCCTGGTGAGGGTCAATGGGCGAGTATACCGATGCCAACTTCCAATATGATAAAGGTGATTTCAAATCTCAATCATGCTATGTGTTCAATGATGGTGTAGTCAGTTGGAAGAGTTCCAAATAGGATATGACTGCGGATTCCACAACTAAATTAGAGTACATTGCAACTTCTGAAGCAACTAAGGAAGCAGTTTGGATAAGGAAGTTCATTACAAAACTAAGAGTGGTACCTAGCATTGTAAATCTAATACCTTTGTATTGTGACAACAATGAAGCCATTGCGCAAGCAAAGGAACCACAGTATCATCAAAGATCCAAACACATACTCAAGAGATACCATTTGATTAGAGAAATAATTGATAGACATGATGTAAGCATAAAGAAAGTCCCCACTTATCAAAATATTGCTAATCCTTTGACTAAGCTACTTCCCCAGAAAAATTTTTTGACTCTCATGTGCTCGCCTATGTTATGAGATATAAAGGCGATTGGCTTTAGATCAAGTGAGAGTTTCTTAGAGAAGTGCTCTAGAGGCAATCACCTTTAGCTCTTATTGTACGTCTTATGTTGCTATTAAAGACATCTTCATTATATTGATGTCCGTTTATTAAATGAATTGATAGAGTTCTTAAATCAATTAATGAAGTCCATGTCACATAATATAGCATGGGCGAAATCATGAATCATGATGTTAGATTCCTATCATGTCTGCCGGTATTTTTTAGTGTCTAAATTATCCCTAGTCATAGGATCAACGAGGTTGGACATTGTTGATCCAAATAGACTAGCACATGTCATACTCCTTAATTGAATCAAGCAGTGAATCTTATAAATTGCGATCATGAGTTTATTAGAGTTGACATGTGGATGTTTGCTAGGTAGCTAAGTCGTCGAAGACACCTTTATGAGACCAATCATATGGATTATCTATTATATGTAGATGATTATCTCATCATAGCTATGGTGCAAGTATCCTTAGACTTGAGGTACATAAGGATATCTTGGATGTTGATTATATACTTAGACTTCATTCCTTGTTGCCTGTTAGAGGCCGCTCGTAAGGTTATGATCAGGTATAGCTTAAGGTGTTCGAAGCTAATTGAGTAGCCAACAAAGGATTCACCACTCCCAATAAAGGGAGAGTATACCTATGACCTCTTGTCAGGATCATTACTCGAGAATCTCTAGCCATAGTGGAAATGCCATGACGAGTGCCTTCAAGTGCATAACTGATGAGTAATGAGTCCAGAGACAAGATCTAATAACACTTGGGCTAGATGTGGCGTACCTAGTCTAGTGGGAACTACACCTTGTCCATGCTCTAAACCGAGTAAGGTATAAATTGGTGGAAGGACAAATTGTGTTGTAATTGTCTATGTAAGGGTTGGCAGTCAGACCATTGACTCTCCAATCAATTTGGGGTCATAATGTGTTGCTAGATACAGCTCAAGACTTTCTTGGACTCAATAGTTTAATCAAGTGGCTAACATACAGAGAACCTAATGGGTCACACACTTAGAAGTGTATGAGGCTGATATAAGACGGATTTGAATATGATCCAAATATGAAGGAAGTCAATCTATGGAATGGAATGTCACAGAATTAGTGGAATCCCGGGATTAAATGCCCTCACTAAGAGATAAAGTAGGTTTGGGCTTGTTCATGGGCTTAAGAGCCATGAGGGAACATGCCATAAAGCATGGAGATGCGTGTAGCCTATCATCTCTTAAAGATAAGGGCACTTTAGACATTTCAAGGGTAAGGGTTTTCCATTAAATAGAACCTTATGGAGAAACTCTAACCCTAAGAGAGAAAAAGTCATTCTTGCCCACTTTTCTCAAGAAAGTGTTCTTGAGTGTGAGAGGGTGTTCATGAAGAAGAACAACCCACTCTTCTTGAGATTTGAGTGTCAAATCCTTGGGGTTTTGGGTTCCCTCTCCCTATCTATACTTGGTTAGCAATGAGGCTTTATTTGAGACCGTTGCCTTAGAGGTTATTGGCTTCACTCTTCGTGTGGATACTATTAAAGGCAAACCAAAGGCGTGGTTTGCTTCGGTCACTTCTGCATCACCCTTCGGGATCGATTTTACACCAACGTGAGGTATAAATCTTGCACCCACTTTGTTTTGAACCGACTTGATGCCTCAAGTGATCCTTTTGGGTGGTTTCAAATTTTTTTTTTTTGTTGTTTCCGCTGCGTTAGCATGATTTGCCTCCTTCAAAACCCAATTGAACGAGACTCTCTCTCTACCCACAACCCTTCTTGACACCTAATCACTCATAGTAGAATTTAGGATGGACTCCCTCCATTCCCCTCTCTACATCATCGCACACCCATACCCCACAATACATCAATAAAAGGTGAAGAATATAAGAACCATCATCTTTCACTAGAGGTGAAAATATTTTAACGTGCAATACCTCAAGAGTATACGCCTCCTCCTTACGATATGTCTACTTGTTCTTTGTCGTGCCCTCAGTACTAGCAGGCGGGAGGCAGGCAAATCAGGGCAGCGGACTAGTTTACCATATTTACATTTTGAATCTTGCAGAAATAAATGTCTCATAATCATTTACATTAAGAGGGCCTACCATTTGTCAATTAACACTTTCATTCAATATGACATGTATGCCCTTTCAACATTATCATTTACAAAACATTATCAGAGTTCATCTCCACAAATAAATCAAATATGTTCTTCCCATGAAAACTTATAATTTTTTGTTTCATTACAAAAAGGATCAAATAATGTCATGGGATATAATGTATGCATGAGATGAAGCGTTTACTTATACTCATACGGTCGGCTGGTGACTACGAACTGCGATTACATACTTGTCCCAAGTCACTCGGTACCTACGCGATGATAAAAACAACACGCTAAGCATTTTCATGCTTAGTGGTTCTATACAATTCTCTCTTCATTTCAATTAAACACAAATATGCAGCTTTTCTGAAACAATGTTTTGGCACAATTCAATAGTCCATGCAATATACATTATATATATGTACTTATTTCACATAATTTCATTTGCACATCATTTGATCACTTCAAAGTATACAATTTCATATGCAATATTTCATTCAAAACTCAAATAATGCATTTCCACATTTACGTATAATTTTGCCCTTAAACTAATTTAACCATTTCTTTCGGTGCCCAGGATAAGCGGAATCCACCGTACAGTCCAGCGAGATGCATACTTGTAAACATTTTATAACACGATCTGATCCATTTGGGCTGGCTGTTGGTAGTTATTTAAAAATCATTGTGTGTATACTCTACCGTCTTGTCTGGCGTTCTGAATCGGTATGCCACTTATATTTCATTTAAGTTCGCGATCTTCTTAGTTTGACCGCCCATTAGTATACTAATCTATCCTTAACTCGAATATGATGGATAACATTCTATTAAGGGCATTAAAACTCATTCATAGTAATTTACAATAGTACATATAAATTTATACCCAAATAATACATTTTGATGTTCATGCAATTTTTATGGAAATGCATTTGAAATCGATTTTCCCAAATCACATATGCAGTTTTCTTGAAAATCATTTCAACCAACAATCACAAAACTTGAAATAAGAAAAGAGGTATGGAGAACAAACCCAAAAAGGTTGTCGCTCCTCGATTCCTATCCTTGGAATCTCGTTCTTAGGTCAGGCTTCCTCGCCACCAACCCCTAATCCATCACAATTAGAGAACAATATTAGTTGGTTTATTTAGGTTTCTAGTTAGGGTTGTTTTCTACCCAACTTCCTTCAAGTAAAATTTTCTGGGAACAAATGAGCTACATTTTACCCAACTTCCTTTAAGTCCATTGTTTCCCTATAAATATATTTTATTAAGAAATTGGAATCATCCAATTCAGAGCACTAAAACTCAAGATATGTTCAAAACAACCGAGACTACTTTATTTTCAAAACATAACTAGAATTTGCCTGAAAATAGAGCTTTACTTTAAAGAAATTTTTGGGTCCAATGGGGTCCAAATTTGAATACACTTATTTCAATGATATTTTTTCTGCTATAAGTCTAGTTTACTTAAAACTTTGAATCACTCAATTTGGATGAGTAGAACTCAACTTATGACCTAAATACCAAAATTGTTCCAAAACACCAAAAAAAATGTACCAAAACTAAATGAGGTACTCGCCAATTTACTGGGTCAAATGAGATCCAAATTTAAATACACTTATTTCAAGGAGATTTATTCTCTAGAAGTCCTAGTTACTAGAAATTTGAATCACTCAATTTGGATGAGTGATGGCGAGTTATGGCGAAAACAAAAATATGGGTTTGGGGGAAAATTTCTGCGTATCTCACAAAACCCCCAACATTTCCTTTACACTAAATTTCTCAAAACCAATCCTAACTTGAAAATAGCACGAAACTTATGAAACAACCCCAGAAACTTATCTGACCATTTAAAACGCCTATTCCGATTTGGGGTTTTCATGAGCGAACACAACGATAAAAGAGGGTTAGGGTTAGTTTCATACCTTTAATTTCTTTCTTTTCACTTCCTTTTCTTCTATTCTTCTTTGTTTGGCTCAAATCCTTGGAAGCAAAGCGACTTAGTCTCTACTCTGACCATGCTCTAGTTCTCAATGTGAAGATATGTCCAAATGAGAAATGCTATTCAAAGACCAATTTTCAATCTTAACTCAAAACCTTCAATAGGCCTTATTTGGCTAGCACATTATTTCCTCATTTCTAATTTTTTCATTTTAATCCTTCTTTTCTCTTTCATTTTCTATTCAACTTATTACCCTTCTTCCATTTTGGCACATATACTTCTCATTTTTATGACCCCTTGGAGTCCCTCATTTTGACATTTACCAATTTAACTTTAATTCTTTTATAATTTTAGGTTTTATCATTTTTTTTTTTGTTCTTTAACAATATAAATTCCGGAAAAATACAATTTAACTTATTTTATACCCTAAACATGTTATAAAACTGCTAGGTTATTTTTAGGGCGTTACATTCTTCTTTAAGCTCTGCTCTTGAAATTCGACTAAGCATCTTCCAAAATCCCAAATATATATATAGCCCTTGTATATTCGGTTATGGAAGACTAGATAAGGTTGGATCATTATCTTAATATGACTCCAAATCTACCTAGAATTATCTATACTTTCCTTTAAGCTATCAGCGCGAAAATAGGAAACTTATTGCCCAAGAATCCTCTTAAGAATAGAATCCTTATTTGATCCAATTTTCGTTTGATAGCCTAAATAATTCAATCTTCTTGATTTGATCTTTATCCGCTTGCCTAAATGATCTGACTTGATCTTTATCCGCTTGCCTAAAAGATCTCAGGCCCATAGGATACTTGCTCCCCAACTACCTTGGCCTCCAAGTTAGCAGACTCACATGCGTCCCACAACTGCTCTGCTTCTAGTCCGAACTTCCATCTCAAGCATGTCCCTGCACCATAGGGTTGCCTTAGTCCGAACTTCGTCCTAGTCCTACCAGGGACTTCACCTCTAATTTTTCAAATCTTTATCAACCTCAAATTCTGAAGAAACTATCTTCTTCTAGAATCCTTGAGACTTAGCAAACTCACATCGTCCCTATTGCTTTGCTTCTAGTCGGACTTCCATCTAGAGCACGTCCACTACACCACATGGGGTTCTTAATTACAACATTATAACACTCTTGGGTCCATAGTATTCACCAAATATAATATAGAATTATAAATTTATAATAAATATAATTTATTATATAGACGGTTTTATAATAAATATAATTTATTATATGAGCAGTTGTTATAATAAATATAATTTATTATATGAAACGATTATTCCTTGATGTAATGGGTTTTAAGGTTTTCTCTTTGAGTTTTTTTTTATACATTTTTTTGAGAATACAGAACAAGAAAAAAAGAAAGAATTTTTCTATTCTTTGGTTTTTTTCTCTAAGTGTTCTAAGATTCAGTTCTACGTCTGATTCATTGTGCCCACACACATCCATACCACCCATGAGGATAGATCTGGAAGATCGGACTTGGTCTGGTGCTGATCACAATAAGATTGGACCAGTGTAGATCGTTGGTTGCGTCTTTATTCTTGTAGATCGGCGGTGTAGATTCTTTGGTTGGTGGGCGTCACAGAAGTCTAGTTGACGGATCTGCAAATCTACATAAGGTAATTTATTTAATATTGAATTTTAGATCTGGTTGCATGTTTAATCATATTGCTAGATCCGTGCTTCCCATTGTGTGTTTACCTTGATTGGTATCGAGCATCTTTATGATTAGATATATGTGTATCCTAGGTATTCAATAATGCATGTAATTTTGATGTTGATTTAGTATATGGCACCTAGGTTCTATTGTTAGATCGCATGATTAGATACATTAATTTGCTGATTTTTGTTCATGAATGGATGTATTTTAATGGTTTTGCCTAGATCCATGGTAGATTTTTTTGATTGTAATTATTTTTTGGGTTTGTATACTTGGGAGGAATTTGGTCATAAGATCAGTTTCCTTCACAGTTTTATTTATTATTTATATTTTTTTTTTTAATTAAAAATGGTTGTAATTTTAAATTTCAAATCCTGTAATCTGTACACCCTTCATTTGGAAAGCCAGAAGATCTGGACACATCTCGGAGAAACGTGACCAGGTGAAGCGTTAGAGGGGAGGAGGAGGCCGCGTCGGACGGGATCGGCGGTGCCCGAGCATCGTCACGCGCCACGGCGCGGTGGAGTTCTGGCTGTGGTCCTCACTTTCGGCCCGATAGTCTTTGGGCGCGTAGGGCGCATGCGGGTCGTTTTAGCGACTGCCAGGCGGTGACGGCCGTGCGGTGGTGGTTCTTCCTGGGCAGTTTTATTTGGTGGAATGACGGGACCTACTACCCTTCAAATTAGAACATGTTAGGGTTTAGGGTTTAATTTATTTTAGTTTTGGGCCTTTATGCCTTTGTAAGCTAAAATAATTGGGCGAAACAGGATATTTGTAATAGGCCTATTTTAATTTTTAGGAAAACCATGGATTAGGGTTATTTAATTAATGCTTTTGTAAGATGGTTTAAATTATATGCTTATAACATGTTTTATGTGATAACATGCCATATAGAATAGGTGGTGCCATATAAATTTGCAATAATGAGTAATTACATGCATAATAATTATTATGATTACAGTATCTAGTTTAATATTATTATGGAAAAAATTATTTATTTTTTTGAAATAATTTTAGAAAATCCCTATTATTTAAAATATTGAATGGTGAAGGTTTTAATTAATTTAATTAATTTTAAACCTAAGGAGGCTCCATTAATGAATTAATAATAAAATGATCATGTGATGCTGACGGATAAACATGGTTGGATTTTATTGGATTAGACCTCAATTAAGTTTCAAAATTTTTAATAAGATTGATCGGCCCAGTAAAGCGTACTTGGATATTAAAGATAATTTTGAAGTAAAACAATAGTTAAAAACATTCAAACTTAATTTAATTATTACCCTCAGCGAGAGGCTATGATATTTTATTAAGTGCCCAGTTTTGAAACAATTAGAGTGAAATGATTATGTATTATCTAGGAAAGTTACTGTCTAAGAGGTGGGATTTAAGTAATTAAAACTGTGACTCCCCATCTTTCACAGGAACCAACTTAGTAGGATACTAATCATTTCATGATGAGAACAGTTTGTTATAAATATCTTGCCCAACGTAAGTGTTTATAATGGAAACCAAATAATTGTTTACAATAAACAGAAAATAGTTTTGGGATTAACTAAATTTTAAGATTATGTTTTATTGTAAGATGTCGTTTTAATACTAGTGTGTATTTTTTTCGAAATATGGCATCGGTAACCCACTTGATGATTTTTTGAGTCAAAAGGCTATGGATGGAAATAATTATAGTGAATGGAAAACCAACTTTGTACATTGTTACGGATTTTGAAAAGCGAAGTTTGTCTAACCACACAAAAGCGTGAGCCGCGGCGAATGCATCGACCAGCGAGAAAAAGACTATGAAGCGGGACAAAAAGGCAAATATCGGTTCGTTGCTATATTCTTACCCGTGTTGCTAGTCATTTGAAAGGACGAATGTCTCCATCTCGAAGTGGGCGAAATGATCAGGACTCGATAAGATGTTTACTGTGTGGGGTTGCACAGGCGAGCTGCGGTTAGGGCTATAATGAACACTAGAATGGCCCGAAGTATGAGGATGTGTAGAAAATGATGTCATCTCATTAGTGAAGTGTTGGGGATGAAGATGAACAAGTTCAAAATTGATTTCATATTTGATCTACTGATCGTTTTACTCGAGTTTAAGTTAATTCTCTTATAAGCAAGATGGATCTAACTCCTACGAGTTGATGTAATTGAAAATGTAGAAAAGGGCTTTGGAAAGTCGAGCGTGTTCATATGGCCGAGGTTCTACTCAAGCTGAGGAAAGTCCTAAGGGTGGGAAAAAGAATAAGAACAAGCGTATATCGCAATTGCCACCAAAACCACCGCTATGAAGAAGCCGAGCGCAAGTGCTTCCAAGTGCGGATATGGTCACTGGTAGCTATATCGTCTTGATTGCCAAAAAGCAAGGGTATCAATACAGTTTAATAGTGGCAATTATAATGATAAATGGATCATTGATTCAGAGTTGATCAACTATGTTCATACTACATGTTCAGACAAACTAGCTTGGTTGGACAAAAAGAAATGCAGGTTTGAGGCTTCGGAAATGGAGAACATGTTCCGCAAAGAATATATCAAGTAGAATATTTCAACATCGATGACTTTATGCTAGTAGACCTGCTTATATGTACGATTTAAAAGGAACTTCACTTCAGTTGTTTATTTGAACAAGGTTTAATGCTGAATTAATTTTATTACAATAAGAAGTTCAACTTTATTTGTACTTGATTTGATAGATGGTCTTTATTATTTAAGTCCTATGTCCTATGATGTTTATCATCGAAATTGTTGATAAGCATGATCGCCTAGGCCAAGAAAAGGAAAGTTTCAAATGGAAACGCATCTTTTGGTGCATTTGCGACAGGGTCATATTAATCCTACGGTGATTCATGGTTTGCAAAAGTGGGATCTAACTTCCCAGACTTTGAACTCACAAGATGTGAATCTTGTTCGAAGGTAAATGACCAAAAGGCCCTTTAAAGCCAAGGATACGCAAACTAAAACCGCCGGAATTGTGCATACGATGTGTGCTGACCAACAAATGTCCAAGCCGGGGTGGTGAGGGTAGAAAGAGAGTCACCTTGGCGATGACTACTCAAGATATGGATATATTTACCTAATGCGCCAAAAGTCTGAAACTTTCACTAAATTTCGAGAGTATAAGGCTGAGGCAGAAAAGCAATTAGGACTCCATATCAAAGAGCTTTGGTCTGACCGAGGTGGTGAATACCTCTCTGGAGAGTTTAAGTCTTATTGATCAAGAGGGATAGTTTCACAACTATCGCACCTGAACACCTCAGCAAAATGGAGTTGCGTAAAGAAGAAATGAACTTTCGTGATATGGTGAGGTCAATGTTTAGTTATTATTCATCTCTACCTATACTGCTTTGGGGATATGCCAGAAACCAAACAATGCATCTTCGAATTTAGTTCTTTCTAAAACGGTTCTAAGACAATCTGGCCGTAATCGTGGAAAGCGGGCGTTGCTTCCGCTTGAAGCCATATCCGACAGTAAGTGATCCCGCACATGTCTTAAGAAAGGATCCAAATAAGTTGAACAGCGAGGCTTGTATGTTTGTTGGCTACCCTAAAGGAACGAGAGGTGGACTATTTTATAGTCCTTCTGATAAAAAAGGTTATTGTGAGTACTCACGCAACTTTTTCAGAGGAAGACTATATGTTACCTTCAAACCCAAGAGTAAAATAATTTCGAGGAGCTTGACTCGTACCAAGAACAAATCGAACCACCGCGTTCGCTCTAATACCACCGATTCCTGGCGCATGTTCAAAAGAGGGGAAATGTACCCGGCAGAACATACGTGGAACCAAGTGAACAAGATCCAATACAGTGGGAACTGTAACCGAAGAGCAAGAGATAAGAGGAATGGCACTACAAAGCTCGAACAATGAACTACAAACTGGAGCTTCATTGCAGCTGGGATAGAGTAAGGCGGAAGTCGCGAGATATGTCTTGCTAGGCGAAGTTCTACCGCCATAGCAAAGCGTTACATAAAAGGCACAATTACAAGCATATGGTTGATACAGATGATCCCCATCACTACAAAGAAGCTAATCGAAGATGTGGATGTACAGGAGGGTAAAGCTACGTGACCAAGGGGAATGGAATCTATGTATTCCACACTACCGTTCAGGCACCAAAGCGGGTAAAACCAATAGGTGTATGATTTACAAGAGAAAAGAGGATCGATGTAAAGGTGGAAACCTTCAAAGCATTTGCGCGCGCGTTATACCCAAAAGAGGGATAGATTATGAAGAAACCTCACAAGAGTCATGCTTAAATTTTATCCACCGATTCTTTTAGTCAGAAGGCCGTTTAGTCTCGACATAGATTTGCGATGGATGTCAAAACAGCCTTTTAAATGGCAATTTAAATGAGGACATTCACACAAAAGAACTGTAAGGGTTCAGCTAAAGGCAAGAACATGGTATGCAAGGTAAAGGTCCATTTGATGATTCTACAAGCATCCAGATCATGAAACATCAGTTTGATCGTGCCATTACTTCTTTGGTTTTGAGAAAAGCCTCGATGAACCTTGTGTTTACAAAAGAATCCAAGCACGTAAGGTAGTTTTTCTAGTCCTTACGATGACATATTGTTAATTCCGGAAACGATAAACAAGTGTTGTCAGTAAAAGATTGGTTGCATAAACGCTTGATATGAAAGACTCGGGAGGCCAACGATATTTTAACCAAACTTATACGAGACCGAAGAATAAGTTGTTGGCACTATCTCTGCTTCCTCTATATTGATAAAATTCTTGTCGTTTAACATGGAAAATTCCAAAAGGATCCACCTTAGACATGGAATTCATCTTTCTAAGCGAGCAATCACCAAAACTCCTCGAAAGCAGTAAAGAATCGCATGAGTAGGATACCTTATGCCTACCGTATAAATTTCATGTATGCCATGCTGCTGCACCGTGCCAGATATCCGCGCGGAGTCGGCATCAATCGATCCCTGAAGAACACTGGATTATGTAGCTATATACTTAAGATCTGCTGAAACAAGAGATTATATGCGTTAGTATATTCTGGGAGTTTAGAACCAGCTTGCTCTACGCACTGCACTTCCAAGGATATCAGACTCAAGGAAATCTACCTCCTGCTATGTGTTTACACTATATGCAGGAGCTGTCTGCTGGAGGAGCATTAAACGCACGCAGTGTATGCATTCCACCACGTATGAATATGTTGAGCTTCTGAGGTGCCATGAAGCCGTAGCCAATAGTTCATTATGGATCTTCTCAGTGATACCCATGTGGCCTGATTACCCCATCGCGGACAACAAGTAATGTGAGTACGCCCAAAAGAACCAAGGTATCACAAGAAACAAAAACACATTGAGAGGAAGTACCACTTGATCCGAGACATCATTGACGAGGAGATACAGCTACCAAAATAACAATGAGGAAAACCCATTCACAAAGCGCTCTAATTGCTCGCTTTGGAAAGACATGTAGATTCTATGGGTGTTGAGATTACTGCATTCTATTTAGACTAGTGGGAGTTTTTTTTATTTGAGCTTTTGTAGCAAGACAAATAAAATTTATTATTTTCCTGGTGGTTAATAAAATTCTCAATGAGGTATTAATTTCCACTTTGTGCAATACTAGTATTTTTCGTATTAAGGTCCAGATTAATTATAAGATATGGTCATATGGATACGTCCATGGAAGACATGATCATAAGTTCTATAATTAATGAATAAGACTGGCAATAGTTGAATAAAGTTAACGCTTATTTAGACCGCAATATTTTATGAAATAACTGCCTTGGTTATTATAAAATATTATGCAGATTATGTTTACTGATAGATCAAAGCAAAGATTTAATTAGTTAAATTTCTCGTGAAAGGAATTAAATCTCAAGTGATATTTGATTATTATTTTTCTCTCAACTCGAGTTTATTTAAATAGGTAATTAAATAATTATCTACTTTTGAATTGTCAATATGTGAGGCTCATTGACTGCCAATACCTAGATGATTTGGGAACGTGATTGTTTAATTACTAGTATTTATGAAATAAACAAAAATGGAAATTGTATGAAATATCCTCATATGTTTTTAAGATTTGGATGTAATGAAGTCACCGCCGCGCATTTATCCATTAGAGAAAACTAAGTAAATCAAGAGATTAAAATAATTAATTGATGACAGAAAATATAATCAATTAATTATCGATATTTTACAATGGAGGAAATTAATATATATATCAATATTATTAATTTTGGAGTTCAACTCTGGGCCTTTAGTGGAGTGGCACCGGACAGATAATTGCTTTTCAATTATAAGGAGCCTTAATTATCATTAGCCGTTGATCCTCAGTTAGCTCAAGGAAAGTGGCGAGCTCATATCAAAGAATGGAACTATAGAACACAAAAGTCGAGTTACACGGTTTGGGCCATGCTCGTTACCAGAGCAAGTGGGAGATTGTTAGCAATTATGTGCTCTCGTGGATTCCACTTTAAGATTCTCAAATATACGAGTAAATTATAAATTTATAATAAATATAATTTATTATATGAACGTTTTTTATAATAAATATAATTTATTATATGAACGGTTATTTATAATAAATATAATTTATTATATGAATGTTTATTCTTGATGTAATGGGTTTTAAGGTTTTCTTGAGTTTTTTTTATACATTTTTTTGAGAATACAGAATAAGAGAAAAAGAATTTTTCTATTCTGGTTTTTCTCTAAGTGTTCTAAGATCTGGCCACGTCTCGATTCATCGTGCCCACACACATCCATACTCACACCGAGGATAGATCTCGAAGATCGGATTCGCGCATTGCTGATCCGTAGATCGACTCGTAGATCGTTGGTTGCGTGCCGTCACAGAGATTCGACTGTAGATTGTCGGTCGTGGCTGATCTAGAAGTCTAGCCGACTTGATCTCACCCATAGGTAATTTTATTTAATATTGAATTTAGATACAACTGCATGCTCTAATCATATTGCTAGATCCATGCTTCCGCTGTGTGTTTTACCTTCAGTTGCCTTAGTCCGAACTTTGTCCTAGTCCTACCAAGGACTTCACCTCTAATTTTTCAAATCTTTATCAACCCTCACCAAGAAACAACCATCTTCAGAATCCTGAGACCAAGATATGGACAATTTCAAAACCCAGCAATCAATCTATATATATATATATATATATATATATGAGAGAGAAGAAAAGACGAAACCATAGCCATGTTTATGTTCAGTTACTATTTTCATATTATCCATTGAGTAGGACTTAGTAAGAAACCCCATTAGTGAATACAACTTCTCATCAAAGACGTACCATCTTTTGTTGAATAGTCACTTCAAAACAGGCACGGTCGCCTATTAACAGCAACTTGTTGCACAAAAGGCATAAGGTTGTTTGGGATTCCAAAGGGATCCTCACCAATATGGCCACTACGATGTGCACAACTGGGTTGAAGTATCTCAGCAACACTATTTTCCATTTAGGATCTAATCGGCACATATACCCGGCGAAAACCGGAAGAAATCAACCCATCGTCGTTAGAAATACACAAGAAAGAAATCACCACAAGGCTTAAATGAAAAAGCATTGCATATTTTGCGAACATTAAAAAAAAACTTCTCCGAGAATAAAACCTTTTGGAAAAGGTTGTTGGAAAATAAGAAATGGTCATTGAGTATTAAAAATCTCCTCTCATGGAAAATTAAAGGTTACTAGAACCAAACAAACAAGTGATTTGTTGATTTTGAAAATTCCTTCTTGTAAAAGTAGGAGGAAAAGTATTGAACCTTTGACCTTGGGTAAAGTGCCCCTTGCCTATTGCATAGTGATTATGGCTCAAAAAGGACATATTTCAATGCTTAACTTACATATTTTAAGTTATTTTGAATGCCTCTCTCGATTACCAAATGCCAAAACCTAAGCGCCAACTTGATTGGAAGAATCGATCTCAAGCGCAAGATTTTTTTTTTTTTTTTTCCCCGATCTTAATATTACACTAAATAGGAAAAAGATATTGTTTCCAAGCTCTTGACAGTTGTTTTCTTGTTCAGAATCCCAAAAAACCTAGGCCACGAATCTAAGTTCAAGAAGTAATTCTAAATGTAAGATATTTTACTTATTTATTTTCTTGATTTCACTTATAGATTCTTTCATTTTCTGGGTTTGGATCAATCTGAAGAACTCAATTTAGACTACAATTTATTCCAAAAAAAAGGAAACCAATTGTTGGTGGTGTCGTACTAAATTGCATTGAGAATGGAACGTAAGAGTAGAAAGAGCAGTGACCACCGTATAAGTACGCTTAGAGATATTAGTTTGTTTGTTTTCTTTCTTTTATATTGTGGATGTGGAGATGAGTTGACAATAGGTTTAAATAAAAGGGGGAGACAAAGTGGGAATGTAAAGATGGACCGTATAGTGGTGTATGATAGATAACCACTCAAAAAGGACTTATTTTAGAACTTAACTGAAACCTTTAAATGTCCCTTTGAGTGGTTGTTACTCAAACTTATCCAATTTAGCAAGTTGTTGGTTCCTAAGCTTGTTACAAATGTTTTGCTTGGGTTCTGGTCTTTAGGCCTTTATAGGTACTTTTTCTGTTCTTTGAAAGCATGAAGTAGAGCTACAGGCCATCTTGGGATCTTTAACTAAGTTTTAAAGCTTCCGAAAAGCAATTCGATGAGTTAGGGCATTGAAGCATGATTGAACAAAGAGATGGAGGCTTTAATAAGGAACTTTCTATTGAAATCTAGGGAGGTGAAATCTCTTGGCCACTAAGACGCATAAGAGAGATGTGAAATTTCTCAGACTGCATTCTAAGAGTGAATTGAATTGACGGCCCAAATTTGTAATTTCGATGCCCCTATCCTAATTTTAACCATATTTTATGATATGTAAAGGGTCTATGATATGTAAAGGGTATGGGATGCTTATAAAATGATAAAAATGCCCCCAAGATGTAGTTTGACTACTTTACATAGAGCTAGGGCAAGAAAAATGGGATTATGCTTGGCTTTTGGAGATTTTTACTCTCTTATCAATCTTTCAATAAAGTTCATTTTTTCATTGTTTCTTTCAATTCTTCTTCAAGGATCTCTTACATGCATCATGGGCTTTTCTAACACAACATGTTGATTAAGCCCCTTTTCTCGGGGGTAATGTGATTTAGGTTGATCTCCTAAAGGTAATGAGGTAAAACCAAGTTTAGTTCAAAGGTGAATGCTTCAATCATTTGATCTTGCATTAGATTGAGTACATGCCTCGGTGGTTAACTAGACATTTATTTATGTTGATAGGACCCTCTATCTAGACAAACCCTAGAAGGAATTTCTCATTCTATATCACTTAGGTTACTTGACATTTGGTATTCTTAGTAGGTACATTGGGTAGTTGTTGATTATATCCTTCACCAATCATTAACGAATAGTTATCTCCTTTTGAGAATCCCGAAGAACCTAGGTGGGAGCCTAAGACTTTATCCAAGTTATTAAAATCACTCACCATACTCATAGAATGTGATTAACCTAAATCTCACAAAGGATATCCTAGGCGAGGCTTAGTGGACAACTACATGTTCCCCTATTCGACGCATCGTACCTCTAGAATTACCCTAAGTTATCGAGGAGTGATGCACCTCAATGAAGTCGAACCCCGCTGTATCGGGCATGGTAGATGCATGAATAACAAAGAACAGACAGTAATTAGAACAAGGGTTCAGATCTACGGTGTCAACACATGCGTTAATGAGAGTAGTACGGCTGATAAATTTCAGCAACTAAAGGTAACTATGGCTCGACTTTCTGACACGTTATTATTATCTAATCGTGATATACCTAGCCACCATAATTTCAGTCATGAAGGCTTAATTCGAAACCACAGAGAAGGGAGCGACTACAATAAGCCATTTTCCTCTAAGATTGAGAAGCTTGAATTTCCCAAATTTACTGGAACCGACCCAACTGAATGGCTCAACATAGTGAACCAATATTTTGAGTTTCAGGAGATCGTTGAAGATCAGAATGTACGTTTGGCTTCCTTTCACCTTGAAGGTGAAGCAAATCAATGGTGGCAATGGGTTTGAAAGGCATGCATTTGATGAAGAACAAAGAAGCATTACATGGGAAATTTTTAAGATGAAGTTAGAGTTAGATTTGGATCATCTGATGTAGAAGACTTCGACGAGGCATTATCCCGAGTCACACAGGTTGGAACATTTCAAGATTATCAATGGGAATTTGAATGTCTTGAGAACCAAGTGCGAGGATGGACACAAGAGGCGCTTGTAGGCACGTTTATGGGTGGTTTAAAACCAAAAATTGCATATGGCATAAGAATGTTCAAACCTCAGTTAACCAAGGAAACTATTAGTTTAGCTCCAATGATAGATGACCAAATCACACGACAGGGACTAAGACCAAGTACTAATCGAACTGTACTTACTGTAACCAGTCATGTTCAACCATCATCACCAACACCAGCTTTAGTTAAATATCATGGGATGAAATGTAGAAAAGAAGAACTCATGGTTTATGCTTCAATTGTAATGTAAAGATCACCCCATATAAGTCATGGATCTCAACTGATATTGAAGATTATCTGAACAAGAAAAGACCATAAGATGCCACGACAAGATTTCAATTATGTTGGTGACACATCATTTGCTTGAAGTGGGAATTGATAGACTTAGAATATCATATCAGCCCTCCAAGCCTAATACCAAATATCTATATATAATAGTATTTCTTTTTTGTTTTGTAGTTTCTCTTCACATAAAGAATGACCAAGACAATTGCTAATGGTTAGTTAACTGGCCTTAATGGGAGACATGGTTTCCTAAGGACTCAGTGCCTTGTGCTTAATTATTGTGAGTGTATTAGGTGTATAAATAAACTGAAGAAAAGCAGAAAGGTATATTTTTAAACAAATATATTTGATCACCCTAAGAGGATTTTTCAGTTTTATTTTTATATTCGTGTCATTTATCGAAACTGATTGGGACCTATCGTTTGTATGAAATGGAACATGATACGTGAATACATTAAATTAATCAATATTTTCTATATTCTTAGTAGGACTTCCTTCTTGTTGAACCTCCTTTTTCTCGTAGACTGCAGCAATTTTTTAAGCATTTCATTTCATTATGTAGCAAGAAATTTTTTCCCTATAATATTTGTTTTCTCCTTGAATGATTCTTTTACATTTTAAGGTTGTTTTTATTGGAAATTTCCTAAAGAAAATATTATTTTTAATTCCTAAAATTTTTTATAATTATTGTTATGTTGATTTAGTAAAACTCATTTCTACTATATATCTTTTATGTGAAAGAAAACTACTATTATTTATTCAAAATAAAATATCAAACTTTTAGAAATGAGAGGTAGAATCACAAATCAACCAAGTTCAATGTTATAAGCCTCACATTATACAAAGCAATGACCGTGGGTCATTAACTCGACTAAAATAATAAATAATACAACTATATAATATGAATAAAATAAACTAATGGTAAGGTATGACTATATGTGGTATAGATAAATGTTATAGATGCATATATGACTATAATGTTCAAGATCTATGGTTACAAATCCATATTTTTATGAGCAACTAAATATGGTTTAATTATAGTGGCGGTCAAATGGTCACACTATAGGATAAAAATCTATACATAGATTAATGTTATAGGCAACGTGTTATGTTCAACTGTACAACACCCCACATTTGTAGATGACAATGTCTTAAGCATACCATACATTTAAAAATATTTGAATCTTGTTTACTATAGATGTACCACACATATATTACTATAGGCATGAGTTATGTCTGACCATGGACATATACCTTGATTTGTAGATGACAATTCCTTGACCGCAATCATAAGCATTTAAAATATTTGCATCTTGTTTATTTAATCATTTTGGATATTATTTTTTAAACATAAATAGTATAAAGAAAATTTAAAATTCCAAATCTTTCTTTGATGAGACTTGATGATTACAAGTTACTACCCATACTATACTAATTTAATTTGAGAATATAATAAAGTATAAAGAACTAAATTTTTACATGTTAGAAACTTGAACAATTGAATAAGGATTCAAATACACGATCCTGTAATATAAAGAAATGATATAAAAGTTGTATAAAAAAAATTATCATGTTGAGGGTAGACTCCAATATTAAAGCTTGTAAAACCAAGGGGGAAAATTGAAAATTTCTGGAAAAAAAAAAAGGCAAAACAGTGATTTGACGATATGTACATGTTGAAAACCTAGAATTTTTCTAGATCTTGGATGACGAAATGGACCTCACCGATGAGTTCGTCTCAAGAAATTTAGTTGCTAAGGCTTAATTTCGCTAAATCTTGTGATAATCGAATTTCACGTTTAGAGACATCGGGTGCTCCAACACATAGCAATCCATGTGAATGATACATGGCAAGCCATGTGTCAAAATGCATGTCGTTAAAAGACACATGGCATGGATGTGAAATTATGTATAAATGGGATGTGTTTGTAGAAGGAGGGGGGAGCAAGAAAGGAAAAGAGAAAGAGAGGAAAGGAGAGAAAGGGAAAGGAGAAAAGAAAGAGAGAAAAGAAAGGAAAAGGAAAAGAAAGAGAGAAAGAGGAAGGAGGCCGACTGCTTTCTCGCTCATCAAGGCCGACAATGGAACTCGTGGACCAAGGAGCAAAGTCCGAGATTCGACGAGGGGCTATGCTTCAAGAGGTAGGGATTCTTCCTGCATTAAAGTATTTCTAACCTTTGGGCTATTGTTTTGAGCTGGGATTTTGGAACTACGTTGTGCCATGTTACCTACGGGACTGAGTTTGCAGCTCGCTTAAAGGGTCGCCCTAGAGAATTCTAGTTGGAAATTTTTTCATTTACGTGGGTTGCCAAATATCGCAATCCCGCACACTATTGCGTGGATCGGCTCAATAGTGTGGCTCCCGGTACTCCAACTTCTGGACCACCATATGAAAAGAAATCTAGCTATATACCGTTGATTGGCATTTAGTGCCTGCTACATCATTGTTGGAAATTTTGATCATAACACCAAGTGTACTAATCAGATGGCATGACATGCTTAGTTGGATGAAATGTTGATATGTGTATTAATATATGGACATGTGATAAATTGTATGTAGACATAAAGCACATTACATGGCATAAGTTGTAAGTTATTTTATGGACATGTTAAGGTCATAATTTCAGCTTGAGATAAAATTCTTCATTACTTGACTAAGTAATGATTTGTATGTGATGTTGATATATGCTTATGTGATATATTGACATGAATGAATTAATGTAGGGAAATCATATGCATGTTTAATATAATTGCTCGGGATGCATTAGTGATATGCAGGTTTGATAAAATTGTCCATATAGCATTCATAATATATGTGACGTGGTACAAATAGGCAATGACACATATATTCCATATGCACGGGGACAATGCATTGAATGGGTGTGAGTGCATGGTTATGATCAAACACCTTACTTGGTGTTTGATGGGTGGGCTCGATACGTTGAACGAAGTTCAATGGAGTTCCACTGTTTGCAAAATAGGAAATAGTGCCACCACACACCATCCTTGGTGGTTGATGAGTGGGTTGTGTACCGTTGAACGAAGTTCAGCGGAGTTCCACTATTTGCAGAGCATGAAAACTTGTGTCGGTAGTACCGCGGTGGATAATACTCGAGTGAAAGACCCAAGATTTTTGGTTATACATATGTGTCCAACAGTGAAAGCCCATGAAAGTGTAGAAAGTATGGAGCTCGTCAGAAACCCCAAAATGCTTACCCATAAAAGACACATGTTTTGTTAAAATAAATATCATTAGAGGTACAATATCCAATGGGCTTCGATTTATAAAACAAAAGAATTTTGTTTTGGAAAAGCATCATTAGATGAGAACATTAATGAGGCCACCGCATTGACCTGTAGTGTGAGAGAGTCAGAAGGACCCTGGGCATGGTACATGATTTAGTCACATCTCATTTCATGAACATGCAGATTCCATGGTAGAAATTATATATTTTACATGGAATGATTGTGGTAAGTGTAAGGAATCATTACATATGCATTTATGGGGAGGTCTCGTATGAGCTATCTCACTGCGTGGCTTACCTTATGGGAAAACATTTTAGGTGAAGGATGCTCATCGGTGACTCAAGGCGCCTCATCCGAGGCCGTAATTATGAAAAAGACCGACATGTGGCCTTGATATTCATGTTGTAAAATATATTAGAACAAAATAGTTTTAATATATAATTTTGTATAAGAGTATTGTAATAAATTCTTAAAGACTATTGTGACATAGCTTGATAATATTTTTGTGTAAGGATTTGAGGCAGGTTCAGGACTACTTTTACTCATAAATGAGTCTTAGTAAATGAGACATGATAGTGTGGTATCAAGATATACGATACCAATGGGTATTCAGCAGGTTGACAGTTGGTCAACGAGACCCCCAAGTTTTGGGGCGTCACAAAGCCAAATTTATTTTTTTAACATTTATTCATTTTGCTTATCACGTTATAGTATTCTTTTCTTACAAATATTTGAGCTAAAAACCTCTCGCTACCCATCTCATCCCTGTACTACTTGAGCCAACCCTCAAGAGCAAAAGCAACTAAAGTGGTTGTGCAACAAAAGAACAGAGTGGTCAAGGGACTTTGAAGTTGGAAAGCCCTGTTGTATGAGTGCTCTTTTGCGCTTGCTCTGCAAAATTTGACATTGGAAGACTAGGGGGGTTCATCTCCGGTTCATATTTTTTATGTTTTAAGAGGTGGCAATTTGTCGTTTTTATTTTTATTTTTTTGTGAAAGATGGTTTTTTTTTTTTTTGTGAAAGTGTATATAGCAGAATATTAATATTAAGTTTATCTTTGAAAGAAGAAAAAAATTTCAACTCTATTGCTCATTTTTCTTAAACATGAAAGTTTTTAATCACCAGCCATTTTTTTAAATGAATACATTTTTATATTTTTATAGAACAAATTAAATAGTAAGTTACACTCAAATTAGTAGATGTACAACAAAAATATAATACGTTTGAAACACAGTTACATTATAATTACAATACAATTGCACTAGAATTACAATAGCTTAAATTAATAATAATCTTATTATACTATATATATTTTATAATACTAACCAACATATATAATTCTAATAAATTGTATATGGATGATTTATAAATATATTTATGTTTGTTATACAATAAACAAATCATAGCTATACCAAAAGTACAATAGAATTGATGCACTTTTATAATAAAGTTACAATTATATCATTACAAATTATAACAATATTATATATATATATATATATATATATATATATATATATATATATATATATATATATATATATATATATATATATATTATTCTTTTCAATTTTTTTTTTAATTCAATGAAATTGATAATTAGCTTAATTTAAATTTTATGAATAATTTTTATAATTATATATGATTTAAAAGGTTATCAATGTTAACATTGATAAATTGTTTTTTTTTTATAATACAAATTAATTAACATTATGATATTTAGATTTGTATAAATGATATTACATGTTTGACATAATAACATTTAAATTAAAGATAAAAATAAAATGAAATCTGGTTTTAAATCTTATGTTTCTTTTATATGGCAAACTAGTAATAAGTTATACGAAAGTTAATAGAGGTACAATGCAAATAGTGTACTGTCACAATACAATTACACTAAAATTATAATAGATTACAATAATATCATATTTATTTTACTTTATATATATGTTTAAACGCAACATAAGTCAAAATTCAAAAAAAAACTTAATTTTCATATCTAATTTTTATAAATTATATATGAGTGATTTCTAAGCATAGATATTACATAACAAGGTACTATTAATTTGTACAATTGTCAATAATGATTGTACATATTTAGACGTAAATTTATGCAAATATAGAGAAATAGTGGATTATCTTATATAATTGCAAATATATTTTATCATGTTTAATATAATATTTTTCTTTTTGTAAAGTTCAATAAAGAAAACATAAATTCTAATTAATATATTTTATTTAAGTTTCCTATTTACTAGATAAGGTCACAAATAAGCATCAAGGGAAAGTTTTAACATTATTGATAATGTCCCCCCGAAATAAAGTTAAAGAAAATGTCTATCAACCCCTAAATCATTGAAAGAGTTGCTATAGATAAGTGGAGTTTGTTGTTGCCTAAACTTGTTCAATAAGTGAATTTTGTTAACTTACGATGATAATTGTTGTATTATTATTAGACTATCAAAGGTAGTAGTGACTCCTATTAATTTTCTTTACATTTATATGAAATAGCTTATTTCATTATATTGTACTTTGTCATACTATTATGTTTTCTATTATAATACCAATGAGAATATTATAAACATAAATATAATTAGTAAAATATTTTGTAGCATGTATAGTAATGTTATTTTATTTATATTATAATTGTAATACATTTTTTTTAGATTCACGTAATTAAAAATAAAATAAAATAAAATATTATTTTAGTTATAATTTACAAATCTATGTTGTTAGCAAAAAAAAAAAAGAATTCCCTTTTTTCTTCTTCTTCAATGATGGGTGGCATGCTGGAGTATAAAAATTTGACTTTTTATTATTATTTTTTTACTAGCATTAAGGGTAATTTTGGTATTCTAATCAAATTTGTCTTTGTCGATTCTTATACCCTCCCTTTATAGTTGTTATCATGATATTGTCCTCAGGGAGTAATCCTCATCTTACTCGCCCATTAGGCGCCAACTGGGTCATTTTTTCGTCACTGCCTGGCATGTCATGACAGACTTTGTCGCGCCGCATCCCTTTGTCGTCGCAAGATCCTAGTCATGCGCGCAACCGCTCTATCGTACGGCGTAGAGCGCTATCAGGCGCAAACATCGCAACTGATACAGTCCTATGTCGCGACATACTTTACCAGCTAACTCTCGTCGCTGGCTACACAACATTCCACCGCACGTGAATTTCCTTCATAGCCAACTCATCGCCATGAAAAATACCAATCGCTAGCAAAAAAATCTTCCTAGCCTGTCCAAGTCTCTCACAAAAGAGAATTTTCTATCGCAACATAATTCCCCTGTCGCGCGCGCCCAAGGCCTGTCGTGCGCACCCAGCTCTATCGTGGGCAATAGAGCACGTGTCGTGGCCAGCTTTGTCGCGACAGAAGCCCCTATTCGCCACCGTCAAGCAAGATGATTTCTCCTGTCTTGACCACAACTTTGTCGCGACCAAAATACCCAATCGCTGGCTGTAAAATCTACTTAGTTACAATATGTCGCGGACATAGAATTTCTCTATCACAACACAAAACCTCCCCCACTTGGCCAACTCTGTCGCGACATAAAATATTCGGTCATGAAAGAAATCTTCCTTGCTTGGCCAACCATGTCACGACCTAATTTTTCTGTCGCAACACAAAGTCCCTTGACCTTGGCAACACTCTGTTGCGACATAAAGCCTCCCCAACATTGCCCACTCTATCACGACATAAAAACATTCTATCGCTGACAGTAAAAACTCCCGCCCGACCAACGATCACGACACAAAAATGTCAGGTCGCCGACATAAGGCCCTTCGTCTAGCCACACTGCAACATAACCCGCGGAAACTCGTCGCACACTACAATTCTCTATCGCGGCACCGAATTTCCTCGCCTCAATCTGCTAATCCGCCGCAACCCTAACCTCCCGCCGCTTTCGCTGCAACAAGGACTTTGTCACGACATTGTCATGACATTGTCACGCACAGAACAGCAAAGGTCACACACATGAGGACTGCGACAAAAAACCAAAAGAAAACAACACCGCTTGAAACCCAAAAAAACGTATTTTCTTTCTAAAATGAGCGAATCGTAATTTTACCCGAACGATACGCACAAACCCCAGATCTTCTGCACCCTGATGACTAAACGAATCACGCCAAGAACCATCTCGAAATCTGAAGAACCAAAAGAACTCGCCACTCTCGAGACCGCCGGTTTTACACGCATTTCGAAAGATTCGCCACGGGCCGTAACCGCCGGGTGCCATGTGGCACTGCGACGGCACACTGGGCATGAGGGCTGTCATGCCCTAGGATTCCAAGGATTCATGGGGGCCAATGTCAAGCCACCCTCATGCATGAGCATGAAAGGGTTGAAGTTATGAGAATGGAGAACACTTGGTCTGAAGCTGACCAAGTGTCAAACAAATGGATGTTAGGTGTGCTCCCCTAAGTCAAACCAACTTGGTAGTTTGAGGAGAGATGGCAAACAATTCGTAGAGAAGAGGAGAAGAAAGAAAAGAGAGAAAGAAAGAAAACAAGAAGAAAGAAAGAAAGGAGAAAGGGAGGAGGAAGCTTTTCCTCCATTGCTGCAGATTCGTGATCAAGAACTGATCCTACACACTTCAAGAGGTGAGGATTTTTCCTTGGTTATTTCCTTTGTTCGGGGCTATGGAAATGGCTTTGCTGAAACCGATTTTACATGAGAATTAAAAATCGAAACGCCTTGCTGAAACCGGTCGATTTAAATCGAAACGGCTTCGTTGAAACCGATTTTATGTAATTAAAATCCGAAATGGCATTGTTGAAATCGGGATTTATTTAACCGAAATGGTCTTGTTGAAACTGATTTATATGAGAATTCAAATCGAATGGCCTTGTTGAAACCGATTTATTTAAATCTTGAAATGACTTGTTGAACTCGATTTATGGGGATTAAAATCGAAATGGCCTTGCTGAAACTGATTTATGAGGATAAAAATCTAGAAATGGTCTTGATTTATATGCGATTAAAATCAGAATGGTCTTGTTAGGATCCCGATGAGATACAAGCATGATGATGTTGTATGTGTTCGTGTATAGTTGATTTTGATTTGCAAGAAAACATGCTGAATTTCCTTGGCTTTCATGCATGCCTAACATGCAGAATGTTCTAGGCTTTAATCTAAGAAAACTCGAATTTGTGTAGTATTGCATGCATGAAAAACATGAAGAATTTTATGGCTTTCAAGGAATGACTAAATATGCAGATTGTTCTAGTTTTAGGACCAAAACTCGCCAGTGTATCTCAGGTGCATGACTAACATGAAGAATGTTCTAGGTTTTTTATACTAAAGAAAACTCAGTTTGGTATATTATTACATGCATGAAAACATGCAGAATTTTATGGGTTTTCATGCATGACTAACATGTGATGTTTGGTTTATAGATAAAAGAAAATTCATTTGGTGTATCTCAAAATGACTAACATGCGTGAATGTTCAGGCTTTGTGAATCAAAACCCAATTTGGTGTAGTATTATATGAATGAAAACATGCTGAATTTCCTAGGCTTTCACATGCCTAACATGCGTAATGTTCTGTGTTTTGATCAAGAAGACCGAATTTGGTGTAGTATCAGATGCATGAATAACATGCGTAATCTTATGGGCTTTCGCGTATGACTAACATGCATCGTTTCAGTTTAGGATCGAAACCTCGCGCATATATATCCTGTATGCATGACCAACATGCACGTTCTAGGTTTTTATAATCGAAGAAAACTCGCTTGTATATTATTGTATGTACGAAAAACATGCGTAATTTTATATTTTCATGCATGACTAACATGCAGGATGTTTGCTCTAAATCAAAGAAAATTCAGTTTGCAGATCCTGTATGCATGACAAACATGCACGTTCTAGAACTACTATGGTTATTGCATGTTATTGTATTGTGCCGTATTTTCTCGGGTTTTAAGACTAAAAATCAAAGTCGTTTGTTATTACTTGAATGAATGCCATGCAGAATTTTCTCGAACTAACTGCTAGTGCATGCTTATGTGATACCGATTCGAATATGTGTAATATTAACATGATCGCATGTATGTTAAATATAAGAAATATTGTGCATTAGACATGAGTGTTCGTAGCACAATATTAGTGTACGTGTGAATGTCCATGTAGAGGTTTCAGACATCGTCATGGTCCGAGCGCAAAGGGCAATAAATTGCATTGTATTGGAAAAGGTGAATGTTCACATTACATAAGAGGTACATGGTACTGATTTCACCGCATTTGGTGTTAAATCATGGGCTTCGAATGGGACGAAGTCAAATCAGTTCCATAGTGTTAAACTAAAAATGGAAATGAAATGTGGCTCGCGATGCTAGATAGATACCCCTCAGTGAAAAACCCGAAAGCCCTCGTTAGACAACAGATCCACTTGGAGCCCGAAAATGCTCCGAGGGCGTAAGAGACCCGCAGGAGACCCGAAAGTTCATTACAGCCTAAAAAGACACGGAACGATCAAATAAATATCACATAGACTACGAAGTTGTGAGATGGGGAGTCTAATTGACTCGGCATCGATTTCCCATCAAGTAATTTGTGTTAGGTGGTATCTGAGGTCGACCGGGTATCAGTCATGCACAAGGTCGTTCTTACATGCATGTAGATTTTTTCCATGATAGATAACGGTATGCAACGATCGCTTGTCAGTTTGACTGTGAAAGGATCATTTGCATGTGCACCTAGTGGAAATGTACTCATAGATTTATTCTCATCGGGCGTTAGCTCACCCACCTACACCCCCTTTCGTACGTGATGGGCCAAAGTGCACGACGCCCTTAGAGGTCGGACATGGGGCGCCGATCGCGCCGATTCTTGCTTCTCAGTAGACACATTGTGAACCCACCAGTTTCAATATATGTTTTGTATTAGAGTGATAATAACCTGATCTATAGAAATGTATGGTCTCAGAACCGTATGGATCGGCATGATGATTTATCCTATTAGGCCA
Organism: Tetrastigma voinierianum; assembly: GCA_016808115.1. Lineage (NCBI taxonomy): Eukaryota > Viridiplantae > Streptophyta > Magnoliopsida > Vitales > Vitaceae > Tetrastigma > Tetrastigma voinierianum. Next base: position 197,714 of record JAEQBH010002077.1, read on the forward strand.
TGATTTCACGTATTTCGGGTCTCACGTATACGGCACACACGCGCTCGCAGGTCGGGACGAATAACGGGATCTCTGCCAGGGTATTATAGTTTGCATCAGAAACCCCAGACTCCAAACAAATCCACCTGCACTGGGAACCATGTCGCAACACAGAGATCATAATGTACATGGGAGCCGTAAAGCCTGTCGCAATAGAGAAAACCTCTGTCGCGACCCAAACACGCCAATGGGCAGTAGCCTCCCTGGGCCTTTTCTGCACCTCCAGCTCTCACCTAATTGCAATAAATTTCATACTACTACTTCTATACATGTTATAATAGCAAGAGGCTATGGGAAAACTTTTCCAAATACATTATCGAACAAGTCTAAACAAGTTTTATTACAAAACTTCGCTTATACATATACAAAACTCGATGTTCATCCAAAATTTAACAAAACTGATAACTGCCTGTAATTTTACAAAATACATGAATAAGCTTCATACTCGCTTCTTTCACATCTAAGGTCTCGATGCGTCATCCCTCGGTGTACCTCCAAGATTTGAAAATATCAGTCTACCCATCGGTGAACACAATGCCCAATAAATGAATTCTCCTGTCAAGGGCTACCTCACCTAAGTGCACACAACCAAGAACCGCCACACATCTAAGCCAAGATAATATCTTGACTAACTGTTCATGTCATGCCCCATGTCCTAGTCCTCACGCGACTACCTCACACGCATTCGCCATGTATTAAAAACTGCTTTCAAAACAAAATATTTTTGTTTTTGAAAACCCATCAATAACATTCGATATAATTTATCGACAACCCTTCGATATAATTCTATGGACATACCCGATAAATTTGTCGACAACCTCCGATATAATTTAAATGGACATCCAATAAAAGAGTACGGACATACCCTCGATATAACTGCTTATCGGACAACCCTCCGATATCAAATTCATTCAAAACCCATGTCGCACCACTCCCCAGCCATGAGAAGTCCATGCATATGAAATGCTGGAATGTCATTTCATGCCAATTCATGTTACATGCATGATGAAAGTACTAATGTTTAACATTAATAAATCACGATAATTATATTTACATATAATTAGATTATCATACCTATGTTAATACATCAAATAAGTATATATCAATATTTATTAATAACCAAAGATGTTATTCATTTTTCCAATAATAACATATAAAAACAGCACACATAGTCCAAAACAGTCCGAAAATTTAGTCCCGAACTGTCCAAATACTATCCGTATTTCAAACATTCGCCCCAAAATTTTGGATCGGAACCGCACGCCACTCATGCCTCATAACCCATGCCATCAAATGGCTCTGCATCGCACAACTAAAGCAGAGGAAAAAACCTCACCTCTGAGTTCGTGAAAAACCTCGATTCTTCACTCATCGCCGAAGCTCGTCGCATGCATCGCACTTTGCTTCTTGCTTCACTAAAACCATGATCTATCTCCGTAAACTTGCAGACATGCCAGTTTTCTCACCATCTTTCTTCTTCTTTCTTTTCTTTTCTCTCTTTTTTCTTTCCCTTTTTTTTCCTTCTCTCCACCGAATTGTTCCAACTTGATTCAAGTGGGAAATCTCCTCCCACCTTCTCCTTGCCACATGTTTCTTTCTCATTGGCTTTCTCTCCTTATCTTATCCAAAACTTGGATTTCCTTTCTCTAAGGTTGTGGACATTATACTCGCTGTAACCCCTTTACTTTCCTTTGCTCGACTCATCTTCCTTTTGATTAATTACCAATGAAGCGTATTCAACCGTTATTATGTGTCACTTGCTGTTTCAATGCCTCGAAAATGCGAAATTTCTAATATTTTCATCAATAAATTCAACCAGGTAAACTGCATTTCCTCGTAGCATAATTCCACCGCTAAGCCTGCTTTCATCATCCGATATCTAAAAAAAATTCCAAGTTTTCAACCGAAATTACCATTATACCATTTTTCAGAAAAATTGAATTTTTCCCGGGTTTTACATCCACCATTTTGGGAAATTTATCCTTTATTATTTAACGTTTAGAAGAAAAAGTATCATAATAACAAATAATTTAATACTTAACATTATTAAATATTATATATTATTTGGTTGAGTTATATTTAGAATTAGACAGGTTTTTTTTTTTTCATTGTCCTAGTGTCTAATTGTCCTCTCTAGCACAATTTAGCTCTAGCTATGCAATTTCGTATGCTTGTTTTTTTATTTAACGCTAAATATAACTTTTTCACTAATGCTACAAATAGCTAATAGTGACAATATTAAATTATTTGTTTTATTGGTAGTGAATGCTAGTTATCTTCGGTAAATGTGGTATTTCTTGTTTTAAAATATATTTTTTTCTAAATAAAAAAACCAAATATTTTGGATTTTTCTATTCGGAAATTTTTTTTTTTTTAATTTCAACAATAATTCAAGAAAAATTAAAAAACAAACAAATGCTAAAATGCTTACAAGTTTCATCCAGGTGTAATACTCGAGAAAATATGAATCAGAAAATAGTATGAAAAGTGAAGTAAAATCAAATTTATTTAAACTTAATAAATCAATTCTATACGGAAATTTAAAAAACTGTAAAATTTGGTGGAGTTTTGATTATATTTGATTTTTGTAAAAAAAAATCATTTTCTTTTGTATTTTTTTTCTTTTTCTAATACTTTTCGGGTTCAAAAGAGAGTCTAAAATTTCAATTATATTTCAGTCTAGCTAAATATTTTCATTAAGGCCCTGTTTGAAACCCAAATAAGTAAAGAAAATAGAAAGGAGAAAATAGGGAAGAAAAAATTGAAGGAAAGAAAATTTTCAGAAAAATAAAAAATAAGCTTAAACTTAATAAATTATATATATAGAGAGATATATGGTATATATATATATATATATATATATATATATATATATATATATATTCAAACTCATTTTATTTGTTTCTCTATGTTTATAAGGATTAAGAAATTTAAAAAATATATAAAATTTAAGAAATTTTAATTATATTTGATTTTCTTTTATATTTTTCATGATAAACCGAACATGAAAAAATCATTTTTCTAAGTTTTTTTTTCCTTTCCCTAGTACTTCGAACCTAACAGAACAAAAATGCAGGCTCAACTAAAATAAGCAAATGAAGAAACAAAACACCCACCAAAATACCCGAACAAGATGGCTGAAAAAGCCAACCAACCAACAAGAGGAACAGATAAGCAACTACCGAGGACAACCAACAATTTATCATCCATTATTTACGGAAAAATATAAGTAATTGATGACTTGAATAAAACTATTAGTGCCTTACACTTTTATTTCACAAAAATAAAGGAAAAGCTTATGGCAAATTTTTATTCTATGTATGTTGTTTTTTAAGGACATCTAAGAGGGATCTTTAGTTTATGATATTTGGGACTAGAGAGTTGGCTTGGTAGTTGTCCTTCAAGATTTAGGAGAAGAACTTGGGGATTTGGAGGAAGAAGACTATGACCTTAATACCTTTTCATCATTAGAGTTTCTTCTTTTCATTTTTCATGTTTTATCCTCAATTTTGCAATGTACCAAACTCTATTATGTCTTCTAAATTGTAGTCTAGGGTTTTGTCAGATTTGACATGAATCTTATATCTAATCGTTGATTTTCCTTTTTCTATTTTTTCTCATGATTGCCTTTCTATTGATTCATATTTGATAGTTATTTACATATTGATTTCTGATCAATCTCAATACGGCGAGTGGTTCCTTACAAGATCTGAGAAGTAAGTAAAGAATTAGACATAAGTGAATCAACCTAATTAGCCTGATAATGTAGAAACTATCGGTAATGAGGAGGCGTGTGAGACTTTTGGGTCTTAAAGCATCTCTAATGCTTAAGGTTGAGCTGAGAAGCAAAAACCTAGTGTTAGTTGGTAGGTTATTTGACCTCGAGAGATGCTTATAATTAAATTAGGCAAGAGTCGTCTTTGAGAGCTTTTTCAAAAGAGAATAGGACGGAATTTTTGCCAAGATATAGGAAGATTGTCTAATTGCACCAAATACCCTAGAACTCTATCATCTACTGGTATCCCTTAGTTGCACATTTCATTGGTTAGATTTAGACTCCCTTAGATTAGTTTAGTTTAAATTATGTTTTGATCTCACTTTGACCGTTTGGATATTAGATAAGTATTCTAATTTTGGTACTTAGCATCCCCATTTTCCAAGATCGATCTCTGCTGCTTTCGCATTAATCGTATTACTTGACAAGCATATACTTCATGTAGTCAGCGTTTCATTACACATTTTATTGCATATTTTATACACAATCACACAATACGTCTATCAAGTTTTTGGTGTTATTGTCAGGGACTAACACGTCTTTGGTGCTACATCAAAAGCTTATCACGACCCTCCTTTCGGTGTTAGGAATCTATTGGTCCTGTCCTCTCTTGGTAAAGGACTTTATATGTAGCTGGAATCAGATTCCTATGAAGAAGAAGAGAAGAAAGTTGTGGTGGGTAGCTCCTCTTAGCATCTTCTGGGTAATATGGAAAGAAATAACAGATGCCAAGATGTCTTTTCCTTACTAGACTAAACACTCTATCATAAGCTCCCTTTGTACTGGGCTAGATAATCCAAATGTGGATAATTCTTTGTTAGAACCATTTCGAGTTTGTCACGGTTTATTTTGCTTGGCTCCTTTCTTTTTGTTGTCAACTGGCCTCCCTTGTTTACCTTGTAGACTTTGTCATTTCTTCAGGTGTTTTATTGATATATGTTGTTTGCCTATCAAAAATAAATAAATAAAGATTCTCCTAATGATAGATATGACACACCATATCAAGTAGAAAGTTAGATTCTCTCAAGCTTCACAACCCAACATTTGCTAAAGCTCAACCATTTAATTTGACTCTTTAGTTAAAAGCTAAGATTCTCAGTTGAAATTTGTAAGAAGTTGATTTTGTCATCTTAATATGAAATAATCTCGTACTTCTGTTTGTTCCTTTGATAAAGTATATAAAGGGGTAAAGTGCTTGTAAGAAGTAGAGCTGGCAATTCGGGTGGGCTTATCGGGCCGGGTCGGGCCCACATTGGGCTAAGGATATAATCGGGCCGGATCGGGCCGAGCTGATTTAAATCGAACCACCATTTTGCTAGCCTAGCCTGGCCCTATATCGGGCCAGCGGGCCAACCCAACATTATGTGAAAAAAAAAAAAAGGGTGCATTCTACATTTTTAATCATTTCAGAGAATAATTTTTTCTCATAGTATTTTAAATTTTTTATAAGTATTTCTAATTTTTTTATAATATGCAACTGCATTCGTATATAACAACCAAGATACTTGTTCTACTCTAATTGAGCCCAAGATTTAGATTTGAAACCAGGCCCAGTGCACTCACATAAAAGCATCAGAACATTATGTGATAAGGTACAACAAGAGGGATGGACACCACATGCAGTTTTCAAACTAGTGTATGGTCTTTATGCATCATTAACAAAGCCCAAGAAACTTGTAAGGTATGACTCTCTTAACCCAGAAGGCTGAGATACCAAGCCCTAAGTAGTAGTTCTAGTTTTTATCTAAATAGGCTTGCATCATTATCTGTCATAGACAGTTATCAATATTACTATTTTGTTAATATTCCACAAACCTATGTGTTTTTTTTTTTTTCAATAGGTAAACTAAGCAAATATATTAACACAAAAAAGAGGAGTGAGCCAAGAAACCCCTTAGTATACAAGGAGGAACTTGGTCTATACAAAAAAGGGCGAAAAACCTATCACCCAAGAGAAAACCTAAAGAATGCACAAAATAATTCCTACAAGAAAGCACTTCTCCAGCTCAATAGACCTCTACCCAAGAGACTAACATGCTTACAAAGGAGGTTTTTAGCCTAGATTATATGAAAGGCACGTCATCAAAGACTCCACCTAAACTGCCCAGAACAAACAGAGGGGCATCGTCTTCCACAACTTTCTTGCTCTCTTTCTTATGGGGAAACAACTCCAACCCAAAATCAAGTCCTTAGCCAACAGAGGGCACACCCAGTCAATACCTGGGATAACATAGCCATGAATGTATGTTATTCATGCTTGTTACTTTTTCAAGAAGCCATGATTCTCATGAAGAAAGTTTTGAAACCTCAAATCAACAAACCCTTAGCAAAATAAGTTTTCACACAATAAAAAACCAATATAAACCGAATTTCCAATAGTACCTGCTACAATTGTTTTTGTCAGATAGGCATGTGATTTGACTTTGGGGAAATTTAGATAAAAGGTTGCCACTTTTAGGTTTTGCACCTTGCAAAAGAAATTGTTTTTTTCTATAAGAGAAATATTAGTTTGTCTCGTGGTAGGTTGTGGGTAGTTTCAATAAAGAAAAAAAGACACAACTTGATTTGTATTTGAGAGGCAAATTAGCCATATTATAAAGTGACAATCAATCAAAATAAAACATAACTAATGCACACATGACATACAAAACACCATCCAGCAGGGCACTGTAAACTGTTTTCCTTCAGCCTATATATGAAGTAAATTAGCGCTCCCTCCTACGTACACATACTATCTAATGGGGTTAAGAATTTACATGATGAAAATGTCGAGATCTGCAATAGCTAACGACATTAAAATTTCTACACATTTCATTACCACCATGTAAACCTTCCATCCAAAATCAAGCTTAATGCATTTCTCTAAGTTAAAATACACCCTAACACCCAAAAAAGAAAAAAATGAAGGAGAAAAAGCGAAAAAGAAAAATGAAATTTATGCATTCCATTTGAGGCCATTTCATGCTTCTTCATTAAAACCTAAGACAATTTCATTAGGATTTAGCACAAGAAAATGAAATATTGGTCTAGTGTCAATAGATCACTTTCTGAACTAGCTACTAAATATTTGATAATTATGATGATAGTCAAGGCATCCTTCATGAAAAGACAGCAAGTTAAAAGCTTAATAACCAAATCATGCATAAATAGACTATGTACAACGAGAAACAGTGCTCTTTAGTTATAAAAAAATTGCCTGTATCGGACTTACCACATTCTTAATTGTTCCAACTAGCCTGACAAAGGAGGAAACCTTCTGGAAGTCCAAGCAGGATAAGACCTCATCCTAGACAAAGCCATTGAAGAGAAGAACCAAGAAGTTCACGAATATATTATAAGTCTCATCCTTGTAATTTGTATTCATTTCTACTGTTTTTATTCTCAGAGTAGTCAATGAGTTCTTGAACAGATGAATCACTAATCCCATGGAGATTATCATCAAAGTTGTCCAGAATTGGAATGACCCAGTCTCCATCTCTTGTACCTCCCACATCCTCATCAACTACCACATTGTCACTTTCCTCCTTGCTCTCAATGTTGAGCTCTCTACTATGTCTCTGTCCCAATAAAAGAAGGTCCAGCATTTTCCTCCTAACTACATAAAGTGGGTTTGGTTCAATCAAGCAGCCTTTCCTATAAGCTTCTATGAGAAAAACCATTTGGGTGTTTCCTCTAGTAGATATATAGAAAATCCCAGGATGCTTCAGAAGGAGTTCACGCACATTTACTTCCATACAAAAGTCCTTCCGGAAGTGAGACAATCGTTCAACTACAACCATCTTCTCTGTAGTTAAGCTCAGAAGCTCATGAAGAATGGCAACCGCCCGCTTCTCAAACCGCTGAATCCCTCCACAATTCCCAACCCGAACAACATCCTCCTTCAGGGCTTCAGATACCAGTCTTCCTGCCAGCTCTTTAATTTCAACCACCTCTCAATCTTAAACCCGGTTGGGAGATTGATCGGAAATGCATATTTGGTCTCAAATTCACTCAACCATTTCTCTGTATACCCTCTTTCCTCCAAATCTCAACCTTGGCAACCCCCAAATCCCCATCCTCATCTCTACGCACCAACTCCACAGTCTCTAAATCTACTAGCTTGAAATCATCACAATACTTAGCAAGAACAGAATCCCTGTAATTTCCGGCAAACCAGCCCTCTTAATCAAACACAGTATGAACACGGGAGAGTAACGCACTACCGACATCAGAAGTTTCTTCACCCGCCTCACCGCATCCAATTCGCATTCCTTAACAGCAGCTTCTTCCTCCAACATCAAATCCAACATCCTCCTGGAAACTCTACAGCACTGGTTCCTCTTCACGGGATGCGGGAAAATCTCAAAGATATGGGGGTATTTCCGAAGAAACTCACCCATGCCCGTTTTGAGTCCCACAATGTTCTTCCACCGAGACATGATTTGTACGGACACATGTGGGCCTCTTCGTTTGGAGATGAGGTGTTGGAGCTGGAGCACAGTGGCGAGTCTCTGGAGATTGGTTGTGAGCTTGTCCAGTTGGGAGTCTCTGGTTCTGTTCTCCAATCGAGTCTGCGCTGTGTCTGCTGGCTTCTTCCATCTTCTCTGTATGGCTGAGTTGAATGGCCCAAATGGGAACGCCTGTGGCTGTGATGTCGGCGTCTTCATTTGCAAACCCCTCATTTTTCACGAGGATTTGCATATATAGGTTTTGAATTTCTTCAATGAAAATCCAAATCCAGAAAGAAATTATTCTAAAAATATGGTGATTTTGGGGTTCATCTATGCGGTATAAATACATGAAAGTAAGGTTCTTCAAAGGTCCTCATGATTAAAAAGTTAAACGACGTTTGAAAGCTCCTCCTCCGGAAATCAGAAAGAATCTATTTTGAAAATATGTTGATTCTAGGGTTTATGTATTCTGTATAGATACATACAAGTAAGCTCAAAGTCAGAATTCTTTGATGTCCCATGTGATAAAACGACGTCGTTTCTCCTCCTCCGCCTACGATGTCTGTCTCACTTGTTCCCATTGAACCTGTGTTCCGAAAACGACGGGTCAAGTGATCGAGGTGTCGGCCGAGTCGAATCCACATGCCGATTTCCTCTCCGATCACTCGGCGGTCTCAGCCGATAATCGGAGAAGAAACGCCACATTTATGATTCTCCGTTGCCGTTTGTTTCTGGAAAGGTCATATAGAGCAAAGACGGTTGATTTAGAAGTGGAATGGCGGTTTTGTTTTAATTTCCACTGAGTTGCAGAGAATCGATTGAGAGATGGGTTTCAGGGGACCGGAGAAGGAACAAAAAACGGGTGAGGAAGAAACGAATAGTGGTATTGGGCTATCGGGTATTTCAAATTCAAAATTGAAATGTGGGCTCGCGTCGTCTCTTCTTCAAGTGGTGATGACTGGATCAATAAAGGATATTACTGTAGCCGAATATGATCGAACCACAATAGCTCCTCGAATCCGATATTTGTATGCCAAAACATAATTGGGCTTGCCATTAAAATTTGGCCACCGGCCTATCCCGACCGTCCTCATCCTGTGTTGTGTCGAGCCAGTCCGATTAAATCGAATTTTTATTGTTATTATTATTTTTTGGAAAATGACATATATATTGATTTTTTTTTTTTTGTAAACCCTACAATCCCTACCCTTATCTCAAATATGACATAATCGCTTCTTTCTCTGCTTCTTCCTCCTTCATCCTTGCATCTCCAACAATCACATCATGGCCTCCCATCATTGCAATTATCGCGACCTCTCTCATCCGCCTCTTCCTCCCATCGCCTCTCGCTCTCTTCTCTGACTGACCATATTTACACCTACGCTTGTACTTCAACTGCTGTATCGGCGGAAGGTATTGTTCATTCAAGGAGAAGGAGACCGATCAACCAACCAATGATAGAAATCAAACTTGATTAAGGGACCTACCAAACGGGCCTTAGGTTCTGGGGTGAAAAAGTAACCCATCAGCTGGCATTTATGATTGATCATATTGATCGATGGCGCAGCTGGTGGGGTACTGGCACCTTGAAATTGGAATCATGAATCAAGCCTGTTTTCCTTAATTTGTTGGTTCTTCTCCATTCTTTATTCTTTATATAAATATATTCTCATATTTAGTGATGTTAAGTTGTTACATGTCTCAACCATATGACAGTAATCAACGATAATTACCTTTTTCATTTCCTCTAAAACAAATGTATTTGGTGTCTTTTATTGTTTATATGGTTTGTTGTCTTCTCTTAATTATATTGTTTAAGGTCCATTATTTTATGTATTAATTATTATTTGTGTATCACCAATTATTATTAATTATTTGTTTATTTTTTTATTTTTTATTTTTTATTTGAAGAATGATAAAATTAGAAAAATATATATTTGAACATTTTTTAATATTATGGTCTGCTTTAGCCTGCTTAGCCTGCTTTCTTAGCCCAGAGTTTGATACAAAATAAAATACAATCTAAAAGCATTTCGGTCCGAATAAAGTAGTCGACGGGTTCTGCTCGCTTTTGATCCGGACCGCCCGCTTCACTTATAGATATGTTTTTCTTATTCTATGATTTTAATATTTTATAAAAAAATACATCCTGTTCTGCAAGGCTACCCATACAAGCTTAGCACTATGGTTTGCAATCCTTCTCGCCACCTTGTCTCCTATCAAGAACAACCGTGACTCTCTATCATAAGCTTCTTCATCCTCTGGCCTAGCTACAGTCCCGGTTAATGTTTCTCAAATAGATTTTAATTTCCACTTAATGTTGTTCAGGTTCGAATTATAGAGTGATTCAACTTTTTCAGATTCTCGGTAGCTTCAGATACCTACTACCAACCAACGCTCGTCTTAGCCGCCGCCTCATTGGCTCGGGAAGTCTAACCTCGTATTTCCTTCTTGCCTTGACGGTCATTCCGCTTTCTTCCTCGTTAGTCACATTACGATGGATGTTTCGATTGTGGTCAAATATTCTATGGTCTCCATCTGACCTATGTAAACCCTCACATGCTCCAAATATCACCGTCCAATTAGTTTTGTCAGAATTAACTCCCTTTTTACCTCCTCGAATCAAAGTATAAGAATGATAAATATAAAAATGGTTATATAAATCATAGAAACAAAGGTTTTAGGTTAAATAACATTAAAAATGAATTCGAACGCCGAAACCTTAGAGTAGTCCTATAGATCGAATTTTAGATAAGGTAGTGTAATTTTGAAGAAAAAAAACCAAAAATATCCCATGAACAGTGATTTCGGGGCAGCTGGATTAAACCCAAATTTTTCTTCTTTCTTCTCGGATTTTTCCACACCACTCACCCCACACCTCTCAAGTCTTAGGGATCATTGGAGAAGAATGAAGGGAAGGTCTATTAGAGATTTAAGGGCAACAGAGATAAAAGCTCAAGATCTCATATCAACCAAAGATTAAAGTAGGGTTTTCTCTCATTCACTACATTGAGGTTGTGTTATTATACATGTACTTGGGTTATAAATGCTATATTTCTATGTTCAACTATTCTTGTACTGGAGAATTAGGAGTTTTATTCTTAAACGGGTTAATTGGGAATTGATTTCTAAATGCTAGAATTTGGTGTGAGTGGTGAAATAACATGGGTGCAATCTCTTGTATTTCCTAACTGTTTTCTGAATTGTTTTATGACCGTTTTGTAGGATTCTAGAAGTTTTTCCAGAATTGAGATACATGGAATTATTGGTTACAGATTAATTATTTATAGGATAAATTTTCTGTAATAAATGATTGAAATAAAAAGGAGATGGTAGGTTCCGAGGAGGATGTTTGAGAAACAAGAAAACTTTGAGGAGGTGGAGGCTACCACAAGTATGCTACTTTCGATCTCTTGTATTTCCTAACTGTTTTCTGAATTGTTTTATGACTGCCAGGATTCTTTCTAGAAGTTTTTCCGGCAATTGGAGATGTATGAATATTATTATGAGATTGATTGTTGGTAGGATAAAATTATGGTGCATGGTGATTAAACAAAAGGGGAGATGGTAGGTTCCGAAAGAGGATGTTTGAGAAACAAAGAGAATTCTTGAGGAGGTGAGGTTACCGCTAGCAGTGCTACTTTCGCATTATATATGTACGCTGGGTTATAAATGCTATGTATTTATGACATGAAATCATTTCCCTCCTTAGTCTTTGCAAATAGCATGTTTAAACAAAGTTGGGGTTGAATACTTAGGAAATCTCATTGGCTTAAAAATCCTAGTACTTGAGAATGATGGATTTTCTTCTTGAATGTTTTTTTGGATTGATTTCTAAATCATATGATTGTGGTTGAATAGTAAAATAGGCGAAGATCTTTGTTATTTTCCTCGACTAGTTATTAAAATTGCTTCAAAATGGAATTGAGGATTTGGGAAGAATTATCTATAAAATTTGGGATTTATGAAATCAAGGAATTTAGGTGACAGACGTTATATGTACTTATAGGTTTTGTTGGAATGAACATGAATGAGAGGTTTCCTAAGAAGGATGCTCAATTTCTTCTCAAGAGGTTCCTAGTAAGGATGCTTGAGAAATACTACCATGACGAGTGAAAAGTTCCTTATAAGGATGCTCAAATTATTATCAAGAGGTTCCCGGTAAGAATGCTTGAGAAAAAAAATAAAAAATACAATATAGGGGTGGAGGTTATCATAAGTGTGTCACCCGCTGAAAACAAATTTTGAAATACTGGTGAAATTGTTTATAATTTGTTTACCGCCGTTGTCATAAGGTATATTTACTTATGTTGTTTTTATAATAACCTGAGATCTGTTTGGAAAGGTCCTGTTTTATGTAAAGCCTAAATCTACGTTATGTTAAAAAAAATAAAAATGAGACCCATCAAGCTATACTTTCTAAACTTGATGGAGTTTGGGAGGATTTTCCTATTGCAGCCTCATGCCCACCCCCTCCCTACTTACATTCCTTCGCATTTTACTGGGAGGAGGTGGCAGAGCTAAGAAACCCGTGCATCGGGAGGCCTCTACTTCGAGGGAAATCTAAATCCCGAGGTGAACATGTGAGCTACTGGACTCTTTTCACTTGGAATAGAGAAATTATTTTGAACATGTAAACCCATATTTGTTATTCCGTCGTTATCATAGCTTAATTTTTTGAAATGTAAATGCTAATGTCAAATATTCTTGATATTGTGGTCATGACTCTGCTTATTCTCTTTCGAAGGTTATTGTGGTACAGATACGAATGGAAATCTGAAATAATAATAAATATTTTTTGCGGATAATCGTCCACACACATGTATTATAATTCGCACAGCCATGCTGGTAGCCTCCGACCAAAGGAGAGTATGCCCGACCTTTGTTAAATTAAGGACCCCGATTATTTATGGATTTATTAGTGTTTCACAGATAATTTCATTGCAAGATGTAAAGCCGGTCCCAAGGGGTGCTTTTAGGCTACATCCTACACTCAACATTAGGTTCTTTCCTTACTCTATTAGGCGACGATGGGTGTTTTTCCTCCTAATAGAAGATTATGTTAGCTCTTTCCTTATTTAGATCTCAGGGATTTCATTCTCATTTGTTTCGTTTGATTGTATTAAACGATACCTTCTATTTGAATTTGATTTTTATAGGTTGATTTTAAGATCCACTATTCTTGCCTTTGATGATGACGAAGCCCACTCAAGCAATATCTATGGCCCATAGTTGTCAATAACTTATAAACACTGAGGGATCTTGATTCATTTTCTAGACCTTCATTTATCAATGCGTTAGGTTATTGTCCCTATTACTGGCCCCGTTCCTTCCTGGGCTTTCGATACGCCATTTCCCGCTTCAAAGGGTATTCATTCTTCTGGTGATTGAATTTGCCACAACTAAAACACATTAAGTGAATGTCTTCATATCAATTTTCTCTTACCTGCGCATGCTGAAGAAACTTAGATATCGTTTTGCAAATCAATTTTCATGCACATATAGGCAAAATGACTCCTTGAGACCAAGGATATGGCTTTATCAATTTTGACAAGCTTACATATCTTTTCTCTAACTTTCATGAGAAAGCTCTTGTAATAATACTCTATGGGTAGACAGAGAATCCTCACCTAAACAAGGGGGTTTTTCAAGTCGTTCTGCTCAGGGTCGAAGTTCGGCTTCCATGGTCTGACGAGGGAGGTAGTGATTGAAGATCTTCCACAATCCACTGTATTTTACGAAATCATAGTCCTTTATTGCAGCAAACTTAACTAAGAAAAACCTGTTATCTATCGCCACCATGTCTATTACTACTTTCGATTTTCACAATGAAGTAATTATTTGAAACAAGGTTTTGTATCTTATGGATCAATTAAGAAGTTTTATAATTAGCATTTGTCTCCATGGCATCTTCATTCTACCTTTCCTCCTTGAGAGCCGAGTTGGGAGCATCATTTTCTTCTTTGCCTATCCTCTTCATCATTAGAGACTCAATCGTCATTATCTTTCTCAGCATTGTTAGCATGCATCCCATCAGTTTGTTTTGGAAAGAGAGATGGACTTGTTCCTTCTCGGAATAAGTGGAAACGTCCACTTCCTTCTTGATTCTTTTGTTACTTCAATGAAAAAAGTTATTTTTCGTCTAACTTTGCATGAGAGTATTCATTTTCAACTTCTATGAAGTCTATTAAAAAGAATTAAAATGGACAAATATGTGAAATCATTTCAAATTTTTTTTAAAGTAATTGCCTTTTAAAATAAATTAGTGTAATAGAAATTCAAACTAATTTGATAAGTATTGCTTATGTTTTTAGATAAATTTTTATATGATTCGTAAATACAACCCGTTTTTCACGCGTTTGAATTAAATATAATTGATTTTGATGAAAAACTACCATACGATGGTAATAATAAATAAATGGATAATTTTAATTTCTATAATAACTGTTATAATTTTTATTAATGAATTATATTTTTAAATTCAGATAGTTTAAAACAATTATAATATCGATGGAGGTTCTGATAAACTTATTTTAAATTAAATAAATAAGTTTGATTGATTCGAGCATCTTAATGTAAGCCCATTTAATTTGTGTGTTGAATAAAACCAAATAAAGATTTTGAACCCAAATGAAACCAATTGTCTTCATCACTCCAACCATAGCTTCCAAATTAAAGATCTATTTTTAATATTTTATTATATTTTAATATAAAATATATTATAATTTTTATTTATTAAATATGTTTATTTTAGTCCTCAAAATAATTGATGAATTTAAAATCAATATTTGTAGGCTAATAAAACAAATTAATTTATATCAAGTAAAACATTTTATTTTAATTTTATTTAAATTATTCATAAAAATATGATTTATGGTTTTTTCATTATTAAATAATAATATTTTTATTTAATATTATTTTTAAAAATAATTATAAATAAAAATATTTATGCGCTAATAAAATAAATTAATTCATATCAAATAAAACTGCTTTTTTTTAATTGCATTTTAAATCATTTACAAAAATTTACGATGAAAGTTTTTTTTCAATTCAAATACTCTTTTTCATTCCAAAAAATCAGGTGGGGAGGGTGATGGCTTATTGAACGGAGAGGAGAAGAGATCGCACGCCCTGGGTGGGGTGGAGGAAGAAAGAGGAGAAGGAAGGACCGCAGTTGGGAAGGGTGGGGCGGGGGAGGGGATGGGTGGAGGAGATGGGAGAGGGAGGGGAGTGGGGATCACAAACGCGGGTGGGGTGGGGAGGGGAAGAAAAGGCAGAGGAGGAGAACAGGCAAGGTGTCACCGCAACCGACCATCGTGAGAGGAGAGAACTACACCATTGATGTGCGAAGGGTCGTCGGACGGAGTCAAGAGGCATTCAAGTCGGAGATGATCTACGCATGACCGGACGGATTGCTGTTATGGCAGGTCAATAGCTTCTTCCTTCTTCTTCTTCCTCAAATCGCAATTGTAAGGAAATATTTGGTTTGTTTGGTTATTTATAAAATATTTTCAGATCCGTTGGGGCTTCAAAATTTGCTCACTATGGCTCCCGCCCAACATTTTCTGCTTTTTTTTCCCCTCTCGAATTCGCAGACTTTTGAAACTGGTCAGCAAATTAACTTCAAATTTGGGGTTCTATTTGATGATCGAATGAACTCAAGTAATATTACGCCACGTACGATTCCATTTTCACTCGCTATTTTATTTCCATGATCGTTATGCCGACGGGTTGGAGATGCTCTCATAATAAGAGTAACTATAATCACAAATCTCTATTTTTAACTTCAAATTGACGTATTCTTCATATTCGGAGATGATAAGACCCATTTTTTGGAGTTTCAACTTTAACCAATAATCTTCATTTTTAATTCTAAATCATTGTTCAATTAAATATAAATATAAAATTATATTAAATAAATAAAATTCTAATATATATATATATAATTTTTTGAAAGCTAATAACTTTTTAATAAAATTGCCTCCACTAAGGCTAGAACCCCATGTCCAATAATATTAATGTTAACGCTTTATTCAAACGAGTTAGGCTTGTGAACATAAATAAAATATATTAAAAACTTAAAAATACATCACATTGCATTATAAAATAAAACAATATTAATAAAGTTATACAATAAAATTACATTAATCAAATGATAAAAATTCAATACAAAAATTAATATGATAATAAAAAATGTTGATTTTTTTAATTTTATTTTTTGAAGTAATTTACATTTTAATGTTAATTATTAAATCAATTAATTAAAATCTCAATTACAATATACATAAAAAATATATTATGTCACTATCAAAAAATAATTTTAATAAAAATTTAAATTATTTAAATTTATTTATTTCCAACAAATAATACAGAATTAATATTTCAAATGAATATATTAAATAATTTTAATATATTGTATATAGGAAATGATTCAAAATTAATAAAATAAGATAATAAAATAAATATATTTTGTAAATAAAATATGTTATAAATATTATTATAATAATATTTAATTATTATAAAAATAAAATAATAAACTAATAATAATATAATAAAATAATAAATGAATTATTATTCGTATCTCCAAAGAAGATGCCAATAGTACATCTTTATATCGTGCAAATAAAAAATGGAGATGCCGATCAAAACGGAGAAGGGTTAGACTTTGGAGTTACTTTTATTGTGATTGAATTTACGATTCTACCCCTGAAAAACCCTAGAAGAGGTCCGCGCCCTACTTCCTCAATCCCAACCCGCTGCGCTGCTCTCATCTCTCTTCTCTCTCACGAAATTCTGCAAATAATTTCTGGTGTACTGAAAAATTTAAAGATGTGGAAGGCGAGAAGGAAGGAGCCGATATTCAGATATATAAGTTACTTCTGTGATTACTGTGATTTGCAGGTCCAAGGCTCTTATCACCGCTCACATGCTCTCCCATCACAAGGTTCATCTCTTTTTCTCTCTCAAGAAACTGTGTTTCAATGGTGATGACTCGTATACGGTTACAGAGATTTCAGTAAAAGAAGAAAATAGATTTAGGTTTAGAATATTTTTCGTTATTTTAGCAGCAAAGAATGCTTGACAGATCGAGATGGTTTCCTCGATTAGTATTCTTGTTTTTCTGCAACTGTCTTGGGACCCAAACAGACTAAATTATCACAAATCTGAAACTGTGAGATGTGTTCGCTTGTATGAGTTTTGCTGAATTTGATTTATAGAAAATTTATTAACGAGTACCAAAATTGCTTTCTTCAAGCAAGATTTAGCGGAAAATTTGTAGTTTGTATGAATTTTTCTCCGACGTTGTCTCCAAGTTTCCTTTGATTCACCCTTGCTTTCTTAACTCTATTTAGGAGGGAGATGGAAGAGTTAAAGAGTTGATAATAATGGGGAAAAGAGGGCAAGAAGTCCTTTACCTGGTGAAGAGTGTGGGCAAGTTTTAAAAACCAGCATACTTGAGGCAACAATACAGTGTGCCATTCCTTGAGGGTATTTTTTCACCATTATCTTTGTTCTTTTTTTTTCTACTTTCCTTCTGTATATTTTTTCAATTGCTACATGGCTTTGGTCCTCATCAAGATTGGGTCTCTTATGCATAAAGAATCAATAAACAAAATAAATTACTCTTTATATACAATCTTTTTGTCTGTGAGTTACACCTTTTTGAACTTTGTATTTATAATTGCATGTGGTAACTGATTCAAGTGTTGATCAATCAAAAGTCATTCCTTTCAGCTGATGGGGTCGGCATGTGATGCAATTTTTTTATTTGATGTTTTTGGTGGTTCACGTCTTTCATTTCAGTATTTTAGCAAGCTGAAGTAAAATGATTCAGGTGGCACCACAATTTTTTGGGTGATATTAAGATAAACTGGCTTGATGCATAGTGTAGCTATCGATCCACAGAAAGAACTCCAAATGCGCCAGGCCGCAATTTCACCTTGAATGACTAGTATCAGGTGGTGACCTCCTGAGAAGCCCATCAAGTGGCCTCAATCACGCACTACTTGCTCTATAGTCAAAACCCTGTCTAGTTGTGTATGAAAATTAAGATTAGGTTTCTTTGAAATTCTAACTTTGAAAACTGTATATTGAAATTAACAAACTGTTATGCTGTTTCAGAGGCCATTTACTTGTCCAGCTTCGATGACTGCCTATCTATGGCAGCTTAGCAAGATCATTTGACCCACTTAATTCTTTCAGCATCGGCGGGAACCCTTCACATGCCTTGTTGACGATTGCAACCGCAGATTTGCTTTCCAGGGTAACATGACAAGGCATGTTAAGGAATTTCATGATGAGGAATCTTCCCCCAGTGATGTTGGTCCCAAACACAGCCCAGAAGTTGTGGTGTTCAAATTTGTCAAAGCTGTATAAGAGTTGAATGAGAGGAACCATGGCAAGTTCTTTTATCCATCAATTTCTTTTCGTCTATGTAATAAAAATTTCTACCTTACATATCTTCTTAGTGGAGAGTGCAAATGAGCACAATCTAGTTGCATTTTTCTTTTCAGAAACATGTCTGTTTATTGGAATTTGATTTTTTTAATTTTATTTGCTAACTATTATGAATACTTTTCCTGTTGCAGCTAAACTGGACTCGGTGGAGGCGGTCTGTTCGGAGCCAGGATGTTTTAAAAGACTTCAGTATGAATGCCTGAAGGCTCATCTCCAATCCTGCCACCAAATATTAATATCTGTGAGGCAGGGGCACCAAGCAGCTGAGAAAGAACATTAAGAGGCATCTCAGGACACATGAATCAGGATGTTCCTCAGAGAGAGTCAAATGTGACTTTGAGGGTTGTCTCCACACATTTTCAAATGTAAGATTCAGACTTTATTGCATTAGCTTTGTTTTTCACTTCCTCTTTTTTGTGTATCTTTTACTGACATTTTATTGTTTGAATTTATATCCTCAGAAATCTCAAATTCAGATCAGTATGTAAGGTTGTAGTATCTGAACTCAGACCATTTGTCTGTGGCATTCCCGGTTGTGGCATGAGATTCCCATTCAAACATGTGAGGGATAACCATGAGAAAACTGGATGCCACGTTTATACCCATGTAAGTTTTGCATTACCCTCTCTCAAGCAACGGTTGAGGAGGGATGATCTTTGTGCTTATTTGCAGTTTTAACTGGTATGGGAAGACAAGCGATTCTGTTATTACATTGGCGCTGGTTCAGGAGATCTTGAGGAGTTGGATGAGCAATTCAGGCTGAGGCCAAGAGGTGGCAGGAAGAGGAAGGCCCCCCCACCAATAGAAGCACTGTTTGCGGAAGAGGGCACCACACCTGTCAATCAGATTCTATTTTGTGTCAAGGGTCTCAGTACTCTTCTTGGCTGCTCAACTCAGATGCTGAGATGAGATCAGTGAGAGAGAGAGAGAGAGAGAGAGAGAGCAATCACCAATACCATGTTTACTGGTTTGGGTTATTATAGAAATGAATAAAAGAAATGTATAACTCTACTTGTAAGTCAAAGGTGAGGCCTTTTAAAGGAGGAATTTGTTCCATATTCCCCACTTGTCAAGTTCTGTTCAATTAACATTGTTATTCGAAGTTAGGAAACTCCTGCCTCTAGAAAATTGGACCATATGAATACTAAAAAACAATTAAACAGAGACTTATCATTTGGCCTGATTAGTAGCAGAAAATTTTTCTTAGGGTCAGCATTATCTAGTTTGGTTGCAGGGCGAGGAGAGGGACAAGAGGTTCTGGTTAGTGGAGACTAGAAAGCTCCGGTACACAGTCAAAGCCCCTAATAGGAATGGATTGGGTCTCTTCCACAAGAGTTAAGTAGCCTCTTTCAAGCCCAGAAATGGTTGGGTCTCTGTCTACAGACGATGGAGGGCTTGAAGAACTCTTTTCTAATAGGAAGAAAGTAAAACCTAGAAAGGTTTTCTGGCAATATGGAAGAAACAGTGTATGGTCTTAATGACAATTATTCTCGCCAACCACAAAGTACCTTAGTACCTCAGCCCCTTTATTTGTTGGGTGGTTGATACTTGTTTTTTTGCCTTTTTCTTTTCTGTCTCCTCTTCTATATACACCCTTAATGCTCAAGGGCTTGACCTATTTGCTAATATATTGTTCATCTGCTATAAAAGGAAAAAAAAAAAAAAATAGAAACATCACACATCCCAGGCTCTATGCATTCTAAGCAAATTTCTCCGAAGTATAAAAGGGATAAACGGACTATTTTCAGGTTGTTTACGGTTTTTGAAATCTGTTTTTTTGATTTCAGAAAACATGAGATAAAGAAAACATTGGTTCCTAGTTTTTTTTTTTTTTTTGTTATGAAAAATATGAACAATATATAATATATTAAATTAAAAAAATAAGAACAATTTTAAAAAACAGAAACCAAACAAACCCTAACTTTTTCTATAATATTGATTATTGATTCTGATTCTGTATAGAGATTTTATACTGCTAACTTCCTACATAAAAATAAAAGTAAAGGGTTACAGAAAAAAGATTAGAAAATCATTGAAGTGTTAATAATTAGGATAGTGATCAAAGAACATCATCAGCACCAAGGATGAAGAAATGGACCTAAGACCCCATCAAACTTTACCTGTTCCTTTCCCATGTGCCCACCAAGAATTAGGATAGAGCAACTCCAATGAGCACAAAAAAGCAAGACTAAATGCCATTTTACAACCCTGAATAGTGTTTTGATACTCATCAATAAGAGTTAATAAATTCAAAGGTCATTTATTAATTAATGTTTAATAAAAAATGACTAAACTCTAACACGGATTTAAATATTATTCGGTATAATTAAGAACCACCAATCGGTTATTTCAGAATCCCTACCCCTCTCCAAGTCACAACATACTCCAAAACCCCACGACATTCACACCCTAATGCCACCTCCATCGGAAATTCTTTCAATTTTTTATCTGGCGCGCCATTTTAATAGTTACAGTGATAACACTGATAAAGAACTCCCGCCGAGCTGCTGAAGAATGAAGAGTACTTAAATAGGCAAAGAAATAAGAGGCGCCATTTCTGTGCGTACTACCTACCTTAAACTCCAATGGTTGATGTTTAAGCAAAAAACCCAACACTGGCACAGAGATACAAAGCTGTGTTTCGTTACTATAATTCTCCAATTCTATCAAATTTGATAGTCTAGCAGATTTAGGATTAAGGTTATGTTTGTTTCTCAGAAAGTTCAGAGGGCAAATGCAAAGGAAAGAAAAATAAAATAAAATGAAAGAATAATAAAATTAGAGTTAAATTCCATATAATATTTTTATTTTCTACTTCAAACCAATTTTATTTATTTTAAATCATCATCATAAATATTAAATAATTTAAAATATCTTAAGTTTCTAAGTAATTTTTTTTTGTATTTCATTTTTTGTAATTTTTTTTTTTTTTGAAACACTGAAGTTTTTTTATTAGACAACCAAACATAAGAAAATCATTTTCTTTTTAACATTTTTTCTTTGTATAGTACTTTCCAGAACCAAACACCTAAAGGAATTGAATTGAATACCAGACCCCTTTGCCGCCTTCAATTCTAATTAATTCCAAGAAGCCAATTCCGTTCAATCAGACACAGCCAACAACATACCATAATTCCAATCCCAAAACCCTTTGAAGCTTCTGATCCAGAACAAGGAAGGCAGTAACTAAAAAAGAAGATAACCCAAAAATAAGAAGAAAGAAACAGCTACTAAGGACCCAGAAAATAACTCATTATAATTATTTTTATTTGCTACTTCCAACTTGTTTTATGTTTCTAAGTAGTATTAGATAGATTTGATTTTCTTTGCAATTTTTCATTAAACAATAGACATAAGAAAAGCATTTTCTATGACATTTTTTTCTTGGTACTTTTCAAGAACCAAACACTACCTTAAATAATTTGATTGATATTTAATTTCTCTGAGATTTTTTCATTAGACAAACAAACACAAAAATAATTTTCTAACAATTTTTCTTTCCTTAACGGTATATAAAGCTAATTCAATTTCAGGATCCATAACAAATCATACCCGGAAAACACAGGAGAGAACAAGAATGTGTACATTTTTGTTCATTCTCACCTTCTGATTCATTCTCGGACCCATGTGCAGATTAGATTCATGATCAGGTGGAACATAAACAGAGAATATAGCAAATCCCAAAAACTCATTACTTTGGTGCCAATTTAAGGGAGCTTTGTTGAAATAAAAATTACTCTCTGATCCATTATCCATTCTGGTTCTCACTCTCTAGGAAGAACAATGCAACTGACATATAATAAAATTATAACTTTGCTCGACTGCAGCAATTGACAAAAGAATGCAATGGAAAAATGGAGCCCTTGTTTGAAGTGCGATTTGAACCGTGGGCATCTAAAAGTCGTAGACTCGATGGAAGCTTTGAATCTGTCTGGGTTGTAATATACTTTGTTTCTGTAATGGTGACAAGTGGCGAATATCATTCGGAGTTCCTCCTTCCATTATGTTGCTTCCTGCTAAAATAATGTTTGAACAACATCAAACATCCCAAGTAATAATCTGATTTCCAAGATTTCCAAAATGAAATAAATCTTTCCATATACGATATTAGAGCATACCAAAATCAACTATAATAATATGGAAGATATAATACATACTTGTTGTTTGAGGGATTTTACCAAAGAGGTGACATTAATGAACTCTTTCCCTTTCAATGAAGGCAAAGACCGACACAAACCAATGAAAGAGCCCTAATCTCATTTCTTTTCACACACATGCAGACACAAACCATTGAAAGAGCCCTAATCTCATCCCTTTTCACACAAGCGCGCGCACATATACACACACACACATATATATATATATATATATATATAATCCAACCCATTATAA
Source organism: Tetrastigma voinierianum (assembly GCA_016808115.1). NCBI lineage: Eukaryota > Viridiplantae > Streptophyta > Magnoliopsida > Vitales > Vitaceae > Tetrastigma > Tetrastigma voinierianum. The sequence goes on from JAEQBH010002077.1 coordinate 220,808, forward strand.
ACCATAAATCACACAATTATGCTAAAACCATAAATTGACAAATATGAATAGGAATTTTGTGGAGATTTGAACACTCTTTAAGTAGGAGTGTTCGAAGACCACTTAAACGTGTAACTGATGATGGTAAGTCCATTATAGCTGTTCCACTCAAATCAACCACCATTAGCTTTCTTATATTGCCCTTGATTTCTGGAAACCTCTTTAGTTTTGAACAACCTTTGCAAGACAATTACTGAAGGTACTTCACCTAGATAGTCTTTGAAGAACCTCTAGATCTACACATTCTGCAAGATTCAAGGGGGAATAAGTTAGTTTTAGTAATTAAAATACTGCTTCACCAATCTTTTAACTTCCATGTGTCATTGTACAACCTTCTAGAGTTAGACTTTCCAAGTTTATTACAGTTGAGAAGTCTGGGATTTTTGATGAGATGGGCACTGTAATTGAGATTAATAACCTTCAACTTGAAATAGAAGCTGTGACAGAATTAATTGTTTTCAACAGATAAATTTATAAAAACACTAAAAATTAATATAAAAACTATAACTAAATAATAAAATAGTACCTTATGCCGGTTCCAAAGTTGTTTTATTTTCTTGCCCCTTAATGAGAGCTCAATAAGGTTCTTTGCATGAAAATTCATTGGTAAATATTTAAGAGGTACATCTTAGTGACGATATGTTAACTCACAAGATGAAAATTCAAAGCCCCTGGGGAGAAGTTATTCAAGAAATAGTTCTTTATGAGGATTGTGGATTTTGAGCGATCTAAATCTGTTCATCTCTTTGAAAAATTCTATAGTAAGTTGCAATGGATTAAATTTACTTTTATCCAGGAATAATCCTTCAATTGCGCTCGTGTCCCTTGAAAAATATAAAATGAGTAAAGAAAATAGAAGATGTTGTCGAGTATCCAAAATACTGAACTTATCTTGCATGTTTAGGTGATTTTGAGAGAGTTTTGGGAAGTGTTTTATGGCCTCATGTTGGTTTTTTTGGCTTTTTGCTTGTAGGTAGTTCTTGGGAGTAAATTGAAGAAGATTGATGCAAAAAATGGAGTTGCGGTGAAAGAACATAGCAGATGTGGAGTTACAGTAGCAGCGGGCACCACGCTGTAGCATGATGCACTTCTCGCCGCGGAGTGACTCCCTTCACGCCTCAGCATGAGTTTCCACGCTGCAGCACCAAATTGCCTTGTTGACATCTAGTAGCTTCCCAGTTTTGTCTTGCTGCAGTGTGAGCCAATTCACGCTGAGGCGTGGGTGTCGAGGCCTATCAAATTGGAAAGCCCAACTTAGCTCAAATTGTGGGCTTATATTAGGAGATCAAGGGCTCATTTTTTGGGGACTTTTGGAGAGGAAAGCTTGAAGCAAGAATGTGGAGGCTAGAGTGCAAGAAGGGGAGAGACCATAGTTCTTCAAATCCAAGTTCCCCCTTTTCTCTTCTTTGTGGATTGTGATCCCCTCTATTATGTTCTAAAACTCCTAAAGCTAGGGTTTTGATGTAGTTTGGCAAAGAACTATGGTTTGATTATCAATAGCATGCGTGTGACCTAATTTGAGGTTGAGAAACTATTATTGGGTTAGACCAAGGATAGAGCATCATATTTCATCATAGAGTAGATATATTTGTGGGTTACATGTGGTTTATTGAATTCCAATGCTTAATGCATCTTTAGTCATGAGGGTTTGAGGTAGAAGTACAATACAACATTGTCTAAAGATTGAGCGTTATTTCTTGAGAAAGAATAACATGTGTAGTGAGAAATTTGCCATCAATATATAATCCAAGCATCAAAGAAATCAAATAGCACCTCTCCATAAGGAATTGTTAGTTGAAGTCAAAACCCTAGATATTCAAATTAGAATTTACCTTTCATAATCTATCGGATGCTTTACATAGAGTCTAACTTAAATTAGTTTAGCTATATTTTAAATACACCATTGTGAACATCTAGATAAAGTTCAGGATAGGTCAATTTCAGTAATTAGCGAAACCTTAATCCCCATGGGATGATACTCGCATTTGAGCATTATATTACTTGAGACAACACGTGCATGCACAGACACTATTTTAGGGACATGTTTTGCACCCAAAAAGTTTTTGGCGCCATTGCCGGGGATTGATGCTTTAGCTAATATTGATACAAAATTAACCCTTCAAAGAAGGTGAGCGGCTTGTTGTAGTTGCCACTAATGTGGCTGAAACGTCTTTAACCATTCCAGGCATAACATATGTTGTTGATACTGGAAGAGAAAAGGTCAAGAATTACAACCATTCTAATGGCATGGAAACGTATGAAGTCCAGTGGATAAGTATACCAGCTGCCCAACAGGAGAGCGAAGAACTGGACCTTGGCCATTGTTACTGTCTTTTATTCTTCTGCAAAGCCTTTAACAACATACTTCCTGATTTCTCTGTGGCTGAAATATCAAAAGTACCTGCTGAAGGTGTCATACTTCTCTGAAGTCCATGGATATTGATAAGGTGGGTTCTATATATACTTTTGGTGCTAGTTAAGTGTTTGATTGTTCTCCTTGTTAATCTTTCAATATATTATGTTAATCAAAGGATGATTAATGGTTGTTGCATGTATCCTTGGATGAACATATAGAAAGCACCTATGTTGAGATTTGTTTGCCAGAATGCAGTAACATACATTGATGGGATTCCCTTTGTTACACTGCACTCAAGTGGTTGACTAGAAACACAATGAAAACTTTAGATTGCCATGGTTTTTTAACTAGCTAAACTAAAAACAAACAAAGATAAAAAGAAAGAAGAGGAAAATGAAATGAATGGCATGTCTCACTATACCATTGATAACATATGGTGTTGATGTGATTTTCCCCACCTCCCATCTGCTGCTCCTGTAGGGGCATGCAATCATATGCAGCTGCTTTAGTTTAGACTGTCATTGCTTGCTTAGGCACTATTTACTGTAGGTTTTTTTTTCAAAAGTTGTTTATGTCACTGAACTTATTCCAGGATTTATTAGGTATTTTGTAACTATGAAATACAACCATCTGCCTAATATTTCTTATAAATTTGAATTCTTGCTTATTTTTAAGATTTCTGCTTCATATTCCAGGTTGCAAATTCTCCCATTTCCATCTGCTCCTGATGCCATTGCCTTGGCAGAAGCAGAACGGTGCTTAAGTTTCAGCTCTTAATAGCCAAGGAAAACTGACACCTCTTGGGAAGGCTATGGCACATTATCCCATGAGTCCTCGTCACTCCCGAATGCTGCTTACGGTTATCCAAATCATGAGGAAGGCAAGAGGTTATGCCCGAGCCAATTTGGTTCTAGGATATGCAGTGGCAGCTGCTGCTGCACTAAGCTTACCAAACCCTTTTGTTATGCAGTTTGAGGGAAACCACTATAGTAATGTTGGATTAGACCAGGTTGAGAAAACTCATACTACTGTTACTGATGTTATTGTTGATAAACAACAGAAGTTGAAGAAAAGAACTGAAGGAAATGCATAAAGTGTCACGTGCTAAATTTTCTAACCTTAGTAGTGATGCTCTGACTGTAGCCTATGTTTTGCAATGTTTTTGAACTTTCTGGTCCAGTGAATTTTTGCAATGGTAACTGACACCTGAAAACCTTGGAGGAAATGTCTGGCTGAGAGAGCAGCTACTTCAACTGGTATTTAATCAAAGTACTATTGGTGCTTTAAATGAGGAATTTTCATGGCCTCATGGAACCATGAAGGATACAGAACATGCTTGAGGGTTTCCTCTGATAAGCATCCTCTTTACTGAATGAGGAGGAACTCTAGCCAAGCTATCTGTGCTGGTTGGGCAGATAGGGTTGCTAAAACACTAGAGCAATCCTAGTATCACTAGCAGGATAGAAAGCCAAAGCAGCTCAGAATGCTTGCATGGTTAAAGAAACCGTATTCCATCGTTGGTCATCTGTTTCAAATTCAGCCCCAGAATTTTTGGTATACAGTGAACTGCTGCATACAAAACGGCCATACATCGTTGAGCAACGACTGTGAAACCAGATTGGCTTATTAAATACAAACACCTTTGTGCAGCTTCTCTGCACCCTTTTATCCCAAACCTATTATGAACCCTAGCTGATCGTCTTTTTGTTGGGTCATTTCCACTCGGCCCTCATCTATGGCATCTTCCATTGCATAGTGTGCCCATTAGTGACAATGTGCAACGTGTCTGTTTTCGCTTATGCTTTGCTTGAAGGCCAATTATTGCCATGTTTAGGATCTGTCCGGAAATACATGTCAGCCCCACCTGCTAGCATTTTGAGGCCAGAGGCATTAGGTCAAAAGTGTGCTGGGAATCTTCTGGAGTAAGTAAAATCCAGGCTAAGGACTATTGACTGCTGTTCAATGTTAAGAGAAGCATGGAAGGAGAATCCTAGGAATTACATGCAGAAATCCTGGATTGGTTTCAGGAGAGTTTTCATAAGTTAATTTGAAGTGCTTGTCACAAATGCATCTGAAGTTCTCTAGATTCCCAAGAACGGTTCCCAAAAGAAGAGAGAGGGAAAAGGAAAAGTAAACAGGTTCTGTAAAGGCTGCACTGGAAATGCCTATGCTAACTAAATCTTGTGGCTGTTGGTATATATTTTTCTATGACTGAAGAAATTTATACTATGAAGGAAACAAGCTCTATAAATTTTCTTAAAATATTTGTCACCCAATTCATTCAATGTGTATATAAGGAAAAGATTAACCATCCTTTTTGTTTCAATTTCTAAGAATCACTGAATTAGCTTCTGTCTTCTGAATATTTCACTAGTAAATGTCAAAATGTATAGCCACCATTATGAACAATTTTCATAATATGGAAGTCTAAAACAGTTAGTGCATTGTTGAACTTAGATCAATTTATGCTTTTAGCTTGTAAATTTATTATTCATGTCAACCTTTCTCTCTGCAGTGCCTTATTGTTTTTTAGTGTGACATTTATTTTATTTTTTTCATGACATGTCAATATATTACTCCACTGAATCTCACCTTTATTTTTGCGTTCAATGTTCACGATGCTAACTTCAGATCTGATGAGATCAAGTCTTATGAACATTGAGGAAATGAATATTGGCTATAACCATTTCAAATTGTTTGGCAATTATGTTTTCTTTATTCACTGATTTGGTTTACATGAGTACTTGCTTCAGGTCTGATACTTATTTAGTCCATGGTATGCTTTTTCTGCTATGATTATGTTCCTTGCCTCAATAGAAATACGGTTATTTTATGACTTTTAACATTCAGGCCTTTCTTTTATTAATATCTTATGGTATAGAATCAGATCAGAAATAAGTGAACTCCATAGAAAGATGGGTGGTGGGAGTTTCTGCCACCCATAATGGCGGAAATTCTAAACAGTAACATTTCTATGTGCAGCTACTATCCATAATCTTCTGAGAGCCTTATGAGACAAGTAAAACTGACTCTTCTAAAGTCTAAAGCAACAGAGTGGTGATTCCACAGCAGCATAGTCTGAATTCCCTGAGAGATCCCTACTCGAAAAGTTGTGCATTCAGTCAAATTTTTGCCTTTCTTTTCCTCACTATATCACCCTAACACTTATGACATAGGCTTCTGCTGTCATTTGACATAGGCTTCACATCGATAAATTTTTACTGTTGATCATCAGATAATAATACCTTTTTTCCTTTCAATACTTCTTCGAGAGCAAATGTAATATCTAAACTAATGTTGATGTATTATCTACCAGTGCTAAATTTCTTTTGAACATGAGAGAAGAATATGATGAAAATTTCGACACTTTTTTTCAGCTAAGCTGCCACTGATTGTAAAACTACTGCAACCGCGTATGGTCTACAAGCCACATGTTGAATCCTGTGGTCATAGCAACCACTTGTGCCCCATTCCTCAATTTCAAGAGTATTAACAATAAAGAAGTTAGTTCTTTTTTAATTTTTTTAAATTTTATTGTTTTGATAACCATGATTGTCGTGGTTAGTTTAAGCATTACTTTACTCATAATCCCATGGAAATCCTCAGGAAGAATAGATCAATATAATTTTGTGTCTTTAAGAGGACTTGAATTGTGTAATCATTTGTATAAACAGAAGTATTGAATTTTAGCCCAGGACTTGAAGTTAAGAGCCAGATAAATCTCTAGTGGCCTTAAGAGAACTCGAACTGATGACTAGTGAGGAGTGATACCAAGACTTACAACTGAGCAAGCCCTTATAGAATGTTATATTGTTGTGATTCATGCAATATGATTAGAATAACAGAGAGAAAATACGTAAGAACAAGCATAGGAATTACATGGTTCAATGTGTCTACATCCATTCAAAATTTTCATTATCGCTGAAGAAGCTACATATGGTGGCATTTATAATAACCTTAGATATGACCAAATTATAAAAAATAATTTCTTATACTTTTGAATGTACTCAGATTTGGTTTGTTCTTAATTCCTAACCTATTATTTCATCTCAACAAAGAGGATATGCTTATAGAACAATGTTATCGTCTGCTTTCTGCACTCTGTCCCTCTTTATTCTAAATGATGGTTTACAGTCATGGCTCTGCTTCTCGATTATTCTGTCCCTCTTGCTCAATACGATCCACATGACATAACACTTATAAGATCAATGTTGATTTATAACTTTTATTTTTATTTTTATTTGGAAGATAGCATTTGTAACTTGGAAAAATTATGAAAAGAGCCCATTATACCATGATTTACCCATTATATTTGCAAATATATCTATTTGGTGGAAATGGTAATATGAAGCCAAACCCGAATGAGTTTGCTTTAACCAATGTGACGCCTCATACAATTGTTGAATACCAGGACATAATATAATCATACAAAAACTGCATTTTGAGATGTACATGTTTAGGATTCAGTTTCATTCGATCAATAATCGCTCAGCTCATCTGTATTATGGAAGTGGAAATATAATAAACCACAGGATAGTTAAATCTATCTAGATCAGATTGAAGAGTTTAGTGGGCATCGATTTTACTTTTTTTGTATTTGTATTTTTTGTTATTTAGATTTTGATATTTTGCATTAATTTTTAAAATTTTAGCTTCTCAAATTTATGCAAATATGAGGGAGATAAGAAACACTTGAGCGCTTCAATGTTGATGGAGCATGGAATGAACAAGTTCATTTGTGAATGAATAGGAAATGAAATGTCACATATAATGATATCTTTGTCTTTGTTATAGATTGTGACGTCTCAAAACCCGAGGGTCCATTGATCAATCGTCAACCTGCGGAAAACTCGTGGATATCGGATGATCCGATATCGCACTGTTATGTTCCATTTATCGAGATCTATATTTTCAGCTGTAAAAATCGCGTAATCTCCTTGTTCGAGGAGCTCTATCTCAATATACAACCCGGTATAACAATATATCCATGATCCACCTGTATTCAAACATAAAAATGATCACAGGCCCACTTTTCATATCCACAAATATAATAAATCTATATCACACATCTGGTGAGTTTATTACAAATACTTTTATACGTAACATATATTAAAAACTAGCTTGTTCTAATATAGTTTACAAAAATATTATCAAAGCCACATCTTGACTTCCTTCAAAATCACGGCCTCGAAGAATCGTTGTCCTCCGATGTACCACCGGTACCTGAAAGGGGGTCTTACAACGGAGTGAGCAATGCCCAGTAGAGAATAATTCCTACAAGGGCCATTCACTCTGTCAACACAGAATGCCATTTCATGACATTCAAGTAAAACCATACACATTCTTACTCAAATGTCTATATGCCATGGATAGATGTGACTCACCTGTCCCATGTCCCAGTCCTCATCGACTCCTTCACACATGCACATGCCAGTGTGAAAGTTATTTATGTTCCATCAATGACCATTTTTCCAAAACAAAAGCTTTTTGTTTTATAAATCAAAATCCATTGAACAAACTCCGATATTCACTTCTTTTTACCAGGTCCCGTGTGTTTTTGTGGTATCGGATTTTTGGTGTCTCATTGATGCTCCGTAAACCCAGACACTTTTACGACCTTTCACCGTTGGGCACTATGTCTAACCATAATTGGCGAGTTTTTCACTCGAGGGGGTATCTATCCATTCTTGTTATATCCAACACACATATTTTTCATTTCCTTTTTTTGTTATGCAACCGTGACTCATTTTGGACGTTAAAATATTTATCGAGCTCCACTATCATGAACACCTTCCAAACATTAAAGACGATCTATCATGTACTCACGACATACCATCAAACACCAAACACAAAGGGTTCCATCTTACCATGCATTCACATCCATGTCACATGTCCTCGTGCATAAATGCAATGCAATGCTATTGCATGTATACTGGCGTTATATGCACAATGAATGCCACATGGACAACACAATCCAAACTACTTACCGGTGTCATGGATAATTACATCACCTGCATATGACTTCCATAAATCATTTCATGCAAACATATATCAACATTCACATTCAACATGTCATTATATGATCAAGCAATGACACACACAAGCAAGCCATGTAATGGCTATTGCACATAACAATTCATCATACGTCAAAATGTTGGAGTGCACATATTGACATCCAAACAGGTCACTACATTATCAAGTAGTGGCACACTCACAATCGAGCCATGTCATGGTCATTTGCAATATATAAACTGGCTTCTTCTTCAAGAGGCAACACACTCACATCCGCATTACCGCCTTAGTCAAAACAATGACACTTGATCCTCAAGACCAGTTATGGTATAGAGATGCCCACAAAACATTCCACACAACAAGCCATCATAGACCACAGAATAGTTCCGAACTTAGTTTAGAAATTAGTCCCCTAACAGTCCCAAAATCTGGACACAAACCATTAAACAGCCTAAGCTATAGCAGTGGCGGAAAATAAACCATAACTTAGGTTATAAAGGTCCAATTTGGGTGATTCAAAAGTCTAACATCAAGTTCTCAGATAGAGCTACAATTTCTTTGAAGGATACTAGTCCAAATTCTCACTTTTTCCCAACTGAAAATCAGTCCTAAAAATTCTGACAAGAGGTCGCCAAAATAGGGCAGCTCAGGGCATTCTAGAAACTGACTATAATCTCAAGAGAGGTCCAATTTTGCAGATTCAAAAGCCCAACATCAAGTTCACTGATGCAGACAATTTCCATGAAGGACACCACTATAATTTCCCTTTTTCCCGACTGAAAATCAGTTCCAAACTTAAGGCAGAGCGGAGGGTCATTTTCACATCACATGTCAATACAATAGAACACTTGGTGCAACAATTAAATTTTCAGTAAAGTTGTGAGCACCAAATGCCATCCATAGGCATATGGTCAGATTCTAGACTCAAATTTCTTTCCATAGAGTCCAAGAATGTGCGAATCGGAGTTCGAACGAGAAAGATATGACCTCCAAAGCTGTGTGCTTAGCAGTGGCTACGCAATCACAAGCCAGAGCTCCTCACGCCTCTAGTACACGCCATTTCGAACTCAAACCATCCTCGAACAACCTTTCCTCCAGCCAATATCCTCCCAATTGAGGCCACAAACACACATAAACCATCCTGGGCAACCAATCCCATCAGCCCAAAAGTAGAATAAACCAAAGAGAAGAATCCTACCCTCTTGAGCCAGCAGAGAAGTCAGAGGGAGTCTTAAACACTTCCTAAACCAAGCCCTTGATTTTCTCAAATCCCCTCCTGTGGATCTTCGTGAAATCCTACTAGTGTTCACGATAGCCCTCGCCGAGACGTAAGAACTTAACTCGTCTCGACGACTTCGATCGACACGAAACCCGAGAAATCAAGGAAAATGAGTTCCTCCCCTCTCTCTCTCTACTGTTTCAAAATCTGATTGGGAGATATTTTCCCAAATGATTTTTTTCCTTTTTATGACTGGATACGTGGCACGCCTCTCTGCCGCGTCAAGGCCAAACAATTTATTTATCTGCCAAAGCCAAAATTATTCCATAGAACTTTCTTAAATTATTTTACAATTTCCACATTTTCTTTGAAAATTCATTGGGATTCATCAGCACTCACTCGAAAAATACAGAAATTGACTATCTAGGAATTCGACGAATTCATTCAGTAACTAGATTTTGGAGATTTAGCCTAACGGTGAAGTCCATGACATCCGAAATCTAGAAAATTTTAGGGTTTTCAACTCATTTACAATGAGAAATTAATGCTTTTTGCCATTTTAAAAATGTATTTTCCTGTGTTTCAATATAGATGACCAAGAAAGATACGTCTAATTTTCTTAAAATTTCATTTCCTCTTATTCTCTTTGCACTTAGTTATAATTATGCAACTATTTTACAAAATGTTATCAACACGAATCTACTTCCTCGCAGTTGCAAATTATATTATTGTCAATTTTTTTTTATCATATATTAAAAGTTTACTAAAATGTCAACTACAAATTGAGTTTGTGGCACTTGATATTTCCTTATTAAAATTATCTATCATAGACTGATGCTGAAAATACATCCGACTTCCATGAATCTCAAGAAACAATAAAAGAAAGGAATGAAGAGTCCCAAAGCAAGATCATGGTAGCACTACTTTCTCAGACATCATCTCCATAGACCAAAATGAGTATCTCACTATAAAAACTCTTTCACTCTACAGAGATTTGAAGGATAGATTTGACCACTAAAACTATGATTTTACCAAAAGCTCGCATTTACTCAGATGCACTCGAGGTCGCAAAGATTTTAAAACTGTCGTTGAGTATAACCCGTGCTCTATTTAAACAAGCTCTGGATTAAAGCTATGTGGAGAAAAAATCACGAATGAAGACATCTTAGAAAAAACGTTTACAACGTTTCACGCCGCTAATGTGCTCCTGCAGCAACAATATAGAGAGCGCATATTTACTAAATATTTAGAGTTAATATCGTGTCTTCTAGTAGCTGAACAAAATAATGAGCTACTAATGAAAACCACCCGCCTCGCCCAACTGACCAACCATTCTCATGAATGTAATTTTATCCCACAATCGTAGCGTGAACGCGGTCTAGTCGGTCAGCGGGGCGTAATTTCGACACTATAATAATCATCCTTCTAACCTTTGAAAAGGAAAGACCCATTTACCTCCGTGGCTGGAATAATGGTGAGACAAAATAAGAAAATGGAGAAAGTGCACATAAAAACCATCAGACTCTTGCAGAGACCAGCAGATGCATAATGGAAGGACACTAGTCTCGTACCTGTCGTACGGCCAAACATCTGGTAGATTTATGCAGCCACCTCCACCACCACCAAATTTTGAGGCAATAAGAGAAGCGGTACAGGAACTATACAGGCTTAGCCTTAGACAAGTTGGCCGCCCAAAATTCTATAAGCCATGTCTAGAGTCAATAGATAGAGAAAATCTTTACCCAAGAGGGTATAGAATCATGAATTCTCTTTATTCTTTAGAGAAGATGGACAGTCTACCTTGGAGCATGTGGCTAAATTCATTAAAGGCAAAGGTGGGGAATTAACCAACTATGAAAATTTTCCATTCAAACTCAGTGAGGCTTCTAACTCATTAACATGAGTTGATTTTACTTGGTATGCAACATTGCCAATGAATTATATCATGAGTTGGTAGGAAATGGAGAAAAAGTTCCACACAAAATTCTCTGTAGCCGAACCCGAGATTCGCATAGCAAAAAATTATCAAGAGTAACCCAAAGGGTGGAGAATTAGCAGAGTCAAATATCACCACTCAAAAGAATGAGGAATCGATGCAAAATCCATCTCCTAGAAAAACGTATCACGTGAAGACAGCATAAAGCTTGACTTGATATAGAGCTAAGGAAGAAAATTAATGTATGGAGTTCCAGACTAAGAATTTTTTCAAGGTAATAGCATGAAGAATTACCAAGAAAGAAAGTCAAAGGAGAAAGACCTCCATGGAACCCATCACAAGAGGTTAATTAAGAATTGTAACAGCGATCTCCCAAGTACATGTTTCTTTATCTGTCTTATACTAGTGAAGAAAGCACCTGACTTATGGAAGAAGTCATAAACGTCTAATACACAAACACAATATACTTTTGATGTGTCAAAGACTGAGGAAATATTTGATTTTCTCTTTCCTCGAAGGAAATTCATCATATTTCAAGATCACTAACTCAACAGGAACTTAGGGGAAAAGGAATCAGTATCATAACTTCTAGAATCATGGGTACTAATGCTTGTCGGAGTTTCAGAATATTATCCAGACAGATCAACAAGGGAATATTGAAGTTCCTCAAGAAAGATGCCATGGTGGTTGGATGAAGATTCCTTCCAATGTCTTCATTCAATATAGTTGCTAAGGATCTGAGAGCAATACTGAATGAAAAGAAGGATAATAGGTTTTCCCAATTTAGATAAGAAAGGCGGATTTCAAACAACATTCGTTCATAGCGATGAATCGGGCAAGAAGCAAAAGTGTCTACAACTGCAGAAAATGAAAAGAATCAAGGTATCCATTCATTCAAATTAGGAAAACAAGAAAGGAGAATCTCTAAAGAAAAGAATGTTACTCAAAAGAGAGACATACTTTTCTGTGAGAAGGCAGGAATACTTAAGAGAAAATAATTGTTATTTGTCCCTCCTCCCGTCAATTCAACAAAGGGCACAGAGGCAATGATACAGTTTTCCAAAGTCATCAGAACAAAGAGAGGATGTGGAGACCGAGAGCTATGGAGACATGAAATTACTTGAAGAATGTCATGGAAAACCAAAGAAGTAGAATCAAAGAAGAGATGAAGCTTTAGTTTATGGATCCAGTTTTTGTCGACTGTTTGCATAATTTGAACCGTATCGTAGATGCTAAGACAAAAATCTAGCCTTAATTAGAAAAAATGCCATTTATAGCACATAGCTGGCATTATCTTTGGTCAACAATCATCGATTAGAAGTCGCTGGTTTAAAAGCCACCAGAAACTCTTTTGCCACCTAACACAAAGAAAAGGATTATAAGTTTTTTTCGAACATGATCAGGACGCCCCTAAAACTCTGGGGTCCCGTTTGACAACCCACAACCATGAACCATAATCTCATGTCAAGAGACTCATACATGAGTAAAATTGCTTATCGTTTCACATCATACTTCATCAAAATACATCCCAACTATATTGCCATAGTTCAAGAGTTGATTACATCACTCTTAATACCAACATATATATTAAGATTTACAATGTTAATACATGTTATACAAAATAAAAACCAAAGCCACAATCCGGCTTTCTTCTCAAAGTGGCCTCTAATGAGCGTTGTCCTCCCGAACACTCCCTATACCTAAAATAATATTCCCTCGACAGGGTGAGCAATGCCCAGTAGTGATAATCTCCTACATGGGTTACTCCTCACCTAAGTGCACATGCAATGATTCAACATAAACACATTCAAGCAAATACATGATTTTACTTGAATGTCTACATGATATGGATGAGAATGCGACTCACCTTTTCCCATTTCTCGAGCCCTCACCAATTCCCTCACGCATGCCTAAGCCAAATGTGAGAAAACACGTTTCGAAATAAAAGTTGTTCTTGAAAATCATACCGAAGCCTGCAGAAATATATCGACTACCCTCCGAGGTGAATTGTTGGATCGTTTTTCCGAATAAATTAAGGTCGCCTTCTAGATGAATCATTGACCACTTCTTCCAAGGTACTGAAAATCTTCCCTTGGAAATTCCTTACAACCATTTTCCATTTTCCATTTATTTCATGCCATGCACTCACACCTAATGTTCTAGGTCGCTCTCGCATATGAAATGCATTATGCCATTTCCAAACACCATGTTAATAATCATGTATGTGCTAACATAAATTTACCCACTTGCATCATGTCATTCAATTCACATACTAATCACTACGTTATTTATTCTATCAATACCATCAAAATTAGCTCAAATGGGCTAATCACAATTCATTTTCAATGGCTTACACACAATTATATTTTTATATAATTCCACATCATGTTAACACATTTAATTATATGCATTAAGAATTTCTTTCACACAATTCAAGCAATATTTTGCTTACAACACGCATAACGATTTTTCTCGTCCAACCGCAACCCGGACTGTTTTAAGAGTCCCTGTAATGAGCAGTGGATGTCCGTAAGGCCCACTCACCAAGTATCGGTTCCACTTTGTGGAACCGAAATCCATGGCCATTTCCAGCCCAAAAACACCAAACCATAATTTATTGCATAAATTATCACACAAACCACCCAAACAGTCCCTAAACTGTCCAAAACGGGTTCAAAATATTCCAAAAATTCGGTCCCAAGTTTTGGGACCGATCAAACGGCCACTCACGGCCTCAAATCAACCAAATCATTTACAAAGCTCTTAAAATCGAAAATAACCGAGTAGGAGAAGACCCCTACCTTTGGAGTTGTCGAACTCCCGAACCGTGCCCATGCTAGTCTTGTCGCAGAACAACTTTGCTTCTTGACCCGAAGAGATCCGACGGTTCGAACATCGGGAAATCTAAAGAGAAATTGCACTTTCTCTCTCTAAAAACCCTCCATTTTCAAAAACTGCTCTCCCCCCTCACCACCACCGGATTCCAGCCAAAATGGAGAAGAAAAGTCTCATTTTGTCCCCCTCATTACCACATGTCAGTTATCATTGGCTTAAGTGGATTTCATCCACTTACCCATCTACTTCTTCAGATTTTTCCCCACCAGAGATGCCACATGTCACCCATGGCCCCACACTTGAGCTCGTTGACCGATTTCGCGACCTAACACGCGGCACAATCGTAGTTCACTCAAAATGCGCCAAGTGTCTCGCACCACGCTGCACTGGAACGACAAATTCTGCCTTAATTGAAGAAATTACCTAAACTTGACGCTAGAAGCAGATTTCGTGAGACGATTCCAATGGTGAAGTCCGTTTCGTCATTCGAGATTTAGAAAAGTTTTGGATTTTGATCGAAATTATAATTTTGCCATTTTTTAGAAAATTATATTTGCTCGGGGTTTCACAATGATGGATTCTATAGAAGATTCATAAAGGACTTCTCAAAAATATCAAGGCCACTGTGCAAATTGCCGGAAAAATAAACAACCTTCAAAGAAAACCAAATTTAGATGGAAGGTTATAGAAGATGAGGAGTCTAGTTACGAATTTGATGAAGAAGTGATTTGACAATCCATTCGATAGGTACATTTCTATTTCTTTAAATGTTCTACTATTTCCCTAACTTTACCATATTTTTTCGAAATGTGCGATGGAGGAAAGATTGCAGAGGTACAGAAGAACATTTACTAACAGAGGAAAAGATAATCATAAGGTAATCACATTATCCTTCCAAGAAAGTAAAGTTCATAAGGTGATATTGAAAAACTCACCATGGAGACAGACAGACATAAGGCCTCTATATGTGAGAGCACAGGTAAACTAGTGTCCAAGGTATTGATGGATAATGGATCAGGAGTCACGGGATGTCATTGAGGATGTTGAGAGCTTTAGAAAAGGGTGATTATATTTGATTAAAACAGAAGTGTTTATATCGGCTTACTAGAGAAATATCTCAGACTCGGTGTACTCCTATCGACACCAATGGGCAGAAGACTCTTATTAACTTTCTTTGTGATTAATTCTACTACCAATTACAATGCTTTGTTAGGAAGAGACTAGATCCATGCCAATTGGTGTGTGTCTTCCTCCCTTCACCAATTTTTACGGTTTGGAAAGGTGATGAAGTAGAAGTGGTATGGGCAGACAAACAAACTTTCATTGCAACTTCAAATTCTATGGAGGCCATTTACTATGACCACGTTCGTCCAATAAAATTCAAAGGTAAAGAAGAATGGGACTCAAGGGAAATATACAGGAGTCAAGAGATACCGTGATATTCAAGACCGCCGCCAAACTTCGAAGATAATCACATCAGGCTCTCGTGTCGATAAAGGATTTGTTTATCAAGAAGATCGACAGACCAACTATTCTCATGAAGAGAATGTGTCGTCGTTAAATGGGTATCATTCAAAATGCATATACAACAAGTTAATAGAAAAAGTTGTAGAAGAACAGTTCCAAGACATTTGTGGAGCTGAATCATTTATGAAGAAGAATCAGATGAAGAGGAGGAAGAAATTTAGATTGAAGATTCGGAGCGAGCTCCTCCCAAAATGGAAGACAACAAGCCTCAAGTACATGATCCTATGGAAGAAATCAACCTCGACACTATGGAAGAGCCAAGGACTACATTTTGATTCAGAAAAATAAAGTGGCTCAGACTTACAACAAGAGAATCAAGATGAAAAGATTTGAAGAAGGAAAGCTTGTTTGGAAGATTATTCTACCAGTTGGTTCTAAAGACAAAGAATTGGGCAAATGGTCTCCCAACTAAGAGGGACCTTCAAGGTACATCAAGTACCACCGAAACGCATACCAGTTAGCAAACCTACACAAGGTTCATCAATGGAAATACTTGAAGTACTTCCTACCATGTAGGAAATTGTAAAAATTCAAAAGAATTAGGCTCATTCACGGCCTTTAAAGGGTAATGTTAGTGGAATGTTTTATAGTTGGATCGAAATAGGCTTTTTTAGCCACTATTTCTCAAGCATTTAAGTTTCTAACATAGCATCTTAGTTCTATTCTATGTTTTGGAGAAAAGTAGGCTTTTTAGCCACTATTTCTCAAATATATAAATTTGTCCAACAACATACTTGCTCAATACATCAGTAGGCTTTGTAGCCATTGTTTGACAAATCTTCCAATGTCAGATCTATACTGGATATACATAGTATATATTCTCAAAGAAAGGGGCCCAAAGACCACTTTTAATAAAAATAGAGTTAAGATCTTTCCACAAACATCGCAGACACATCAAAGGGTAGGCTCAGATGCCACCTCGATCCACTAATGCAATGTCATGGCTATAGTGTATGTGTGCCAGCCGATTTTTACGCCAGCCATACACACATCAACACACATCAAAAGGTAGACTTAGAGCCACCTTGATCCATCAATGCAATGTCATGATTGTAGTTACATGTGCTGGTGTCAGTGATTTTCCACAAATTATTCCACAAAACATCAACACATCGCTATGTGCCTAGTGTACATTGATCCAATTAATGCAATGTCGGCTCGTAGTGCTCGCGGCGTTAGTGCTCCGTAAGTTGTAGTGCCCAATAAGTCTCCAACAACACCTCAAGAATACATTCCACCTCCACTCTTCCAATTAAGAAATGGTAGGTCGATGGCCACCTAGCAAGAGTAGGAAAGGGAGATATTGAACCTCGACAATTGTCATCATAGGCTTGTAAACTAAAGAGTGCATAAGCAAGAAAGAGACTTTACACTTGAGAAAATGCCAAATAAATGACTACAAAGTTCCCAAGTCAAAGTCTCATCAGTTTAAGATTGTTCGGAAATGTCAAAGTCATATCATGGAAAAATCAAAGGAACAGAGAGTACCAATATCCAAGGCAATGTCGGGCGCAGATGCATCACCCCTGTAATTCTCATTAACGGTTGTTCTGCCACATCGAAGCTAAGAAATGGCCCCAAGGACTTGGCTTTCTATAGATGCTCAAGTTGTTGAGCCTTTATGATCCACCCTGCTCTCACTAAAAAGGTCTTCATCTTTCTTTTTCTCCCATTCTTCGCCACAATACTCTAATACACTCTTTCGAAAGCATCATACTCAGCATAATTCACTCAACCATCGTATAGCTTTTCAGGTTGAGCTGCTCAAACCCGCCGTCTCTTGCTACCCACTGAGATCTCCATATTGGATTTCAAAGCACGATCCAATGTAGGGAAAAATAGAAGAAGTCTAAGCTAAAGCCTTGAAATGAAAAAACTGGACCCGCATTTGGAAGTCGATGCCAACACCACGTAGCCGCATAAAAGCATCCTTCCGGCTAGGTAGACAAGAAAGCAAGGTCGTTACAACGGCTCACGAGAGTGAGCTGCAACCACATTTGCATAGTTCACTCAACCACTGCATAGCTTTTTTCTTAGCAAGTTGAGCTTGCTCAAACTCAGTCTTCTTTCTCTTTAAGGCATCTAATTTGGAGAAGATCTCCATATCGATTTAAAGACATCCAATGTAGGGAAAATAGAAGAAGTCTAAGCTAAAGCCTCTGAAATGAAAATCTTGGACTGAGGTAATTTGGAAGTCAATGCCAACACCACCAAAGCTGCATAAAAAGCATCCTTCTGGCTAGTAGACAAAGAAAGTGTGTCCAAGCAAGTAAATGGCTCATATGCAGAGTGAGCTTCCAGCCACATTTGAATCCGCTAAGGAGACGACTGAGATCAAAGGACAAGAGTGGTCTAGTTCAGAAAGACAAGTCCAAAGATAAATCTATCTCTGTTTCTATCTAGAAAGCTAATCTCAATGAAACCTGCAAAAAGTGGAAAATATAAGGCAAAGAAAAGAAAAATAAAGGAGAATGATGAAGGTGAAGAACTAAACGGAGAAGGAGTAGGACGAGAAGTATGCTCATACTGGCCTTCTCCAACGGTGGTGGTCCTTTCATCTAAACCCTTTGTCGTCTCGCCTTTATCATCTGCACGCTAGTATCCCGAGAATCATCCTGCCTGAAGCCATCTACAAGCCGACCCTGTGTTCCCTATCTCGTAGGGATCTTACACTTTAATCTCACAGATGATCAACGGTATTGGAGAAATCAAATTGATGGGCTAGCTCATATCACTCATCACAAGTTGAAGAATTTTTACATCCTTAGAAAGTTAAGCTTCAGCCTAATTACCAGAAGTAGTTTTCTTCTCCTCGGCCATCTTGAGTTTCTTAGTAGTCCGGCTAGGAGAAGAAGTCAATCCTGCGGAAAAATGAGGAAATCAACATAAGGTAAATTTATGAACAAAATAAATAAATGATTCTTTACCCATAGTAGGCAAGAATTGAGAAGCTCGTCGGGCCGATATCCCACCGAGTAGAGAAGGATGGAGCCGTGGATAGAGAGGTAATCCCAATGGAGCATGAAAGAGTTTGATAT
>JAEQBH010002078.1:0-212229 GCA_016808115.1 Tetrastigma voinierianum
TGGGCCTAGTACATAATTCTGTTACATAAAGTCCGATCACGACGCATAGCCATTGCGCGTAAACCATGGCGTCGTCGAAAGATTGGTACGATTATTTTACGCCGCAAGCTATGTTGAGGCGGTTGTCTGACCTTTTACGAAAAGTTTATCAGGAAGCGCATGTGCCTCTTAAGTCGCGGGTCGTTGTTTGTCCGCGGCGTAGACCACATGCCATATAAAGGTTCTTGAAGGTGAGGCCGCGGGTTAAGAATCACCTGCTACGAAATTTCTTTGCGCTTCACGATCAAATGCAATGTTCGCTCGACATTACGTCATTCGGCAGATAATATCGATTAATGGCGGAATCTCGTATCATCTTTGACGTGAAGATGGGCTGAAAAGTATATACCGTAACTGATCATCACCGGCTCTTCTCTGGCTCCCCAAGCCACGTTAATATGATATTTAAATCTTCACGGATGACATCAATGATCATTTTACCAAAACAAATTCATTTGTTTGATATTAAAGCACCAGTTCTGCCGTCTTAATGATGTTTGTTTTAAATCGTAGCGCCTTTAATATGGTGTGAGTTAAGATTGTATATATGACTCATGGCTTCGGAACACTTTTATTTCACCGTTGAGGACTATATGCATTATAATTGGTGGGTCTTTCTTGGGGATCTATCCTTCTTCTTGATGCTCATTGCATATTCTTTTTTTCTTTACCATTTTCATTGCTCGATGCGACTACAATGGATATTATCCCTTCATAGTTGCGATCAACGCAACGGTGCCAAATTTAGGCTCAATACTTTTGTTTGTCGATGTCCCTTGCGTCAGATGCCTTTGCATCTTTATGTGCCATCGTAAATGAATCGTTCACATGGACCGATTCTACTCATGCGCTATCACCCGATACATCATGGACCAATTATATCTATATCTTCGTTTCATGTCTTTTCATTCATCTCAATATCGTATGTATCAAACATTCATTTAACATGTCCGTTCTACCAGTCAAAGCGGCTGGCACAGCGAGTCATATAAATGGCCGTTGCTGCAGCGAATTCATCACATATCAGCATCTTGAGCACACACATTGGCATTGAACATGTCATTCTTGATCAAACGACGCTTTGCTAAGGCATTGCTGTGGCCCCGAAGCAAGCCACGCAAAGTACCAGCGGGGCCATGAGGTAAGGCTTTTATCCACAACGCCAGCGACCATAATTTATACGGAAAACAGCTGGGCATGTAACCTCCGCTGCAGTGGAAGTGGTTCCTAAAGCGTGCCAAGCCTACCGCCTAAAGCAGACGAAGATGCCATGCTTTGTCGCGGTTCGCTGGCGTAGCTACCCGCTTTGCGGACCTGCTTCATTCTCTATCTCTAGCGTAGCACCAATCGCGATGGAAGAATTTTCTCGCTGAAGCGAAGAAACGCTCGTCAAAACGAATGTGGTGCCTTTTGCGAATAGATTTTGCAGAAAAAACCTATTTTCCGACCCAAAAAGTGATAGCCAAAGGTAGGAGAATGCATACCTCTGGCAGCGTGATAAGGCGGTGGAAGCCTCAAATCCGAACAACTTGTTCAAGTCTCCCCTCTGGATGCAGGCGAAATCCCTGCACCGATTTTACGTACCTCTCCTTCGATCTGATGAACTTTAGGTTCTTAACTGATGCAAACCGATCAACGAAACTCTGTGGAGACTTGGGAGGAAACCTTGAACTCTCTTCCTCTCATCTCTCTCTCTCTGATCAAAACTGAAAGTAAGATCTTTTGCCTAATTCCTCTTACACATACGACTTAAAAACTGATTGGATTATGTATTCCAGTACCCCCTCGCTTGGTCAGGTCCATTGAAACTACCTCATTCAGCCTAGTTCAGTTCAAATTATGTCATGAACTTACCCAAAATCATTTCCCAACTACAGTTTCGTAAAAGTATAGTACAGTCGCTCGACAGCCCATCCTTTGAAAAATGTCTTCGAATGTCTCAGAGATTCAACCACAAATTCCATATGGTGCGTAGATTTCGCGAGGACGAATCAATGGTGGGTTCAGGTTTCATCATCCGAAGGATCAGAAATTCGGTTTTCAAACTTTTATTACTTTATTGCAGCAATTCTGGTTGCCCTTTTTAGAAAGATCAAATTTTTCTGGGTTCAGATTGATAAACATACCAGAGTTAGTTCGGGTGAAGTGATAACATCTTAGGTTGTATCAATCATAATATACCACGGTGATCATGAATTATTATATCTTCTGGGTTGATTAAGTGTGTTTCTTTTGATAAATCATATTGAGGGAACCACAGGAGAGAATCTCCCATGTTTTAACAACTAAATTCAAGAAAGCGATTAATAACAATTATATAATGCTTACTTTATGAATAAATGTAACCGTGGATGTTGTAACAAACTCATATTTGAGGAGAACTACAGAATCTTCATAGACACTCTATTCGCATTCAGCCCATTAATAAATAAGTTTACTAATAACAAAAAAAAAAATCTATATATTAATCATTGGTGAACATTTAAATGACATTGAACAACATTTTCAAAATAAAAGTAACGTGAACAACCTTTTTCAATTGAGATCCAGTTTTGCGCTTGAGATCTTGAAATATCAACGAAGAATCTTATGAAAAGCTGATAAGTTTTTCTCAGAGTCTACTTATTGTTCTGTTGAGATCTTATGTGGCCCATCGATTGAACTGCGACTCAGATCGCTTTTCATTTCGTCATAGGCAGTTTCAAACTGAATGCATGTTTGATTAATTCATCTGAAATTTACTTGATATTGAGAGCTAAATCACTAATTAAAGTATATTGCCTCTGATGAAATTTAAGAAAGGTCCATCTCTATTTGAACTTTAATTAGTAGTATTTGAAATCTATGACATATTAGGCTAATTAGTATGGCAAGATCTGGTAATATGAAGGTGTTTTATCTTTCTTCCCCAGAGCTTAGAGTTGAACACCATTGTACCAGAAGCCTAACTCAAGTGGCAAAAGGGTGGGACAGGCATGGGGATCAAATCAAATGTTGTGCTATAATGTATTACAAAGTGAATAATGTAAAAAAAAAAAAAAAAAAAAAAAGAGTTGTTACCATAACAAATAAGATTACCAGTGAAAAAAGAAATATGGTATCTGAAGGCAAACCTCATATTTATCAACTCTCAAAAACTTTGTATAGACATGTCTTTTTCTCTTTATCATGGGAGTAACATCTTGCAATGCAGATTAAAGAAAGGAGCAAACTCATTCCTTACCGGGAAGTGCTTCAAGTGCATCATGTGAGTGAGTCAAATAAATTGTTACATGTCTTTGGACCACAAACCCTACTTTGCATCTGGTTTCCTCAGGCATTGTTACTAACTAATTAGGCACAAGTACTTTAACGGCGTTGTCCATTGTCTGAATTCAATAAGTGTGGGACCTTTGGGCAGAAAACATATAAAGGTGGAAATTAGGAATAAAGTTTGCTTCAACTCAGCATCACAACAATTCATTTGGCGAAAAAATAAGGAAAAAGTGTTTCATTCATGGGAGAACCAAAGAATGTAGCTAGTTTGAAAAATTCTGTTACTTGCTTTTAGGTATTGACTATGCACGAGAATTAAGTTTAGGAGAGATGACCTGTTTTTGTTTTTAATTGAGATATAGTTAATTTTATGATAACCTTCAGTTCTTTGAAAGCTAGGATCGTTGTGAAGCATGTTGTTGTATATTTACCTCATAATTTATTACCACATTCAAAGTATAGGTAAAACAGTGAATTTAATTGTCAAACTTTTAATCTTATGATTAACGTATTCATCTTTGCATTGACATGTAAGTCGATGTGTTAATATAAAGATAAACATGTTTGACAACTTACAAATGGAAAATGACAAGAGATAAGAAAAACAAAAAACATCGCAACAATTAAAACCGGTAGGGCATTAAAAGTCACGTAAAAATATATTTAAAGTGGAAATCAACAACCAATCCCTAAAAGACAAAATCATTACGTTTCCATTTCATGGTAAATAAATATTAAAAATTAAGTAATTTGTGCATATTTTTTCACACCCTTTGTTTGAGCCATAAAACCTGAGGCAGAATAACTCTAGTTCCCAAAATATACCCATTTCATTTTCCTTTACTTATTTAAAAATTCTTTAATTTTCCATTTCACGAGTTTCACGAAACTTTTAGCGCATCAATACTTTAATAACTGTTTCAGACACAGTCTAGTTTCTCATTTATTAAAGTTGAGTATGTTTAATTCTCATCCTCCATTCCAGCTCTTTCTCTTAAACAAAACAAGAACCAACAAAATAATAGTTGTCCCAATGAGCAGGCTCCTGATTCATAATCCACGACCATAAAAGAGTAGAATAAAACCATAAAACGTCACTAACATCAAATTACCAATCAGGTGTTTTGTTACAAACTTCCAGACAAGTATGAAAATGATTCAGCAGTAGCTCTGAGAGATTGAAATGCTCAAATGTAATTGGATTTCATATAGAAATAGGAGGTTTAAAATACGAGAAATTTTCAAATGAGGCAGTTGAAGAGAAAAATACAAACTTGGAAGTTTACAATTAGTGATTGTTGCCCATGGTGTAATGTTAAATTCTAAATAATTTTGGTTTGGTACATTTTAGGTTCTTAATTAAGATTCTAATTGGTTCTTTGGATGTACTTCTTATTGGATTCCTTTAAGGATTTGAGATATGATTATTTCTTGTTGGATTCTCTAGGTTGTGTGTTAATTTTTGAGGTTCCACCACTTGCCAATATAAGAAAGTTGGCACTCTTTATATCTTGAATCAGAAAGGTATTTACTTTCAATAAAATTTGTTTTGTTTAATTTGTCAAAAGTTATGTTTCTCATTCTTGATTGTTCAGTGGATGATAGAAAGCATTAAATTCGTAAAGAAAACTTGTGTGGACAAAAATCCTGATCTTTGAATTAAAAGCAAGAAGATATGAATTACACATTAAAGGCCTAAGCTTGAATCAAGCCTTAGGTTCCTCTTAATGTTATGAATTTGTGACTCTTTCTGAGGCTCTGTTATGGAGCTCCTTTTGACATGTGAGCTATCAAAGTGTGTCTCGTCTTCCTTGTTCTTGATCCTTCAGTCCATTCCCCACCAGAGAAAGACTAGAAACTGTATCCTCTTGGTGATCACGTTTGGTTGTAATCTTTGGCATATATATAAGATGGATACCGCTGACTTTCCACTCGCAGCTACCTAAGAGTAAACCATAAAAGTATGTCCATTGATTAGGAAGATAGCATTGTACTTTGGGATGCCACATTAATCATGCTATGTCTGAAGTACTTAAATCCCGACATCTGAAACGAAGGAAAGACGAGTGTTCTTGCTTATCATTTCCTTTAGTTTATTATATCACATTTGTTACAAAGTTATTGATATTCTAATAAACACAAATATAGTATAAAGCAAATCTGACAAGTCATTATTTTCCATACCAAATTTAAAGGGAGTTCTATTGATTGACCATGTACTCTGATGGCTCTCCCCTCTGAGTTCACTACTTTTAGGAATAACAGTATAGATTCCGGGGTTTCCCAAGTGAAGTCTTGACACTCGACCATGGTGTAAAGTATAACAAAACCAAATCGTTTCAAAGAAAAGGTTGTATGCTAGAAAGGAATCCATACAGATTTAACTTTGGTTGTTATTGATCGAGGAAATGAGAGGCTTTGGAGTGAGAATACGATCAGACCATCATCATCGTAGACTTGATTGGAAGATCCCAGATTTGTTGGAAAGGAGTTCACAGTGACTCAAGTTCAGGACTCTTAGATTGGAAAGTTGACAAATGCCAGCTGGTATGCTGCTAAAATAGTTACAGTAACTCAAGTTAAGAACTCTTAGATTAGAAAGTTGACTGATGCCAGCAAGTATGCTACAAAAATGGTTACAGCGACTCAAGTTAAGGACTCTTAGATTGGGAAGTCGAGTGATGCCAACAGGTATGCTACTAGGCCAATTTCCCCTTACCAAATCTAATTTGTCAATGATGAGTAAATTAACGGAACCTGATTGAGACTCTCCTTCCATTAAAATTAAGTAACGTAAAATAAACTTAGTGAAGGTAGGCACACAGTGCTCCAGAGGATTCCCTCCTTCCTTAAAATGTCGAAGTGAAGAAAATCATTTCTAATGAAGGTTGGTGGAAAATATCACGGGGTTCTTCCTTTCATTGAAGTTGGTACTTAATTGGAAATTCAATTTTCAATGACAAGAGGTGGAAGCTATCATTTTGGAATCTTTTTGGGCGAGTTTGCTATATGTTAACTGTAGATGACAACGAGTAGATATGATTGGGGATCTCTTCAACTACTTTGATCCCATTTATTGGATTTAATGTTTTCAATGTGAAAGCAATATTTTCAGGATTACTCTGGCTTTGGGAGTGTGACAAAGTCACAATTAACATTGCTAAGGAGCTTAAGCAAACCTCCACTATTCACATCAAATATTGCCTTGAATTTTGGGCATTCACCGTCGGAAGAGGATGGCAAGAGGCCTGACTTCGCCATCTTGTCGGGAAGACTCAAAGGTTTAGGCAATGACTTAAGTTCAAGTATTCCATTATGATACTATTGATGATGTACTTTTATTATCTAGGTTCTACTAAAAATCAAGCTCTCTTAACCTTCCCGCTATTTTCCACCGATCTACGGAAAACTCTTTATCTCGAGCAGTAAAGCCTGAGAATGGTTTGAAGGCATTTAAACTTATGAAGATTCTTTGGAAGACTCTTGAGTCTTATGCACCCTATTATATTTAGGAAAACAATTATTATGAACTCTATGGCATATTGATGCATGGATGAACATAGTAACCTTGTACAACCTTAAATTAGAAACTCCAAATTCGATTGCACTTGAGATGTGAAATATCATGGAAAGTTTCCTTGGAATGAGAAAGATTGAGTATTTTTAACATTCCAGCATGCTGTAAAAGAAGAAAATGTTCTTCAATAAGTAAAGCTCAGAAGACTTCAAAGCTAGTCTAGTGCAAAAATCTGACTAAATAAAACTGTGCATGTTTCCTTCCCAGATGTCTTGCATTGAAAACATACTCTGGGTGATTTCAGTTTATCTCCATGAAAATTTGATGGCATAGATTCTAAACTGTATTTATTCCATTCAAGATATGTTAATTCATGACAGAGGCCCAATTCAAAGTCTTAGGAGAGTTGAACCATGTGTATCAGACTTTGAAGCGATCTAATTGGGTTCATCTTTGAAAGCTTGCATCGGGAAGTTGCATGGGTTGCCATAATGATCTCATTTAGAATATCCCTTCAATGTTTTTTGTTCCTAAAAACAAACATTAGTGATAAGCATAAGATGTAAAAGGTTCCATTAAATTAGACCCAGGCACCCGAACTATAATTATATTAAAAATAAATCTTGTTGATTTTTGTCTTGTTTTTTACATATCTCAAGCTACGTTCTGTATTTTTCTACCTGATTTTTATCAATACACTTTAATATCCTCCTTATTCCACAATCTACTCCATTCTTCAGGATTGTCAGGACTCTTTTCACGAACAATTGCCCGACCCGTCTGCCATGCTGAAATCGCCATCCTTATAATGCCATGTGATATAAAAATGAGACTGCTAAACAAAGAACTTTTGATTCAATCTTGGGATGGAATCTGCAACCTTCTAGTACTGGTAACTATTTTCTTTGCAATCCTTGAAGAAACCGCATGATATGGAAGGAACAACTTCTTACATTATCATCTAGTCCATCATAACTCACCAGGAGCACCTTTTGGATGTCATCGAAAGGGATTGTTTTTAATCTATGCAATGTGCGCTTTTCGTCGCTGTCCACTGGAAAGAAAAGACTTAAAACTTGAAGAGAGGCTAATGGAAGACCTTTTTTAATGTAGTACCGTTACATGAGTTCACATAATTGTCCTTTGGATGGGGGTTGACATTCCAACTAAAGAGTTGAAATGCTTTGTTGTGTGCTAATCCCTTAGCCTCATATGATGGAATATGTGCCTGTACACACATCAGGTAGCGTTATTTCTTGGTTAGATGATTGTGCTTCTCGACCTAAACCATTCAGAACCACCAACTAAAGTGCCAGGCTGTGTGGACGTCCCTACGCTCATCAAGAACAATAATTACCTTTTTCAAACAACAGTTACTCTTTATCATTTCGATTCCTTCATCAATGTTATGTAACTTCAGTTTTTTCTCTCTTAGGATATCACAAAGAAGTTTTTCTTGCAATTTAAGCAAACCATGATCATCTTTAGATCTCTCTATCACATTTTCAACAAAGCTATAATGCTTAAATTGATCCAAGATATCATTGTAAATAACCTTGGCGATGGTAGTTTTACAGTTTACAATCCCATAAATACCAACCATGCTCCTTCATTGGACTTGGTGATATCAATAACTTCTTGTTTCCAAAATTTCGTCATTCAACTATGTTCTCACCAACATGTAGGAGCATGGAACTAACATTCTAATCTACAATGATTTCTTAATAAACTTTCATTTCAGATCATCCTTTGAAACTACAATAAAACATCTGATCAACTACAATAACAGAAAGTTGATGGAAAGCAAAGATGAAGTAAATGGAAACTTATAGAATAATGTTTATTTTCACCCATTACAGCAAATTAAGAACCAAATAGAGAAATGTAAATGAAAAATGTGTTGAGTCATATGTTTAAGTAAAATCAATTATATTATGCTGACTAACATGTTATAAAAAAAATTGCTAAATATCTGATTGCTTTGAAAGAGTCCTTTGAAGTTGGCTTGCCTAGAGTATCCATTATCGTTTATGATAAGAAGACTTATCAAGACAATTAGCTACTAGTCTGGCTGTGCAATCACTAATTTGTCCAACTAAGTCCCTAACTTAACAATGCTTTTATATATTATAGCATGATTTTGGTAAAGCCTCCCATACTTGTCAGACTTTCAATTTTTACATTGTAAATAATTAAAATAGCAATTTAATAATCACATTTGACCAGGCTACCATTTTCTCTTGGTAGAAATTGTGGCTGAAATGAGATTGATTAGAAAGGAAGGAGAATATTTCGAATCTTTAGTTTTTAGAATTCAAAACTGTATTTATTAGATTATGCAATTTGATGTTTTAACTTATTTTAATTTTTTACTGATACCTATTACTTGCATGTATACATAGATTATATTTTTTTTTTTTTAATGATAAATTATAGTGAGAAAATCTTTTTTTTTGAAAAGTGAGAAAATCATTTTAAAAATTACTTTTTCCTCGCCATGCACAAGAAAATCAAACATATTAATGCCCACCGCTAAAAGTGGATTTTGATTGATTTATTTATTTGACCTTTAACAAAAGCACAAGTGAGAAAAATTGGAAATGGAAAAAATAAGTAGGGATTCTAGATCCTTTAGAGGAAACCCCCTCATTCATAGAAACTCCTTCAAAGCTGACCTTCCACTCCTCTATCGTGTTCTTCTTCTCCTATCTTGCATTTGTCGATGATTCTTGAATCTTCTCCACTTGTCCAGGTGGTTCGACTTGATCGTCTACATACAGTATCAAAAATGAGGCTTTTGCCCCTTTTCTTTCGGCCTCCGATCTTAACCGGTCATTGAGCACCACTTTATGGAATGAGCATAGGTTTTGAGAAGACTGTATGCGATCCTTGGCGTTCTTGATAGCTTTTTAAAATGCAGGGTGAAATCTCTTCTCCCACTTGGAAGTTCTTCATTGTCTCGAGGAAAGTTTGAAATGTTACGCCATCCAAAGCCCAGAATAGAGATGATCGGTGGCCCATTTGAGCCTCTTCGCCTCTGAAACTCACGAACACATCGTATCTCCATTTAGAATTAGAATTAGAAGAAAAAAGAGGATCATTTGAGGCGCTAGTGGAAGCCATGGTTGGATTCTGCTTATGAGTTCTTTCAATGGGTGACTTCTCTTAGTTTCCCTTTTTAGGAAATCCCAGATGATGGCGGCGGGTCTCTCTCAAGGTTTTCCTCGATTATTTGTGCTAGTTATTCTTTGTTTCTCCAATTGGCTTCTATCGTAATTTAAATTGCCTTTGCGAGCTTTTACCATTTCTTTTACATTTACTTTCTTTCTTTCTCCCCTGCTTTATTAATTATTTGGTATAAATTTCAACAATATGAATCTTCTGTTTTAGTTTTATTTTTATTTCTTTTATTGGTTACTATAAGTACCATGGTCTTTAGACCTATTACTCAATAAGCCTAAAACCCGTTTGGCCCAAGGCCCGCTTGGCCTGCGATGTGAAGCAATCCAAGCCCACCTACGGTATTAAAATCGAAGGGTCATGGTGAGAGCCATGATACTTAGACGGGAGGAAATCAGAGCTTTTTAGTAGGGGTCATGGTGTCTTTCAAAGGCAGAAGCAGGGCAACCCACCCTAAAGTTTTTAAGTCTCCTTGGTAGTCCTTCCATGTAATTTAAATTTATGGATATGAAGCTACAAATCAGCGAGGAAATACACAAAATATATTTATCACCAAAATTTCTAGTTTCAAATCCTTACTTTCTTATGAAAAGATTAATCCTTGATAAGGAATAATTAAATCTTTGATAAAGGAAAGTGGTCTTGATAAGAAACTTCTGATTTTATCACCAGATTGAAAGATTTTTCGGAGAAGGGTAATTTATTGAACCACTTTGTATAAATCGGGAAGATCTCCCACGAGGGAGGGTAACAATTCAATGCATACTTTCTTCTTCTTCACTCCTTCGCTATTTTTGTTGACTTAATCATGAGGAAGGCGACCCATTACCATCAAGAATCGCCCTTTTCTGAGTTTACATGCGTCGTTGATGCATGCGAGAGTTCAAGCGATCAAAGAGTAACAACAATTGGCACACATCTGTGGAATCAAATAGAAAGTCTCGTTTATAATTTGAGATTTTGGCCAATGCTTGTGCACTAACTAACCAGTCAGTTTGGAACTTCGTGTGGTTCCCCCTTCGCGCCAGTTCTTCAGAGGTAGTTGCGTGTCAACCAGTCGATGCGTCGGCGGAAATCAAAAAAGACAGGATGACGGCGCATTGCTTTCGAGGCCAACTTATGGCTCCTGTGCCAACGCCAAAAAAGACTGATAAAAAGCTCTGCTTCATTAACGCTTTAAAAAGAACGTCTGTGGCTCTGGTTGTTGGCACTTTCAAAGGCCGACGCCCAGCGGATCTTATCTTTATTTGGCGCGCAAAGGCCAGATCAGCGACCTGGCTTCTTTGGCATAAAGCGGATGTAGCTAAAGTCTGCTAACGCACGTTCAAAAGACGGTGCATGGCTGCAAGCATTGGCACTTCCGAGGCGAATCTTTCTAAACTGTTGGTTTCAGACCAAAATCGGCTATGAGCTGTATTTCAAAAAGACTAGACTTGTGACTCTAGTTTTATTTGGCTTAAGGCGAATGTCAAACCCAGGTAAGCCGAAGATAGTGACTTGCTGTTTGCCCGTATAGATCCTCTGTAGCCACATCTATAAGTTTAACATTGATGTATCCTTAAGCAACTATCTAGACCAGGATTAGTGAAAGAGTTGTGAAACAAAGGAATCAAAATTAGATCGTGTTTGTAATACGCTATGATGATAGTTACATAAATGTTATAAGCGACAGCCGGTCCGAAAGGGGTAGAGAGGAAAAAAAGGAAAAAATGAAACACGGTTCCCAACAGCACTCTTCTGGGCTCCTTGCCAAACAGCTGTGATCTACCTCTTTGTGACCTCGGTGTTGCACTTGAGGAGGCACCTAAGTTACCTGAAGACTGGGAAGCTAATTCAGAGGGAGTCGGGCCTTTCCGTAAAAGTCTTTTGGTTTGAATCTCATAAATGTTGTGTTTAAACTCACACATATCAAGTAGTTAAAACAAAATTCAGCTCAGACTCTTCGTGATCACCCTCCATGGCTTCACTTATCCTCTTTGGCGAGGCGGGGAGGACACCTCACCTTAGCCGCCCAAACATCGCGCGGTGGCGTCCGTTCGAGCCTCTAAGAGAGTAGTCTCAACCTCTACCTTGCGCCTAGCCTCCTCGCTAACCACGGGGCTTCTTGTTTCAGTTCGTTCATCTCCGCCTGCCAGCGTTGCCATTGCAGCGGCGGTTCAGGCTGGCAGCGTCATCAGCTTGACTTGGGCTTCGTTTTTAGCCTCATCCCTCTGCCTGCGCGCCAACAATGCCTGCGCACCATTGCCTGCCGGCTGGTCACTTGGGCTGATCGTTGGCGGGGGGCGTCCGGGCTGATGGCGGCGATCAGGCCCGACATGGCGCGGCGGCATGTATTCGGGCGCCGGTTGCTATTTGCAGGCCCGCGTTTGAATATGATAATCTTTATAAAGAGAGTGTTGTCAGAAAGTCTAAAGCACCAACTCACGTTCAGTGCTAAGTCAACATACTGACTCAAGCGGGCTTCGTTGAGTCATGGTTCGCGGATGAGCATCCACGTCTTCGACCGTGGGTTGAAGGACACCTATCAATGCAGGGAAGGGCGCAGAGTACTCCTCTACCTGGCCAGCCACGATTTTCGGAGAAAGAGTAGGAATTTGAAGAGTCGCGTGTGACCGAGACTCCCTCTTCTTGAAGAATCTCAGCGGTCAATGATTTCGAGCGGCGAGGGCCTGCAAACATCCGTAGAAAGAGCGGTCCGTTCTATATGAGAACATGTGAACTTCTTATCGCGATTGGTTGGAATTAGCGTAGCTTTCGTGAGGCCCGACATTTTCAAGCTTTGGCCGCGAGAGCGACTGTTAACTTGTCTCTAGTGGGCCTCCTCACCCAACTCCTAGCAACATTGGGAAATTTGAAGCTAGGACCCATCTATAAGCGATGCATGACTTCTCTACGAAATATTTGGGAGGCTCTCTAAAGTAGTGGAAGTGAAGCTGGTCAGAAGAGTCCGTAGCAATTCTTGTAAAGACTTACCACGACCTCTTCATCTATAGACAGGCCGTCTTGAGCGTTTTCTGTAGATACTTAACTTTTGAAGTGATCTACACTGGCTTCGCACTAACTAACATTATGGCTGATCGTCTTGAGCTGACATATCTTATCTCTCCTCAGCTGGAACCTTTAGCGGTTGGATCCGCTTGATCCACCAGCTCTCATCCCATGTCGGCCTTGATATGTCATTGTGATCTTCCACTTCTTTTGCGCTGGATCTTCCTTTATCTTCCCTTCTTCTTGTGACATGGGGTAGGCTCTGAGTCTATATGACCCAAAGTGAATGATCAGTGAATGAAGTGACAGAAACCATTAATGATCACCGGCCTAAGGCTCTTGGCAAATTCTGCTTGTGATCGAGCTTTAAAGTTTGCAGGACAAAATGTTCACCTGACCGCTTCTCTTTAACAATGGCCCGGGGATGGCGGGGTTATGTAACTAAAGGAGTGGCGCTGCTCTGGTCTTCACCGTGAGAAGGAGCTTGTGGATTTAAGCTCATGCCTGGGTAATCTGAGCATCCTCCCGATCTTCAGGCCCGGCATTCTCCATCACTTCAACTGGCTGACCTGAAGCTTGCTTACTGCCATAAGTCAAAGAAAGTGTCGTGGAGTAACCGGGTGATCTGAAAACAAGCAATGGTGAGAACGAGGCGCCTGACGTAGAGAGGCGGTCGGGTAAAATAAGGAACTGAGAGCTTGGCGATCCCCTCATGCGTGACCTTCTTACAAAACAACCACTTTAGCCTCGGTGCCCAAGGGTCGGGGGCCGGGTTATTTGTTTGAGGTTTATCAGTAGACATGAATGGATTGGACTGATCTCAAAACACTAAGTCATCATCAGCAACTCCACATAGAAATATCCATTGGTAGAGAGAAGGTTTAACCTCCAGCATGTATCAAGATCTGAAGGCGTTGGATCTGTGGGTGGAGGTGAGTGAAGTGCGAGCTGGCTGCAACACAGTGAGATGGGAAGCAAAGTCTATGACAGCGCCAAGACAGAAGTAGGCGACATTGCCCTCACTTCTAGGTTGGGACAGCGCTCCGTCATTACATATTAATGTCAGTAGAGAACTAACAAAATGATCTTAACTCTCTCTGATTATGTAACAGTCAAGCATGCGGTGGGCAATTCTGGAGATTTACCTGCGCCCAGCTGACTGGTGGAAGCATCTTCTTGGCCATCTGTAATTCTCTGGGCAAACAAGCAGTTAAGGGATTGGCGAAAGACAAGGCCCTCGGAAGGTCTACAGCAAACTCAGAGCACCATTAGTGAGCGATGTGGACACCGGAAAGAATGAGAACTTTCGATAAAAATACTTGAAAGGTAGAACTGAGGCGCAGTGTGAAGCGATACAAGTAGAGTTTTAGAAAACTCCTTGGAAAATTATGAAAGTAGTAGAAGGGACATCACAGATGATTCCATGAAAGAAAAGTTTCTGACTTACATGAAATATAAATTATATACGCAGGCAAAAGGCTTTGTGAAATAGTAAGAAAAGGAAAAAGCATAGACTAACCCATATATAAAGACAAAAAAACTAATAGGCGCATTAAATGTTAATTAATTCAACTATATTTGGTGATTAAATTAGCATTGACTTACTGTCAGAGGATCGTGTAATAGCCGTCCAAATTCCTATGGATTTCGGGTGACTCGATACCACACTGTTGTGTCCCATTTATAGGGATCCATATTTTCAAAAAAATCGGGCAGAGTCTCCTTTGTTCGGGAGCTCTACCCAACATACAACTTTGTATAACCATAACCCGTTCGGGTCTCAGCGAAGTATTAATGACCGCACATTGTCATTTGTCCATATCCCCCGATATCTGACTATATTACAACTACTCATGGACAGGTTACTTCATCTATCAATACATCCCTTTACCGAGGATCCATTCATTCTGACTTTTAAATCTAAAATATGAAAGTAAATCACTTAATTACGACGTAAGAGTCAGATCCACGACCCTCTTTACCATAATTACATACGACTATTTGGAAATGATAGTCTAAAGAATTTAATTACAATTCTTTTTACAAAAGTAATATCAAGGCCACACATCAGCCTCCTTCATAATCATGGTCTGTTGAATATGTCTCCTGTACACCTAATGCACGAAAAGTGGTCCAGCTAGTGAGCAATGCAGTGAAATTTTTTCCTACGAGGCTACTCCCTGCCTAAATAAGCATGCAATGACATACACTAAAACATCAAATCATATTCCATATAAATATTGCAATCCTATAGAATGTTACGTGTTATCATGCATGAGATGAGACTCCTCATGCCCACGACGAGCTCTAGGCCAACTCCTTTACACTTTTAGCGTCAAGCTTGAAAAGCCAGTCATTGGTGTTTCACGATAATAAACCATTAATAACCCTCAATTTTAATTTATCAATTCTCGTGTGTTTTAAAGTAGATTGGCGAATTTAGGGTCTCACCATGAGTTTCTACCTTTAACACTTTCGTGAACTTACATCATGGACATATGCGAATAAAATTTGGGTCTTTCGCACAGGGATCTGCCCATTTTGCTTCACCTTGACTGCGTGATTTATTATTATTTTACACACAACCTTAAGTCTCTCAATTTTGACGTTCTCCCATTCCGAACTCTGCATTCACCAATGGTGAATAACCAACACCATGCACCCACACGACTTGGCGATAGCGGTAGTCGCATGAAATGTAATCATGTCATTTCATATGTCATGCTACATGCAACATTTATAAATTCGGATAATTATATTTCCTACATATAATTTTCATTCGCCGCCATTTATGTTAATACATCACGCAAGCACATATTAACATGAGTTTTACACACAACAACATGTTATTTATTTTTCCAACAATAACACACAAAATGGCCCCAAATCTCGGACCCACATAAACAGGGCACCTCTCGGTACCTTCACGACCATGAACTATTTTTGGTTCCATTCATCAACAAATTACAGTGATATCGAAAAACTCAACAAAACCTAAAGACATCGATCCTAGTTAAAACCAAATCTCAACCTGATCCAGGACTACAAACATGATCCAGAAAAATCTTGTCGAAGCTTGTCGAAAATAGTCACCAAAATTTAGCGCAGATTTGTCATGATCACTAAAATTCATAAAGAATTTACCACTCGGTCCAAATTTGGGATTAAAATTTACGGTCTCTCACGGCCTCTAAGAAAAACCCCAAGCCATTAAATGACCTTTAGGTTATAAATAACCTAAGTAGGAAAATTCCTTACCTCATGGAGTTGTACGAAACTCCAAGATTTTGGTACCCACGTGTAGCTCTCGATGGGTGGACTGACTTTGCCTTTTACTCTGACGAAAACCTACGGTCAGGATTTAATGAGTTTTAGAGAGAAGCGAAAAAATCTTTTTTGCTTCTCTCTCTCTTACACTTCACCCAACTCAGCATTTTCTTTTAACCATTTTGACTTCCTTTTTTTATCCTTTTCTTTCCTTTTTAAAATTTTTTTTTTTTGGATAAATAGATCACATTTCGTCATGTGTCTATCTCTCATTCGAGTCCATTTCTGTCCTAAAATAATTTATTTATTTTTAATTTAATTTATTTTAAATGAACTTACCTCAAGTCATTTCCTGACTTAGATTCGATGACTTATCACCAGAAACTATTAAAAAATTCGATTGTTTAATTAAATGAAATTTTATGAGGTCACTAGATTCCTTGAGGCAATTTAACGATGCGATTCGTTTCATCATCCGAGATGTAGAGAATTTTCTAGGCTTCCCTATACCATTATGGCAATTTATTATTATTATTATCATTTTGCCATTTTTGAATATTTCTAATTTTCTCGGGTTTTACATTCTTTCCCTCTTAAAAGAATTTTGTCCCCGAAATTCACACACACTAGCACACACAAATACATGCATATGCAATATTTCCGATTTGAAAAGAAGACGGGGGACTTTAATAAGGCAGCAATGGACAAGATCGGTAACGTAATGACTATCGGAGTGCAAAGTTAAGGATAGGAGTTTATTTTCTCCTTATGACTCGACATCAAAACTTCGATTCAAAATACATCTTAAAAACTATTATGAAGCATTTCATAGAGTGAAAGGGAAAGGAAAAGGAAGACTGAACTTGTTGGTTTATGAACATTTTGATACCACCTTTGCGAGAATGGTTGAAGTCGATGGGATTCGTTAAGAGTAATCTAACAAAAGCCTTTCTACAAATTCTTCGGTGGGTGAGAAGACTTTCATATTTATGTCGTTTTGAGTTTTAAACATTTAGAAATATTTATTTTTTATATATATTCAAAATTGTGCAGGGATATACTCAGAGGCCTCTGTGACCTTGCTAAGAGTGAGGAAGACATTGCTAAATTAGGGACATTCCGTGAACATTCAGCATTAATAGTGTTGTCATAAGCAGGGATGAAAATATCCGATATATCCGTCGATATATCTCCGATATATCCGATATCAGTGATGTTCGACACGATATGCTCGGCGATGGCCCGATATATTAGATATATCGGTTAAATATATCAGTGCAGTAGCACATCGCCCAGCGTTAGTTTAATTTTTCTGTAAAATATCGGAGATATATCGGGATATATCGAGGATATATAGGGATATATCGAAGATATATCGGAGATATATTTAAATGGCCAGATTTGAAATCTTGACTTGATCCAACGGTTATGGATTGATCACAAGAGTTTAATTTCCTATATATCGATATTCATGTAAAAATATCCGGAGTATATCAGATATATCGTAAAATCGAAATCGCAGATATATCGAGTGAAACCGATATTTTCATCCTTGGTCATAAGCAAGGGGAGAACATGAGAACTGGTGGTGGTGGTACTTGTGCTGCTACTGATGGAAGAGTTACTGGTGGTGGAAGAGTTGATGGTGGTAGAGGTCCTTCTATTGGTAGTGGTGGAAATGACAATAGTAATTTTCCTACATACAAGGAAAATATTAGGGTCCTCTAAAACATAAATTAGAAAAAAAAAAACAATAAAAACTGTAGTTAACCAATTTTTAAATAATAATCTTACCTTTCATATTTGGTGTCATCTTCCAGAAAGTCCATGAATAGTTCAAGAAGATATGGTTTCGCCTTTCGGTGAAGTGCCTCTATCGATGATTCATTCTTGTTGTCATTTCCACCACTACCAGCGAAGCACCTCCGCGCCCATCGACTCTTCACATACTAGCAGCGCTCTTATCGTTAGCCTGAAGTACCACCACCGGTAAAAGTGGCTCGATGCATTAAGCTATAGCACCAGTTTACGGTCTAACTCGATTGGTGGGTCCGAACCGGATCTGAGATGCTTTGATTCTATTAACTTTTATTTACTATAACATATACACTTTAAGTTCATTCATATAATGTTAAACAATTAACTTGTATTATATTCTGTAGCAGCGGATTACAAAATATACAAGTTCTATATTTAAGAGTATCCAACATTTACATTGTTTCCAAAAAGAAACAAAAGACATATACATTATACAAAATATCTTCTAGTGGACCCCTAGTGATGTGTTGACCTTGGCTGCTAATGTGGATCGTCTTGCCCTCTGGTTTCCTCTTCTGTACCTACACGGATGAAACACCAGTGCTAAGCTTATAGCTTAGTGGGAATTTACACATATGGTCGACCTCTAACATGGGGTCATCCCATTTTAAACACTTGCATATTTTTATGCTATATATAACATGTACATATAGCTATCCATTTCCCATGTCTACTTTCTTTTTCCATATCATGTTTATTTTCTTATCATATTTCATATACTTTTTGTGTCCTCTATACTGTATTTCTTGTTCTTGTAACTGTATACTATCATCGCATAGTAGTGTTTTGCTTCTAATATCATATCATATACTTTATACATTTCCTTTGCGTATACTTTTCATTTTCTTTTATATTCATGCTTGCAAATACCTTAGAAGCGGATACGGGAAATAACTGTATGTACCCAGAAAGTGCATCATGAGGCATTGATCTGCAGCCTTGACAGCGGGGTCGTATATGCCCGAAGGTATCATCACTATACAAGACAGTGACCTATGAATGTATTATGTGATCCAAACGGGATCTATGTCATCGACCCAAACGGGGCCTCGTCATCTGCTGTTGTATGTTGCGTGGCTTGTATCTTCCCATGGGCATGTCTATTTATCCATCTACCGGTCATACTTGAGGCAAGGTGGTTTTATTATGTTTCTTTATGTGTTATAAAATGATATCCCATATATATGAGAATACTGTTGATATCATGTATACATATGAGATATATTTGTTATCAAATAGCATCTCTCTTATAAACATTTTACTATACTTTTTCATATAACCAAATTATACATATCTTCTCTTTAGCTTTCATATATTAAACTTATACATATACTTGTACAGTATGACACCTATGTATTCACACATCATTCATGTATTCTTGTTCCTCTATGAATTTACTTTACTTAGAAATTGGAATCATTCCAATTGAATAATCCAAACTCAAGTTATGGCATTTTCATGCCAAACTAATCAGTTTACCCATATTATACTAGGGACAGTCTGAAATACTCATTTTCAGGGGTCTTAACTCCATACATTACACTGGTTCTTTGTACTAATTTGAAGCTAAGGTGCTAAGGGTTCTCTCAAGCTTTGGAATCACCCAAATCGAACACGAAACTCAAGATATGTCCTAAGCAAACCCGAGGCTACTCTATGTTAATAGAGACAAAAAATTGGCTTGAACATAGCCCTACTTTGAGTGACTTTCTAGGTCAAATGGGGTCAGAATTTGAAGATATATATTTCAGGGAGATTTGTGCTCCTTGAAGTTTAGTTTACCCAGCAACCGTCACTCCAGTCACAGGATAAAGAAATGTACGTTGGCGAAACACTAACCTTTGGTCCACAGCGAACATTGGGTACGATGCGAATTTTGCGATGCGAATGCCGATCCAGCGGAACACATGTGGTGCAGATGCCACACTGTTTAGTAACGGTACCAAACAGAAAAATGCCCAGAAATGGTGGTTTCTCCCATTTCCCCCTATAATCCTCCACCCAAACCAACTCAGCCTTTCAATACACACATCAAAACCACTCCATATTCAACTTGTAACCTCTATTCTACTCAAATCATCTTTCAATAGTTATCTTAAACCAAAAACCTATCATGAATTACTTCCAAAACAACTCTAAAATGAATCATAACCTATACATAACCCTAACATGAAGGTTAGTTAGGGTTTGTTCTAAACCCAAACTCCATTACTTGCAATTAAACCATGAATCCAACCTCGAGAGGAGGTTCCGCCTCTTCTTATACGATTTAGGGTTTTACCAACCTGACTTTCAAGAAATCTAGGGTTAGGATGAATCCTAACAAAACCCTAGGTTTGGGGATAAGCTACTAGTCCTACAATTCCATGGAAATCCATACAATTTCATGGAAATCCATACAAAACTTAGAATTCCTTACCACACTCTTAACTTCTCCTATCTTCCTCTTATAACTTCTTCTTTCTCTCTTACTCTTTCTCTTTCACGTAGGAGCCACAGCAGGAGACGAAATGAGATATTTTGATCTCCTCTCTTTTTATATTAAAATTTTCGCTATTTGCTCATGGTCCTCATCTTCATGTATTTGAAATTCTACTTATTCAAATTGCAAACTTGACTTGTCTTATTTTCACTTTAGCATACAATCTTATTAAATTATGACCCTTGGGTCCTAAATTGGTAATTGACCAATTTACCCTTGTCTTTTGTTCCGGAAAAATATACTTTTACTTTTATTATACCTGAAACATGTTATAAAATTGTCAGGGTATAATTTGGGGTGTTCTGACTCCTCCCCACCGCTTTTGAAAAGGAATTTCGTCCTCGAAATTCATACCTGAATCGAAGAATTGCGGGTATTGCGCTCTCATAGTTGCTTCTAGCTCCCAAGTAGCTTCTTCCCTACCATGGTGTTGCCAGAGCACTTTCACTAATTGTACTTGTTTGTTCATGGTGTTTTACCTCTCAGTGAGAATTGCCTTTAAAACCACTCGTCATCTCGACAAATCCTCCTGTACTTGTATCTCTTGCCTTGGTAGTATGCGAGCTCATCGGGAGCGGTATCTCAGAAACATCGACACATGAAACAATGTCGTGCAATTTGGCCAACTACGGAGGGAGTGCCAATCCCGATAAGCCCGCAGGCCCAGGCACGTTCTAAAATCTCGTATGGCCTATGAACCTTGGACTCGACTTGCCTTTAGGCAAAATAGTAGATTTTCCTCCATGGCGATACTTTTAAGAAGACCTTGTCTCCCACTTCATGTTCACCCTCTCCTTTTTCAAATCAACATATGACTTTTTGTCTCACTAGCGCCTTTAACCTTTTTCAGGAATAACTTGTACTCT
Source organism: Tetrastigma voinierianum (assembly GCA_016808115.1). Taxonomy (NCBI): domain Eukaryota; kingdom Viridiplantae; phylum Streptophyta; class Magnoliopsida; order Vitales; family Vitaceae; genus Tetrastigma; species Tetrastigma voinierianum. Next base: position 21,413 of record JAEQBH010002078.1, read on the forward strand.
CTTATGTATCTTTTACTATGTCTGGACGATCATCTTGTATAATTCGGCTCATCCGACATCTAGGAGTTCTACATCTCCATCCATATAGAGGCTTCATGCGGTCTTTATGCGATGCTATCTCTTGATAAGCGTTGTTATAGGCAAATTCCATATGAGAGGAATATACTTATCGACTTCTAGTGAATTCCATGACCTGACCTCGAAGCATATCTTCAAGCACTTGAATCAATCTCTCGGGCCAATTAAATCTATGTCTGCGGATGAAATCTTTGTCTTGAAATTTAGCCTAGTACTGGGGCGACATTCCTTCCATAACCTCGATGTAAACGCGGATCTCTATCAGGCCACGATAGTGTGACACACCATGCAATCGCACAATCTCTTTCACATATAGCTCAGCTAGTCGATCCATAGAATAGTCAATCCTGACTGGTAGAAAATGGGCCGACTTTGTGAGCTTATCAACAATCACCCAGATAGAGTCATGTTTTTGTTGCGTGAGGAAAACGAACACAAAATCCATGGTAATGTTATCCCGTCCGTTGAGGTGGAAGGGGGTTGATAGACTTGTTGGAACTTGGTGCTCAGCTTTGACTGGCGACCGTCAAACATTAGACCACGTACTGCATCACGTCTTTTCATTCCTTTCCACCAATAATGTTGTTTCAAGTCCTGGTACATCTTATTACCTCCAGGATGCATGGTAAATACCGTATTATGAGCTTTAAATAATAACTTTTGCTTTAGCTCTTTATCATCTGGCACACATATTCTGTTTTGGAAATACAAACTTTCAGCTTCTTTCACTGAAAAATCGGTCTCATCACCATCTCTAACCATATGTAACTTTTACGCATCTCTTACGTCATTTTAGGCATCTATAATCATTTGCTTTAACACGAAATTTATTGCTTTTAATTGTTAATAAAAGCTCCATTATCTGCTAACCTCCATTTACTATGTTGAAGTGACATTGTTGCCACTGTCTTTCTGCTTAATGCATCTGCCACAACATTAGCCTTTCTGGGGTGGTAATCTATTATACAGTCATAATCTTTAAATAACTCTAACCACCTCTATTGTCTCAAATTTAATTCTTTCTACGTGAGCAAGTACTTAAGACTCTTATGATATGTGTAAATTCTACACTTTTCCCCATATAAATAGTGTCGCCATATTTTCAAAGCAAACCTTCTGTGTATTGACTCTAGGTCATGGTGGACCATTACAGTTCATGTGTGACTTCTGGATGCATAAGCCACTGCTCCCATCTTGCATTAACACACACCCCGAACCCGATGCACGAGCATCATTTGTATAAGGTATACTCTTTTCCCGAGGTAGGTGATTAGTACTCGAAGTGATATTTGAACCTGTTTATTAGGGTTTTGAGCACACATGTACTAATCGTGTCTTCGATTGCACATTATTAAAGGTCCTACCATTCTCTTGATCACATTTTATGGCAAATTTTACGGTTTTAGCGGCTAATTATGCGGAAATTGTTGAGTCGATCGAAGCCTGAAGAATTGAGTCAAACTTCGGCGTGCGAGATCAAAGATCGAGAGGAAAGAATAGCGAGAAAATAAGAAAGCGGGCATTACGAGGAATGCTTTTCCCTCACGAGGCTGCTTGTGCATCCCTCGAACGCGTTGCATCCAGTATGCTTGTTCACACCTTTTAACGCCTTAGATTTTTGTTACACTTTTTTGTTTCTTTCGATATTATCCCTTGTAATAGCTTTTGGTTTTGGTTTCTTTTGTAATTTCCCTTTGCTGCGGCGTATAAGCCTCGGTCGAGCCACATGTCGATCAATCAACCCCGATCAATAATTTTGGGGGCTCGAAGCTTTCGGCCAGCTTTTCGGATTTTCTCATTTTTTCTTCTTTCTCTCCTTTCTCTCATTTCGTCACTTTACGGCCAAACACCCTACGAGGATGACAACTTGGAGAGATGAAGCGACTAAAACCCTTTTTCCTTGGAGTGGGAGGCCCTTTGGGCGGGTGTCCGAAGAGCGGCGAGGGTTTTTCCATGTTTTAAAGGAGGTATTTTCTACCATTTATAGTTTTAGTCAAACGTAGGCTTTAATCCCTTCGGGTTGCTTTGAATGATTAGTATTTGATAAGCCTTTGGGTTCATTAGATGCTTATTGGTAGATCCGATCTGACATGCATTAGTTATTATCGTCTATGGGTTATTGAAGGCGATTAGGATATTTTTTTATTTTCCCCCGAATTTTAGGTTTGATCGCCGGTTCCGCGTAAATAGCCAATACTTGGTAAGCTTTTTAGGTTCATTGTATGCTTATTGTTAGATACGAGTGACATTCATTAGTTATCATTTATTAGGCATTTGGAAAGTGAGTGAGTGATGTTATTCAGCATCAGAGACCATCAGTAGGAGAAGCGAATGCCAATGTTTCAAGATAGTTATTTAGAATTAGGTTTTACGGTTAAATGAAAAATAGGTTTAGGAGATGACTATATATCATCCTCCCAATAACGAGAAAGGACCCTAGAGAACCTCGATTACCCAGGACCCATTGATGGCTAACACTACGAGGAATTACATTTTACAGTTTTTCTTATTTCTCCGTTTTATTTCAATATACTCACCGTGTCCAAATCCTGTTTTGCAAATCCCAAAAATCCAAATTGAAATTCTGTTTTGAACCTCCTGTAAATCATTTGTATGAAGAAAACCCATCCCTGTGTTCGACCCTAGAGCCACTATCTTTGCGATGGAAACTTTCTTTATGTCGGTAGTAAGAATCTGCAGGATATAAATTTTGTTGATTAGAACACCTACTTGGCACACAGTGAATCGGTAAGTGCGTCAATCTTAGTGCTTCAACCGACATCCTTTGTTGTTCAAAACTATTCTGACATTTATCGGACCACTCAAACTTTACTCCTTTCCTGAGTAATTTTGTGAGCGGAGAAGCTATGACAGAAAAGTCTCTCACAAATCTTCTATAATAGCCAGCTAGGCCCAAAAAACTTCTCACCTCGGTTACACTTCGAGGCGGTTTCCAATTTACTACGGCCTCAATTTTAGCAGGGCTAACTCTTATGCCCTCAATAGACACAATATGGCCTAGGAATTAAACTTCCTTTAGCCAAAAGTCACACTTGCTGAGGTTAGCATATAACTTTTTCTCTCTCAAAGTCTGTAGCACTATTTTCAAATGTGGCTCATGCTCCTGCTCATCCCTGGAATATACCAATATGTCATCAATGAAGACAACAACAAACAATCTAAATAGGGTCGGAATACCCTATTCATTAAATCCATGAATGCTCTTAGGATTGCATTAGTCGGCACAATGCATTACGAAACTCATAATGGCCATGTTGGGTTCTAAATCTGATCTTGACCTATCGACATTTTCACTCTTAACTTATAATACCCAGATTGCAGGTCGATCTTCGAAAAGACACCCGCTCCCTTTAACTTAATTGTCACTTTGTTGATCTGCCGATAATCAATGCACATCCGTAGAGTGCCATCCTTTTTTTTCACAAATAACACAGGTGCACGGGAGAACCCTGCTTGGGTCGGATAAATCAGCACATCAAAAGCTCTTGCAATCGAATCTTTAACTTTTAGCTCACATTGGAGCCATCTTGTACGTGCCTAGACATAGGGACAGTTCTGATACAATTTCTATGGCTAGAATCTACCTCCTCTCGTGGAATACGGTAACTTTTCGAGAGCCATAAAATTCCCTTACTATTGGAATCTTTTCTACATCAGCTTGACCTCTCTTGGAGTCAAGTATCACGGCTTGAAATGTTTTCATAGCCTTTCCTCATAAATCTCTTAGCTTTCATAGCAGAGATCACATTGGACACATTGCGCAGACGATGCCTTGTACTATCATGATCTGGTTTAGAGCGTCTCGGCACTCTTTTGTCTTTTTGACCACAATAAATTATAGCTCGGTGTTTAAACAACCAATCCATTCCCATAATCAAGTCAAACTCTCGGAATGGTAAGATTATCAAATCAGCTAGAAACTCTCTTGCTTGTATAACAATGGGGCAATTTACGTATACTTCTTCACACCCAACTTGTGCCCCAGCGGATTAGTCACATGCATGTCATATCTTTAATTTCTCCATCGTTAGTACTTTCGAAAACATGATCCATGCACACATATGAATGAGTAGATCGAGGATCAATCAATGCATGCATTTCAATATCAAGAAAATATACCAGCAGTGCTTGAGAACATCTAATCCTCCACGAGCCCCTTCATAGCATATGCTTTCATGCTTCTTGTATAGGCATAGGACGATCTTATCTCGACCTTTGTGCTCCTCGTCCTCATGCGACTTTGGCCCCTAGGCCTCTACCTATCTCGAGTCAACGATGGTACCGCGGACCTCCCTTTGCTATTACTATGAGGATTCCTATTGTTTCCTGACTCTTTGGGACAATTTTCCATAAAATGTTCAATGCTTCCACATTTGAAGCACCCTCCTATCAACAATCTGCAAACCCCCAAATGTCGTTGATGAAATGAGGGGCACTACGATTTCTCACCGTCCAGCGAAGCACCTCTGCTGTACTAGGTGCTACATTGGATCCTTGCCTTCTACCTCTTGTAGCGGAACTATGTCCCGATTGGTGGAGACTCCCCCAGCTCTTTTCCCAGGAAGGCCAGCTCCTCTAGAAAACTTCTTCTTTTGCGATCTTTCTTTGCTGCTCGTTTCCAGTCTCTCTACTTTCATTGCAGCTTGGATCAACTGATAGAAATCCATTGTTTGGAGAGAAGTCATAGGTGCCAAATACCTCTTAATGGAGTCATGCAGTCCATCCTCAAATTGCCTACACCGAAATGCCTCAGTGAAGACCAACTCAGAGTTGCATACTTCAGCTGGAAGTGAATTCTTTCTCATATTCGACCCTTGACGGGTTCCTTTGTGATTCGAGGCTGCTTCCGCGGACTCTCTGTACATATCGGTCCGTGCTGCCACGAACTCTTGGACAAAGAACTCCCAAGTCATGGGATTTGGAATCCTTGGACTTCTCAATGCTAATTTCCACCAATCATTTGCCTCACTCTGCAACAGTGAGACTGCACATGATACTCTCTAATCGGGAGGGCATCTAACTTCCTCCAATATTCTTTGTAACTTTTCTAACCAGATTTATCGGATTCTTCCATGTTTATCCCATGGAATTCCTCAGCCCCATGTCTTCTTACCATGTCTATCGGGGCTTTTAGAGCTGTTAATCTTTCTAATACTCGAGTCATATCCTGAGATATCCTCAGTAGCGCTTCATTTGGCTAAGTAGAATTTGTCTCTCGCCGACATATTCGAAAGTGCAGCCGATAATCCACGCCTACAGGGTTAACACTCTCAGCTGCTTTTTCAGCTAGATTTGGAGGACGATCCATCTTTAAAAAACACAAGGACATCCACATCATGTCAACACATTACTAAACACATGCTTTTCTATCTATACTCTAGTCCAAAGCCACCTAAACTTAGGCTCTTCCAGAAATGCCTAAACCTAGGCTCGATACCCTTCAAATTGTGATGCCCCGGTTGGGAGCTTTGATACCACTAGCGTAGCACCCGTTTACGGTCTAACTTAGATTGTGATCGACGGATCTAAGATGCTGATTCTATTAACTTTATTTATTATAACATATACACTTTTTAAGTTCATTCATATAATTGTTAAGCAAGTGCTTGTATTATGTGTAGCGACGGATTACAAAATATCTGAGTTCCATATTTAAGAGTATTTAACATTTACATTGTTCCAAAAAAACAAAAGACATACGATATACAAAATATCTTCAGTGGACCCACACTAGTGATGTGTTGACCTTGGGCTGGCGATGTGGATGCGTCTTACTACCCCACTGGTTTCCTCTTACGTACTACCACGGATGAAACACCCGATTAAACTATAACCCAGTGGGAATTTACATATGGGCTGACCTCAACAAAGGGGTCATCCCATTTAAACACATGCATATTTACATACTATATATAACATGTACATATAGTTATCCATTTCTCATGTCTACTTTCTTTCCATATCATATTTATTTCTTATCATATTTCATATACTTTAGGTAATCCTCTATCTTTGTATTTCTTGTTAACGTAATTGTATATTATGTGTATAAGCAGTCTTATGCTTTCATATCATATCATATACTTTATACATTTCCTTTACGTATACTTTTCATTTTCTTTTATATTCATGCCTGCAAATACCTTAGAAGCGGATACGGGAAATAATTGTATGTACCCGAAGGTAATATCACTGTACGAGACAGTGATCTATATCTGTATGTACCTGAAGGTACTATCATTGTACGAAGGCAGTGATCTGCAGCCCTTATTGGCTTAATTAGTATATACGAAGGTATCATCCTTTATCTGAGCCAGTGACCTATGCAACCTTATGTGATCGAAGCGGGATGCATGTCATCGACACAAGCGGACCTCGATATCTATATCTGTATGCTGCAGCAACTGTATCTTCCCTATAGGCATGCCTATCTATCCATCTACCCGGTCATAAGCAGCAATCGATTTTATTATGTTTTCTTTTATGTATTATAAAATGATATCTCATATACATGAATACCTATTGATATCATGTATACATATGAGATATATTCGTTATCAAATAACATCTCTCTTATAAACATTTTACTATACTTTTTCATATAACCAAATTATACATATATTCTCTTTAGCTTTCATATATTAAACTTATACATATACTTGTATAGTATGACACCTATGTATTCACACATCATTCATGTATTCTTGTTCCTCTATGAATACTTTACTTAGAAATTGGAATTATTCAATTGAATCATCAAACTCGAGTGTAACATTTTCATGCCAAACTAGTCGGTTTACCCATATTACACTTGGGAGACAGTCTGAAATACTCATTTCGAGGGGTCTTAACTCATACATGACCTTTGGTTTTTGTACTCATTTGAAGGTAAGGTGCTAAGGGTTCCTCTCATTGGAATCACCCCGAATCAGAGGAGCAGAAACTCAAGATATGTCCCTATAGCTAGGGACTACTCTATGTTCAAAACATAACCCGGAGAATTGGCTTGAACATAGCCCACTTTGAGTGACTTTTTAGGCGAATCGGTCGGGGTGAATCTATTTTAGGAGATTTGTGATCCTTGAACTTTAGTTTACCCGACAACTTGAATCCTTTCAATCTGGATAAGAAATGACCACGTTATAGCGAAAACACTAATCTTTGGTCGAATAGAGACATTGGGTACAGTCTGAGCTTTTCGATATCCCGGTGCCGGTCGGGTAGAACACATGTGAAGTCTTGGTACCTGCTTGTTTATTAGGTACCAAACCTCGGAATGCCAAATTGTGGTTTTTCTCTCATTTTCCCCTATATTTCCACCCAAACCAACTCAATTCTCAATACACACATCAAAACCACTTCATATTCATCTTATAACCTCTATTATACTCAAATCATCTTTCAATACTTATCTTACACCAAACTATATAGATTATAAAACAATAAAATGAATCATAACCCATACATAACCACAACACTGAAATTAGTTGGGGTTATTCTAAACGAACTCCATTACTTACTTGATTAAACCATGAATCTAAACTCGAATGGAGGGAGTTCTTACTCTTCTTGTACAATTTAGGGTTTTACCAACCTACTTTCCAAGAAATCAAGGGTTATGATGAATCTAATAAAACCTAGGTTTGAGGACCGACTACTAGTCTACAATTCCATGAAACTCTGCTGTTTCTATGGGAGATCCATGTTGGGGTTCATGCTGTTTTTCTTGCTTCTCTTATATTCTTATTAACTTTCTTCTCTTCTCCCTCTCTTCTCTTATAACTAACTGCTTTCTTCTCTTCTCTTTACGTGGGAGCCTTAACTTAGGAGACCAAAAATGAGATATTTTTGGTCTCCTCCTCTTTTTATATTAAAATTTTCCTTTATTTACTCCTTGGTCCCTCATCTTCATGTATTTGAAATTCTACTTATTCAAATTGCAAACTTGACTTGTCTTATTTTCACTTTAGCATACAATCTTATAAAATTATGATCCTTGGGTCCTAAATTGGTAATTGACCAATTTACCCTTGTCTTTTGTTACGGAAAAAATATACTTTTACTTTTATTATACCCGAAACATGTTATAAAATTGTCAGGGTATAATTGGGATTATTCTAGTACCACATGGCGTCTCTCTCATGTTCACTAGTTTAGCTCTCCCCTTGCTTATGACAACCCTCTTAATGCTGAATGTTTCACGGAATGTCCCTAATCTAGCAACGTCTTCCTCACCCTTAGCAAAGTCACAGAGGCCTTTGGGTATATCCTTGCACAATTTTGAATATATGTAAAACCCGAGAAAATTATGATTTTCTAAAAAATGGTAAAATGGTAATTTCGGTCAAAATCCGAAATTTTTCTAGATCTTGGATGACAAAACGGACTTCACCGTTGGAATCATCTCGCAAAATCACTTCCATCGAGGATTTTGTCGAATACGAGGCAGTTGGAATTTCACGTTTTAAAGTGCAGGGTGTTGGGTGTAGTATGGCGACTTGTGATTTCGTTGAATTTCAAGATAGTCGGAATTTTACATTTTTCGAGGCACCGGGTGTCGAGTGCTGTATGACAGCTTGTGAGAGGTATGTGATGTGACAAGGGTCACCTACTACATGTACTCATATGACACATGTTGCATGATGAGTGAAATGATAGAGATAAGTAAACCAGATTAAGCCATGTGTGAAGATCATAAAAGTCAAACTAAGGACAAGGAGGGGTGAGTGAAAGAAAAAATAAACATCGTCTTCTTCTCCATTTTGTTGGAGCGTGCGAGTAAAGGGAGAAAGCAGTTTAAGAGAGAAAGTCAGAAACTATCTGCAGATTTCCGGCTTTGGACTAGTCGATTCTCGTCGAACAAGAGGAGAAGTTGATCCTCTATGCTACAAAATTTGCAGCGTGTGGACAGATTTTGTGGAGTTTAGATAACTCCGAGGCGAAGTCTTCTCCTACTTGAATTATTCTTTGGCTAAGAGCCATGTTAATGGATGAGGATTTGTTAAGGCCTGGATGGCTATGTTTTCGGTCTCAAAATATTTGGATCGAGTGAAGAAAATCCCTAGTGTGGCCGTGAACAGTGCCGAGACCTAGGGTTTCACTGTTCACGTGATTTGTGTGAGATTTTTGTGTTGCTTGGGTGATTCAAAATGAATTGCTTAAATTGTTAATTAGCCCATGTGAGCTAATTTTGATGGTATAGCTATGAATTGAATAACATGATGTATGTGAGTTAATTTTTGTTAATATATGCATGTAAAATATATTAACATGAATTGTGGAAATGGCATAATGCATTTCATATGCCCTGGGGCACCACTAGAATAGTAAGGGTGTGGTATGACAGGCCATCGGAGGGTTGTCTAAAAGCATTGAATACTTTTTGTAAAATTATTAAAGCCTAATTTTTATCGGAAAGTTGTCAGAAAAGAATGGTGTTGTGTCTAACAATTCACGTTAGGGAGAGGCCCATGAATTGTTTGAAGAGTTCTTGACGGTCACCTCGGATTGTCAATGATATATATATCGGAGGGTTGCCCATAATTAAAACAAATATTTTTTTTTGGAAAATGATTTTCATACATGACTTAGGCATGTGTGAGGGAGTCGGTGATGACTCAAGACATGAGATTGGGCATGTAGACATTCAAGTAGGATCATGCATTTGCTTGAATGTGTTTGGTTCTACCGTACATGTGCACTTAGGTGGGGAGAAGTAACCCATGGATAAAGAAAATATCACTCTTGGGCATTGCTCACCTTTGTTGGGGAACATTATTTCGGTCACGGGGTGTTCGGGAGGACGTGTTTCACCTAGAGGCCGCTTTGAGAAAACCGTGTGACTTGGATATATTTTTTGTAAAACATAGAAATATTACAATTGAAACATGTTTTGTATTAAGAGTGTAATAAACTCTTGAACTATTGTAATATAGTCGGTTAGATTTTTGATGAGTATGATGTGTAGGCGAATGTGACCATTTTTACTCATGTATGTGTCTCATGATATAGAACTGGAAATTTTCAAATGAGTTGATGGGTTGTCACGGACCCAGGGATTTGGGGCATCCTGATATATATATATATATATCAAAATCAATATTTTTAAATGTTTAAAACTGAAACCACATAAATATGAAGATCTTCTCACCCACCCAGAGGAATTTGTAGAAAAACCTTTGTTAGATTACCATCCTTAACGAACTCATTGACCTTGGCCATTCTTGAAAGGTGGTATAAAAATGTTCATAAACCAACAAGTTTGAGTCTTCCTTTTCCTTTCACTACATAAATGCTTCATAATAGTTTTTAAAGATGTATTTTGAATAGAGTTTTGATGTTGAGTCATATGAGAAAATAAAATCCATATCCCTAACTTCTTTTGTACGGATAGTCATTGTGTTCTGCGATCTTATCCATTCTTTGTATTAAGTCCCCGTCTTCTTCTTTTTAGATCCGTAATAAGAAACTTCGCAATTTTGGGTAACAGAATATGTAAATTGCAAAAAACATGCTAGTTAAATTACACAAAAAAAAGGGTAACAGAATATGCAAACTGCAAAAAGCATGTTAGTTAAATTACAAAAAAAAAAAAAAAAAAGGAATATCCCCAATCTTACTTTTTTTTTCTTTGGCACCTAATGTGATAATGTCGTAGACATAAGAGTATAACCATGGTTCACCATGAAAAAACTAAAAAATGAACCAAATTTATTCGAATAATTAAATTATCATTTTTTTCATCTAAGTTAAATAGACCATGTAAAAAAATTAACATATGGGCTTTTTATAGGTAAAATTAATGGATATTCTTGAAATTAAAGAAGAAACATGTTAGTTAAATTACACAAAAAAATGGAATATCCCCAATTTGACTTTTTTTTTCTTTTAATGTGACAGTAATGTCATAGACATAAGTATAAGTGTGAAGCCCCATTCCTCGGTGGTCATTTTTTTTTTTTTTTGAATAGTGCCCATGAGCAGTGTTGGTGAACAATGTCCATGAACAGTGCACAACACTGTGCACTGTCGCAGTTTGGGTCGTGTTCGTGGTTGCACCTTGTTGGCTTTGTAAGCCCCTTGGCATCTTGTAACTGTATGGTACTTGCCTCTGTCGCGGCCCGAAAATCTAGTCGTGATAACAACAGCCCCGACCTTGCGCATGACCCTATCGTGTGAAGCCTGCTTCCCCCGGAAGCGCCTCGTAGCGACCTGGAATTCAGATTAGTGACCCCGAGGCTATCTTATCACGCTTGAGGGCTTACATCGCGACCTGAAAACGGTCGCGACCAATTGCCACTAATCTGACCCGAACCTTGTGCGTGACACAAAACTCTGTCGCGACACGGGGGTAACCGATCTCAGCCATGACAGAGAATTCCCTGTCGTGACCCAAACCTCCTAGTTTACCTAAGAACCCTGTCGCGACATAACAATTCATGTCCACGACATAGCCGCCCACTGCAGCCCAATTTTTCCTTGTCGCAACACCAAGACTAGGTGTTGCAACATGAATCCTCCCACTCCTATCCTGACAAAAACTCCTCTGTCGCGACATAACTCTTCTGTCTTGCACCAAGTACCATGTCATGTAGCGAAATGCGTGGCTTTGACGTGCGGCGCGTAATGCGCGACCCTACGACGGCTTGGTCATTCCTGCTCGCGACACCACTTTCAGGGTCGCGACACAGAAATGGCGGTAGCCTACTCCATTTTCTCTCTTGCATTTTTCCCTTGGTTCAGTAGGTTCTAAAATCCACATAAATTAACCTTATTACTACAAAGGCTACTGGAACCTATAAAACTCACCAAAATGTATTTATTATGCAAAAAGGAGTTTAATTACAATTTGTATTTAATTACAAATCACCAAAACCAGGTCTTCTACCTAGAATTTACAAAATACAGAAATAAAGCCAAATCTGGCCATTTCTTCGCCTCTAAAGCCTCGGATGCATTCCATCCCCAGGTGCACCTTCAGTACCTAAAATAATTATTCCCACGACGGGGTGAGCAATGCCCAGTAGTTGAATTTCCCTACATGGGTTACTCCCCACCTAAGTGCTCATGCAATGACACACCACACACATTCAAGTAAAACATGTAAGTTCCTACTCGAATGCCTATATGTCATGGATGAGAACGTGACTCACCCTTCCCACATCTCGAGCCCTCACAGACTCCCTCACACATGGATGTGTCATGTATGAAAAACACTATTTTCAAAACAAACGATTTTCATTTTTGAAAACACATTGGTCAATCTCCGATATAATTCCATTGGACAACTCTCCGAATAATATTCGTTGGACACTCCTCCAATGTATTTCACTGGACAACTCTCCGACACAATTCATTGGGCATCCTCTGACATGAGTTGTTGGGCAACCATCCGACACAACTCATTAGACATCCTTCGACATGAATTGTTGGACAACCCTCCGATATAATTCATTGGGCATCCTCCGACATGAGTTGTTGGGTAACCATCTGACACAACTCATTGAACATCCTCCGACATGAATTATAGGACAACCCTCCGATATAATTATTGGGCAACCCTCCGATATATGGTAGTGGACACACTCCGATAATCAATCATTTGGACAACCCTTCGATATAATTATCTTCATGTCATGCACTCACACCTACTATTAAAGGTACTTGCAGAGTGCATATATGAAATGCAATATCTTAAATTTCACATCAATTCATGTTAATATATCATGCATGCATATACTAACATAATTCACACTCAACCAGTATGTTATTCATTTTCAGTAATAACATCAAACAACAGCACACTTGTGCTGATCAACAACGAGGCAATTCATCTCGAGCTGAAGCAAACCTGAAACTCGACTCTAGACCTTTAGAAGCAGTCCGTATTCAATTAGAATTGTTGAGAACAATCCTAAATTGACCACTCAGTCCCAATCTTTGGGACTAATAATACGACTGTTTAGGCCAAACATACTATAACAGGAAATAAAGTCATATGAACAGTCCAACCCTTGGTCTCAAAACTGTCCAAATATCACTCTAGGGATTTCATCACTCAGTCCTAATTTTTGGAACTGAAGGAACGACCATTTAGACCCCAGAACATCCCAATCCATTCGAATGACTCTTAGCCCAAGAATAAACCAAGTAGGAAAAAACCCCTACCTCTTGGAGTTTGTCAAAACTCCACAACTCTGGTCTCTATGCGAAGATCTTGCTGCGAGGATGAACTTTCCTTTGCTCAGGAACATGGTCAGGTCGCTAGGAAACTTAGAGAGAGGCGGTGTCTCTCTCTCTAAAGAATCTCTCTTCCTTTGTTTTATTTTCTTTCGCACTATACCACTTTCTATTCGTTTGGATCGCGCCGTAGGTTGTCGAGGAGGAAACTTCTCCCCATTTTCTACGTATCGCGTACGCTTCTTGATTTTCATTTTATTTAACTAATCTTTATTCCTTTTTATTACCTCATTCTACATGTGGCTAATTGTAAGCCACTCATTCAAGTGAACCACATGGCTCTTGCCAAGTATCACTCCCTTAGGGTGCCATGTGGCATCCCCTTGACTATGCCATGTGTCATTCGACACCGTGCACCTTGAAAAACGTGAAATTTCGAATGTCTTGGAATCTAACGAAATTCGATATGGTAGCTAGATTTCGCAAGACGATTTCAACGGTGAAATCCGTTTCGTCATTTGAGATCTGAAAAAATTTCGGATTTTTAACCGAAATTTATCGTCTCTCTTCCTCATACAGTTTGGATTTTTCGGGGTTTCACAATAACTATGGTTCACCATGAAAAAACTAAAAAAAAAAAACAAATTTATTAAAAAAAATTAAATTATTAATTTTTTTCATCTAAGTTAAACAGACCATGTAAAAAAAATTAACATATGTGCTTTTTATAAGTAAAATTAATGGATATTGAACAAACTAAAAGAAGAAGATTATAGTTGATTATGCATCCATCAGAACTCTCACAAGCTTGGATCAATTGATGATCTACCGCTGACCAATATACTACAATAATTAAAAATAATAATAATTAGTTTTGACTTAGGAATTTCAAGGAAATGAGTTTTGACTTTTGGAATTTGAAAAAAAATAAAAAAGAATTTTGATTTTTTCCTTAAAAAAAAAAAAAAAAAAAAGAGAATTTGGTTTTTTGTAATTTTGAAAAAACAAATTTTTATTTGGAAAGATTTTAAAAAAAAAATAATAAGAGATTTTTTTTTTTTTTTTGGATAATTAAATGAATGTGAGTTTTGATTTTTAAAATTAAAGAAAATAAAATTTGAATTTATAAATTTAGAAAATTAGATTTGAATTTGAAATATGGATAATAATATTATTTTAAATTAGAAAACGAATTTGAATAAATGAAAGAATAAAATAATAATATTAATTAATTAATTAATATTAATAATAATAATAATAATAATAATAATAATAATAAAAAAGGGAGAGATTGTGAAATGGGTTTTTGTTTTGGTATAAGGAAGAAATGGTATCAGAGCTCTATGTATGTTAATTAATTATTATAGATAAAAATTTTGAATTAAAATCCAGAGTACCAAGCTTTATCTTACCCCGTTTAAAGTCATAATGTGAAAAAACCGTTTGAAAATTTTTATGATATTATCAAAAATTGTATGTTTATGATTGTGTGTTTATTTTATGTCTTTTATTCCTTATCCTCTTAGTATTTATAATTTAGATTATGATCGTGTAAAAGAACTTAGTAATAAATTTACATTCAACGTGAAGAGAATTTAGGAAAATTTAGATAAATTTACAGCGTAGAACAACTATTAAAAACCTTACTAAAGATTTACAAAACCTTGTTTATCTTAAATATTTGTGTGAATAAGAACATACTATAAAAGAAAGTTACGAAGAATATTTTGATACAGAAACCTTAGTTAAAACTGAAATAGTTAAATATTATATAGATAACCTTTATGTTAGTAGCTCATTTTCTTAGATAACCTTTATGTCAGTAGCTCATCTTCTTAGAAATTAGAAATAGGTGTAGAAACTTTAAGAAAATTAATGAACCCTCAGTTTAAAAAAGAAGAAATTAAATATTTTAAAACTTTGTAAAATTCGGAGTAGGAATAAGTAGTTTTAAAAGAGCATAAAAACAAGAAAGAAGAAAAACTTTTAGTGTGACACTATGATATAAAAAATTTAGAAAAATCCAAGAAATACAACAAAAAAGAAGATTAAATAAAATATTTGTAATACAACCTTAGGAATTAGAAAGCAATTTTGCGGAAGGAACTTTTCAAACATTTTAATTTAATTAGAAGCAACTTAGACTATATAAAAGAACAATTAGTTAAAGAAGATAAATTTTGTAGAAAGGAAATAGAAAAAATAAAAGTTGAACAACAAAATTTGAAAGAAATATTAGAAAAACTTAGTCAAAAAATAGATCAAATCCTTGAACAAGTAGTTAGAAAAACAAGTGAATTAGAAGAAAATAAAGTAGAAAATCTTTTCCAACAATTTGAAAAACTAAATTTAGGAGAAAAACCAAAATATAGTGTAGAACATAAAATTAATCCTTTTGAACCAAGAGATTTAGAAATAAAACCATGGAAATTGTAGATGTAATAAAACCAAAAGAAATTGTAAAAGAATTCATAGAAGAAAAACTTAAAAAAGCAATAAAAGAAGTAACTCCTTATACAAAACCTTTAGTTCAAAGTCCTAAAATAACAAGATTTTTTAGCCAAAATACCATAAGTTCATTAGGAAATATAGTATATTTAGATTTAGTATCTTCAGATATAAAACAAAAACTTTTAAAAAATAAAACAGATAAATAATAATATATGCATTTAGGAGTAATTTTAATAGGGATATGGACTTCCACGAGAAAAGAAATAGGAAGCGCTTGCCAAATATTAACCTTTTAGATACTAGAAACAATTCGATAGGGCTGAGCTATTTTAGCTAGTGCAGAAGTAAATATGAATCAAAATTATGTAGTTATAGGTTGTGACGCCCCAAACCTCGGGGGTCTTTTTTTTTTTTTTTTCACAAATATACAATTATTTACAAGAGTTTGATGTACATATCTTTTACGCTTTTATATGCCAAAATATATTAAAACTAGATTGTTCTAATATATATTTACCAAAAATACTTCTCAAGGCCATGACACGGCCTTCTTGAATCCATGACCTCGAAGGCGCGAGTCTTCTCACATCTGTGAAAGGGGTTCCCACGACCGGGGTTATGGCTTAGGTGGTGATAATCTTCTACAAGGGTTGCTCCTGGCACTGGGTGCGCGTGCAATGAGGCCATGCAAACAAACACACACGCCCAAATAAAATGTCTACATGAATGTCATATCTCATGCATGAAATGTCATGCCCGTATCTTGAGTCACTCACTTGAAACTCCTCACACTGCCTATGCGAGTGTGAACTCTTGTCATTTTCAATGTGACCAAAGGTGTTCTTAATATTTTCACATTTTCATTTACAACCATGCGCCTTTTTTGTGGGTAATGGATTTACGATTGTCTATAGATGGGCTCCGTAAACTGAACACTTTACGGCCTTTCACCACTAGAGACTATGTCTGACCATAATTGATGGGTCTTTCACCTTGGGGGGAATCTATCCCAACTTGATGATACACAACACATAATTAATCTTTACCATTTCTGTGGGTACCATGGATTTTTAGGCCTAGACCCACTGCTCAATAGGCCCGGCGCCTGCGTAGGCCCACTGCCTAGCCCGCCTCATGAAGCGGCCCAAGGAGGCCCACTACACTAAGCGCCGCGAGACCCACCCGAGAAGGTGTAGTCTAAGGCTTCGTGTGGGGTCTGAGTCCCCAGTAGGCCACCTCACGCATATGGGAAAATCACGCAAAATAGATATTTATCCACGAGGTTTCCTAATTTCTAAATCATTTATTTGGAAGAATAACCCTTAATAAGGAAAAACATACATTATCCCTTAAAAGGATAATCCTTGATAAGGAAAAACGGATCTTATCCCATAAAAGGATAATCCTTAATAAGGAAAAACATATAATATTCCTAAAATAAGAACGAAGATTTGGGAGCCAGAATCTACATAAGTGGGAAGACCCCACCGAGAAAAGGTATGCAATTCCCTGCTATCTATTACCTTCTTCTTCTCTCCCGGATTCTTGGCTTAATCCTCGGAGAGGCGGCCGACCCACCACTGCCGGATCGCCCTTTTTGCAGGTTCACATTGCGTCGTAGATGCCCCAGAGATTAGACGAACAAAATTGGTACTTACAAGTGTTCCCAAATCTCCGTTCTTATTTTAGGAATAATATCTGTTTTTCCTTATTAAGGATTATCCTTTTATGGGATAAGATCCGTTTTTCCTTATCAAGGATTATCCTTTTAAGGGATAATGTATGTTTTTCCTTATTAAGGGTTATTCTTCCAAACAAATGATTTAGAAATTAGGAAACTCAGGGATAAATATCTATTTTGCATATTTTCCCATATGCGGTGAGGTGGTCGGCTGGGGGGACTCGGGACCCCACACGAGTTTTAGGACTACACCTTCTGGTGGGTTCCCGTGTGGTTTTAGTGTAGTGGGCCTCCTTGGGCCGCTTCATGAGGCGGGCTAGGTAGTGGGCCTGCGCGGGCGTCGGGCCTATTGATCAGTGGGTCTGGGCCTAAAAAGCCATGGTACCTGATACCCCATTTTCAGGGTGAAGGTTGAGTACTTCTTCATTCGGAAAAATATGAGTGTTACAAACCTTTAGTGGAAAGTTGGAAGGAATTTGGGAGAATTAATGCGTATATTAAATGTGTGTTTGGATATATAGCACGTGTGAACCACATGTTTCTCAGCATCGTTCCCGATGGCTGAGATCGCGAGAGAACCTGATAAGCTCCTCTTGTTTGTGAAGAACTCGCGGGGAGTTAAGTTGTAGCCCTGGAGTCGTACCTCATTCGGTTGCGGAGAGGTCGTTTGGGGGTGAACATTTTGTTCTGTGACCTTTTGGAGTCGATCTCGGGTGGCTCTTCCCAAGCGGGGTTGGCTGAGAGCCTCAGCCCAGAGATCGGTGAAGAGGCCTTAGTTGTCGTCCGGCTGATTAGTCACCTTTGAGGAGCAAGAGACTCGCAATTTTGCCCCAGTGGTGAAAGAAAGAATACCGCAGGCTAGAGTCATTCTTTGTGTTTAAGCATGCGCGATGGGCTAGGAGTTGCAAATATGGTCTTTTAAAGTGCCGCGGGCTTAAAGCCGATCCCAGTCTTTGAAAGTGCAAACGGCCAGGCGGGAAGTGCGCCATTAAGAAAGTGCCGGGCGGCAGAATCAGTCGGCATTGAGAAAGTGCAGGGCAGTGGAAGGCAGGAAGTCGGCGTGAAAGTGCGGGGCGGTGTAGAGCGGAGTACGGCATTAGAAAGTACCAGACGGTGTATAGCCAAAAGTCTGGCATTAAGAAAGTGCGAAGCGGCAGTAAGTGCGGCGTGGGAGTGCGGACGGTATAGAGCTGAAGTGCGGCGTGAAAGTTCCGGATGGCAGGTAGAAGTCACGGCATTAAGGAAGTGCTAGACGACTATAGAGCGGAGTGGCATTAAGAAAGATGCCGGTGACATAGAACCGGGAAGTGGCATTAAGAAAGTGCGGATGGCCGTAGAAAGTTTGGCATTAAGGGTGCGGGCGATAGAGCCATAAGTGCGGCATTAAGAAAGTACCGGGGCGACATAGGCAGAAGTGCGGCATTAAGAAAAAGATGCAGACGGCATATGGCGAAGTCGGCGTGAAAAGTGCCGGATGACATAGGAGCTTGAGTGCGGCGCATTGAAAGTGCCAGACGGCCCAGAATTTGGAAGTGCGGCGTGGAAAGTGGCGGGGCGACATAGAGCGAATCTAGCATTAAGAAAGTGCGGACGGCCGATAGGAAGTTTGGCATTAGAAAGTGCGGGCGGCATAGAGCGAAGTCTAGCATTAAAGAGAGTGCCGAGCTGACTTAGGCAGATCGGCATTAAGGAAGTGCCAGACGACATAGGAGGCGACGTTAAGGAAGTGCGGATGGCATAGAGCAATCGGCATTGAGGAAGTGCCGGGCGGCTTAGGCGGAAGTCGGCATTAGAGTGCTAGATGGCTTAGAGCCCGAAGTACGGCATTAAGTGCAGACGGTGTGGTGAAGTCGGCATTAAGAAAGTGCTAGGCGACAAGCGAAAGTCGATAGAAAGTTCGGATGGCATAGAGCGAATCGGCGTGAAGTGTTAGGCGGCAGAACCGAAGTCTGGCATTAAGAAAGTGCAGGACGGGTAGAGCGAAGTCGGCATTAAGAAAGTGGCGAGACGGCATAAATGGAAGTCGACATTAAGAAAGTGCAGACGGCGTAGAGCGGAGTCGGCATTAAGTGCCAAATGGCGAAATTGTCGAGGCGGCAGGCGTGGTACTTAAATCAGTTGCAATGCGAAGCGGTTGGAGCATTATATCTTTGAAATTTAGATAGAAATTTAAGCGCCGTCCCGGACTTTGTCACAATCGGCTGGGCATTAGCCATGTGGGATGAGACATGTAGCACCATCGGACTTTAGTCGCGTGGTGGGCATTAGCCATCTTGAAGTGGGATGGGGCATGTATGTCCGGACTTTAATATGGTAGACTGGAATTAACCATGCCGGGCAGGATAGGTCATGTAGCGCCATCCGGGCTTTAGTCGAGCGATTGGGCATTAGCTATCTGGGCGGATCGGGCATTAGCGCCATCGGACTTTAATGAATGGCCAGGAATTGCATACGAGTAGGATAGGGCATTTAAAGCGCCATCGGGCGGCTTTAATCTGGCCCGTGCAGGAATTAACCATGCCGGGCCGGATAGGTCATGTAGCGCCATCCGGGCTTTAGTCTGAGCCGGCTGGGCATTAGCCATGCCGGGCCGGATAGAGCATTTTACTGCGCCACCCGGACCTTTAAGTTGACCAGCTAGATGTGATCTATGCTTGGCCGGACAGTCAGTTTCTTATGCCACCCGGACTTTTAAGTTGACCAGCTAGATGTGATCTATCTTTGGCGGATAGAAATCGATTTCTGCGCCCTGGACTTTGGAATTGACCGATTAATTGCTTGATCTATCTTTATTGGGCCAATTCGATTCCTTGCGCCACGGACTTGGATTTGACTGACTAGACATGGCTATCTTTGGGGCGGGTAAGGTCGGTTTCTACGTGCCACCGGACTTTGAATTTGACCAGCTAGATGCTGATCTATCTTTGGGCCGAGCCAATCCGGTTTCTGCGCCACCGGACTGAATTTGACCTGACTAGGCGTGGCTACGCTTGGCCAAGGCAGTGTTCTGGCCGCCGGACAGTGGGTGACGGCTAGGCCGATGGCTCGGCAGTAGACGAGTCGATTTCTTGCAGCCGGACTTTGAATTTATTCAAATTAGATGTGATCACGTCTTTGGCTGATGGATTAGTTTCGCTCCACCGGACTTTGAATTGACTAATTTAGGCATTATTTCATATTTGGCGGGCGGTCGATTTCTAACGCCGCCGGACTTTAGATTTGACCCGGTAGATGTGATACGTGTTGGTAGGGTAGGTCATTTGTTAATGCCACCGGACTTTTATAGTGGGCTATTGCAAAGATTGATAGAGGATATTTTAAAGGAAGCTTTATTGATAATACCTCTTCTAGGTTCGCGGATTTCTCTGATCTGAGTCCGTAACTGGTCAACATGACTTTGCAACTCCTTCTTGTTCCTCCTTCTTCCTTGATGCCAATGGAGAAATTTATCTTCTGGCGATTGGATCACAAAGTTGCAAGACATTGCGACTACCCCGGAAGAATCAGATGTGGAATGGGGGATCGACCGAGCTTTAGGTGAAGAACGGTCACTGGACAGTCGTCGGAGTCAAGCTCTTGCCAATCGTCGGCGAGACATTTTTGTTTGAGTTCCCACAGACGGCGCCAGGTGTAAGTACCAATTTTGTTCGTTTGATCTCCAGGGCATCTGCGACGTAATGTGAACCTGCAAAAAGGGCAATCTGGCGATGGTGGGCCGGCCGCCTCTCCGATGATTAAGTCAGCAATCTGGAGAGGAAGAAGAAGGAGGTTGAGATAGTAGGAATTGCATACCTTTTTCTGTGGGGGATCTTCCCAATTTATAGAGATTCGGTTCCCAAATCTCCGTTCTTATTTTAGGAATAATATCTGTTTTTCCTTATTAAGGATTATCCTTTTATGGGATAAGATCCGTTTTTCCTTATCAAGGATTATCCTTTTAAGGGATAATGTATGTTTTTCCTTATTGAGGGTTATTCTTCCAAATAAATGATTTAGAAATTAGGAAACTCGGGGATAAATATATACATTTGCGTGTTTTTCGTATGCGGTGAGGTGGCCGGCTGGGGGGACTTGGGACCCCACACGGGTTTTAGGACTACACCTTCTGGTGGGTTCCCATGCGGTTTTAGTGTAGTGGGCCTCCTTGGGCCGCTTCATGAAGGCGGTAGGCGAGTGGGCTGCGAGGCGTGAACTGTTGGGTGATGGGTTTGGGCTAAGCCGTAGGTACCCACAATTTCCTTAACCAGTGCGACTCATTAGGACATTGTCCCACTAACCGAGCCCACTAATCAATACCATATGCAGTGTTGATCCACAATCGTGTACCCATGACACTCCATCGAACGATCCTAACCATGCACTCACACCCATGTCATGCGATGTTTTCGTGCACGTGCAATGCAATTATGCCATTGCCTACTTATACCATGCTACATATAAAGTAAAGGCTATATGTGCATACACATGCTCATCTTGATTCATCCACATGCATCATTTGGACATTTATATTAAAGTGCATACAAATTCCAAACCATCATATCCTTCATGCCACATATCAAATTAAGCATGTTATTCATTCACAACAATAACACCAATCGGCTCACATGGGCCAATAGAACAATCCGACAGTCCATCTTGGGACTTCCCAACAATCACAAGAACATAACTCATGACACCCGAAGACTGTCCCCACATCCAGTCCAAACTTTCCCTACATACAACAACCCAACCAGTGACCTCTGACATACCGTCTGATAGTCGTGGTAAAACCAAACTATTCACTTTGACACAACCAAGCAACCTACACACTCAGTGAAAAACATCAATTACAGAAAGGTTATGATCACCCACTGCCCTCCACAGGCACATATCTGGAATCTTGACTCAATGGGCTTTCCATAGAGTCCAAGAACACCCAAAACGGAATTCGGACGAAGAAGTTATGACCTTAGAGTTGGAGGGTCACACATGAATAGGCAGCCCTGCGGCTAGCCTGCCCACGACCTTCGATTTTTCGGCCAGATCCAGTTCCCAATGCCCTCCACAGGAATATGGATGGAATCTTGACTCAATTATCTTTCCATAGAGTCCAAGAACACCCTAATCGGAGTTCAGACGCAGAAGTTATGACCTTCCGAAGTTGGAGGTCACACATGACTAGGCAGCCCTACCCGACTAGCCTACCCAACCAGCACTAACCGGCCGGTAATAACAAGCCTGATTGGCCAATGTCCTCCACAGGACTATGGATGCAATCATGACTCAATGGGCTTTCCATAGAGTCCAAGAACACCAGAATCGGAGTTCGGATGAAGAAGTTATGACTAGCCAGAGTTGGGAATTTTTACACATGACTAGACGGCCCTGGCACAGCCCTACCCAACCAGCACTAACCGGACGGAACTAACCATACCGATTTCCCAATGTCTTCCACAGGGACATGGCTGAAATCTTGACTCAATGGGCTTTCCATAGAGTCCAAGAACACCTGAATCGGAACTCGGACGAAGAAGTTATGACCTTTTGAAGTTGGAGGTCATGCATGACTAGGCAGCCCTACCCGGCTAGCCTACCCAACCAGCACTAACCTGTGGCACTAACCGGCATGATTTCCCAATGTCCTCCACAAAAACATGGCTGCAATCTTGACTCAATGGGCTTTCCATGGAGTCTAAGAACACCCGAATCGGAATTCGGACGAGGAAGTTATGACCTTAGAAATTAAGTCATGCATGAATAGTCTACTGAGTAGAGCCAGCCCTATTGACCAACCCCTAATAATGACCCTACCCGGTTAGCCCCATCGTAGCCCTACAGTTGGCTGATAGTGACCTGCCGGCTGGCCTTAACTCGCCCGGACTCCCCATGGACTATTTAGAGTAAATTGACCATAGCTTGGAGTTCACAGGAGGAGTCCGATTTGAGTAGAATTGGCTTAACATGAGTTCACTGATGTGGTTATAATTTACCTAGAGGACTTACTACCAAATTCCCTTTATTTCCCTACCAAAAACTATAGTTCTAAAGTCCGGTTAATGTATGCTGCAACATATTATAGCGACTTCCCATTGTTCAAAACACAGCCAAACATGCCCATAGGGCAAGATGATAACACCGTTATTCATTTGCTTCAACACATAAAAATATGGTACCTGAGATTCTTAGTCAAAGAGTCGATCCCGAATTATTAGAAAATAGTCACTGGAATCTCCGACCTGCGTCCCCAGAGTCTTGGGACGGTTCACTGCAAACCACTCACGGCCTCACACAACCTATGCCATTTGAATGGTCCTTAGACAAAAATAAACCAAGTAGGAGAAAAATCCCTACCTCTCGGAGTTTGCTCAGAAGCTCCTACTGCAGATGCTCTATATGAAGTCCTTGTCGTGGGATGAATCTTACTCTTGCTCATTTAAGCAGCCGTCCGTCGCTCGAAATCTAGAGATAAGGTAGAGCCTCCCTCTCTCTTTCTTTTCTCCCTCCTTTTCTTTCTCATTTCTCTTCATTTAGATCACCATTGGCTATATTGGTGGAGGAAGCTTATACCCATCCATTCTTTTCTTTATTTCTTTTATTCCTTTTATTACATGTCTGCTCGTGTGGCTAATTGTGAGCCACTCATTTCAAGTGAACCACATGGCTCTTGTCATGTGTCACTCCTTAAGTGCCATATTAGCGTCACTAAATCATGCCAGTGTGTCATCCAGAGATCTAGAAAATTAGCATTTTGATTAAAATTACCATTTTCTTACTTCAAAGAGAAAATTTGGATTTTCGGGGTTTCACATAGGTTGTATTGATTTTGTATGATCTTAGAAATTTGCGAAAAATAAAAATAACCCATAAATCTGAAAAGGATATGATATGGAACCTGGTAGTAAAAACCTTAGTGTAGCTATAGGATTTATTGGAAAAACTACAAATGCTTTAAGTTTAAAGTGTATGATGAAATTTGATAATATAGTAAAAACTTTTGGTAGTAAAACTGTAAATATGATTGAAGCAAAACCTTTAGAAATAAACTATTTGTTAGGAAGAGAATAGAATTACTGTCTTCATAAACAAAATACCCGACCTCTAGTAGTATATATCAAAATAAAGATCAGTGCTGAGTATAACTTTTGGAAATTACAAAAACATAAATATAGAACCCGAATCGATGAGTGGCGAATCCATACATGTTAATGTAGTAAACATAGAAGAACAACAAGAAATTGTGTTAGATATAGAAACTGTAGAAAATTTATATAGAAATTCAAAATTAATTGATAGAATGTTAGAAGAATTTGAAAATCCAAAATTATTAGATGAACCAATAGATGAAGAAAACTTTATAGACATAATGTGTAACAATCATTTAGATGACCAAATAATTACAAAACTTCATAAAACAAACGTAGTAAAAAAATTTTAGATATAGAAGTAATAGAGCAGTTTAATCCAAACCACATGTAGAAAAAAGAAAGAAAAAATAAGTAAAATTCTTTTTAAAAAAAAAACGAGAAGAAGCATGAAAATAAAATTGAAGAAGAATTTGTAAATGTAAAAACATAAATAGTTAGAAAAAGGCCTTCAATGGAAAGCAAAATAGATCCTTCTAATCAGTTATTCTCAGCAATACATGAATATGGAACAATTTTAGATATAGATAATACTCGTGATCTTAGAAAAACCATGAAAATTAGAATGATTTTAAATTACGATGAAGATTAATAGTAGCTTTCCAAAACCAACAAGAAATATATGAATATTGTAAAAGTACTCTTAGAGGAACCGTATTACAATTCTTTAGGAACATGGAACAAGAAAACAATAGTTATTTTCAGGAAGTTAAGAATAATTTTAGTATATAAACCTTATAAAATTATATTTTTTAGGAACAACCCAAGAAGATTTAAATGAACCTGTAATATATCTTTATAAGTTTGAACAGTTAAAATTGTATAACCTTTCGTATATAAAAAGTGAACAAAAAATTTAGAAATATACAATTCTTCTTTAAGATTGATAGAATATCGGAATATGAATAAATATATATTAAAAATACAGGAATTAGGTGTTAGATTGTAAGATGGTGCTAAACCTGAATATAAAAACTCTCCTTATAGGCGAGTAGAGTAGAATTTGTAAAAAATTTGTTAGAAAAAGAATGTTTGAATATAGGAGAAAGAAGTCAAATAAAAGAACAAGATTTAAATAAACAACTTTGTAGAAGATTAAACTTAGGAGAAGATTTAGATTAAGGATGTAGAGATAGATAGAGAATTTATAAAACCTAAAAGATATAAACAACCTTTTAGAAGAAAATAAAGAACTTATTATAAAAACCAATCTTTTAATACAAGATATAGAAAACCTAGAAAATATTGGATAAAAAGAAGAAGAACCAATTATAGTAAAAAACAATGTAAATGTTTTTATGTGAGCAGAAAAGGTCATATAAAACACAGATATATCTTTGAACTTAAAAGTACTTAACGAAAGAAATAGGAAAACTCAAGTTAAAATTAATTTAATAAAAGAGTATGAAATAAATAGTGAAAATGAAGAACTAATTAGTGAATTAGATTTTGAAAGTGATAATTCTAGTATATATAGCCTAGATGATGAAATAGAAGAATTCTTTTAGTATTAGATAATAACTTAGAAATTTTTTGGTTAAGAAGATAGATTTATATAAATGATTTAATTATTTATAACTAACTTTTGTTTATCGGAACATGGCTCAAAGGAGAAATTTAAGTAAACTTTTCAATTTGGGCGTGGCTTAGAAAGATCAGATTTTCTTTGGAAGGGTAAAATAGTAATTTCGATCAAAATCAGGAATTTTTCTAGATCTTGAATGCCACATGGTGTGATTTAGGGGATGCCACATGGCACCCTAAGGAAGTGACACATGGAAAGAATGTGTGGTTCGCCCAGAAAGCAGTGGGCCATGATGTAGCGTGAGGTATGATGTAATAAGGGAATAAAAGAAATAAAAAGATGGAGGAAAGGAGGAGGAATTTCCTCCTGACCAAGGCAGTCAATAGTGATCTAGCTGAAGGAGAAACCTGAAAGAAAAGGGAGGGGAAAAGAAAGTAGAGAGGGATCGGCCTCTCAGATTTAAGTGGTCGGACCGTGGTTCCAGGCGGCTGAAGGAGAAGTTAAATCGCCGCGTGAGGGTATAGAGGGCGGAGTTGGGGAGTTTTAGTGAATTCAAGAGGTAGGGGTTTTCTCCCCTCTTGGTTTGGTCTTGTCAGGAGCCATTCAAATGGCATGGGTTGTGTGTTTAGTGAGTGGTGTGTGAGCAATCCGAGACTTTGGGACAGTGTCTTTGGAGATTTCGGGGCCCCATTTTCGGACTGATCAGGACTGATTTTTGGACTAAGTAAATGTCCTTGTATGCCATTTATGTGTTAAAGCTAAAATGAATAATGGTGTTGGTTGTCTTTAAGGGAATGTTTGATTTGTGTTTTTGAGCCGTGGGAAGCTATGTGTATTGAGTACGTGCCGGACTTTAGAACTGGTAGGAAATAAAGGAGTTTAATCAGTAAATCTCAGAATAAAAGAACATAAACCCCTCATAGTTTATGTATTTAACTTTTATACCACAAGGCTTTATACCAATTGGATGTTATCCATGCTTATATATATTCATAAGTCATATTATTCCTAACCAATGTGGGACATTGTGAGACTTTGGGTGCACATCCAATATTTTTGTTTTTTACCAAGAAAAAAAAACTAAGAATATCAAACTGTTCAAGTTCTTATTTTTTCCTTATTTTTAGAACAAAGCAGTTTTCAAAGCATAGACAAAGCAGGCCATTAAGTTCTAGTTCTCTATGAAACCGATGCCAAATCTTAAAAGTTTTCAAAATTCCATTAAAGTTGCTTCATATGAAGTGGTGTGATCTCTTCAGGTGTCCCAGTTGGAAGGTTTTGACCGTGAGTTCATACCATGAATTTATCAGCTCTATCATTGGCAAAATTTATAAGCAAGTGGAAAAATTTGGAGATGTTGAGACTAGGGAAATATAACTTGAAAGGAATAATACCAGAGATCGGACTTCACTACAACAACTTCATTTGGCTATCAGCTCCAAATACCTACATTGGAAAAGATGAAGCATCAGCTTTGGTTTCTTCACTTTCAGAACTTAAGTACTTGGATCTACATGGAGACTTCGAGAAGGAAGCTCTTGTGATGATATTGCAGGGCTGTAAACAACTTGTTCATTTAGACATCAGTCCCAGTCCTTTAGTTTCAGTGGTGATGATGCTGAGATATTAAACTTGCTTCACATATTCCCGCCTTCAAGTGTGAAGGCTCGATCACTAACACCAGATTATCTTGTTGATGACTATATTGATCATGATGACTTGAACATATGATTCAAGTTTTTCGATTAATGGCATGATTGATAATCTATATGAGATCTATGAATACATTTAGGAGTTTCCTTGAACGATAATAAGCAAGAGTTCTTTGTGGCTTAATCATAAATTAAGATGGCGTTTGTTTTTACGAACTTTTTTCAATCTAATGCTAAATAGTACTTAATAGTATTAAGTATTAAGTTGTTTGTTTTTAGGAATTGGTAGTGAGTGCGCCTAGCTCTCTTTCTTGTAGGGCAAGGGTAGTGTTTCTTGTTTTGGAAAATGATTTTTTAATTGGGCCAAAATATTTTAACTTTTTATTCAGGAATACATAAATTTCAACAATAAGTCATGAATAAGTTAGAAAACAAACAAGTTGAAGGATGAAAGTTATTTAGAAACTTGATAAAAGTAAAAAAAACGAACATCCATGGTTTCATAGTTCAGTTATTTAGATAAATGATGAGTCTATTTGAGAGATCTATGAGATACAGGTGGGGTTCTAGTTTGCTTGTTTGATAATGAAGGCAGAGCTGTTGCGAAAAACTTGAATCATCAACTAAGTCTTCATGATAAAAAAATAATATAAAACTATTTTGAATTTTGAATTTTATGAATTATTTAGGTGACGTTGGTTTTTAATTTTACTTCATGCTCGATAGAACTTTTGTTCTAAATATTGATTAACGGTATTAAGTATTTAGTTGTTTGTTATTTAATCTTTATTTCTATTAAACATTAAGTTTTTTGTTTTTTATAGGCTAAAAATCAGTAACTTAATATCTTAGTGTATTAAAAAAATAGTTGAATTTAATATTTGTTTATATGATATATAATTTAACTTTGTTATTATGATAAAATGAAAATATTTATATAATTATCTTCATTATAGACATTAAATTATATATATAATATATGAAAAATTAACATATTTTATCCTAATTTAGAGAAATTAATTTTTAAATAAAAATAACTATCATATCTATCAATAAAGAAAAAAGAATCATTTTTTAAAATTGTATATCAATTTTAAAAATAAAAATTTAAAAATACACTTACTTTTATTTAATTAGCATGAGAGCAGTAGCAGAGTTTGATTAGATGCAGTAGGATTTTCTCATGCTCATGTTTTAGGGTTTTAAATCTAACTTTTAATATAAAATATTAAAAAATAAAATATTTTAATTTTTATCCAACAAAAGTCCATATGGGCATGACACCTTAGACACTTGTATGTTGTCAAAATATGAAAATGATGACGTGTAACTTTTTATGATGTGATCAATTCAAAAGAAAAAAAAAACTTTTTATGATGCAAAAATATTTATATACAATCTATATATTTAGAGAATTTCCACATTTTCTTTCTTTACTCTTTAGCCAATTCTAAAAAAGAGCCTAAGCCATAAGCAGAAAAACTCCTTTCATAAGCCAATCAATGAAGAAAACAGCAAGAATATTGCTTTCAAGATTCATAGGGCACATAGTATATAGCCACTTATACACTAGGCTTTGGAAATGATACTCTTCCATACAAATTTTATTATAACTAAAACTTACTGTTATATAGGGCACATTTCTTTGGTTTAAAATATTTTCTTTAAACAAGATAATAAGGATAATATAGTGTGGGCGTCGTATTTGTTTATGACTCATTTCATGTAAAAAAAATAGTTTTCTATTTGAAAATTTATTTAAAAGCAGGTTGATCGTCGAAACTTTATTTTTATTTATTTTTTAAGACCAAAAACAAAATAAAAAATAAAGACCTGACTTCTTTTTAAAAAAATGATGCATAAGGAGAAACACTCTTCCCATCAGCCAATTACAGGAGAAAGCTTAAGGCATAAGCAGAGGTATTGATTTGAAAGGTCCATGGGAGCAAGTGTCACATTTTCTCCTTAAATTAATTGACCACTTACTTTACACCTGGCGCTGGTCTCCTTTCTAAAATTAATTAATCCAAGGACAACTAGGCTTCAAAGCAATTACCCTTTCAATACAGGTACAATATAACTTCAAACTTAAGGTTATATAGGGGTTGTTTACAATTTTTAAAAACTGTTTTTCTTTTAAAATAAGATAATAAGGATAACACAAAGAACATATTTGACTTTCAATTTTTTTTATTATGAAAAACACAAAAAACATAAAAAATATTAAATTAAGATAACAAGAACTATTTTCAAATAACACAAGAATTCAAAAGTAGGAATCAGAAGGCCATATGTTTGGTTTTTAAAAATTTGAAGAAAAAGTATTATAGAAAGAAAAAAAATATAATAAAATAAAAAGTGAATACCATGGTATTAAAGTTGATAAATTGTCAATAAAGCCTGAGTCAATGGTTAATGGTTGGATGGAGTAAGCAAGACATATCTTCTGTCGTTGTAATGCAAATGATTAGATGTAAAAAAAATGTCGATAAATTATTTTTATTTACTTTTTCAAACTCATTTTTAATTTTTTTTAACAATATAAAAATTCAATAATTTAAAAACTTATAAGTTTTTCAATAATTTGAATTCTGATTTTGATTTTAAATTCGATCACCCATTAAAAAACTCATTTTCTTTACTTTTAGTATGTTTCCAAGATCCAAACACAAATTAAATTTCTGAAATTTTAATATTTGGGAAAATAAAAAAAATTTTGTTTTCTTAATTTAAAAATTCCTATATTTAATTACAAAATTTTATTATTTTTAGGAGGCATGTGTTAAAAAAAAGCATCAAAATAAGAAAAAGACATTTTTAACTCCTCAATGGTAGTAATAGGATACATAATAGTTGCTTGGGAGTTACAAAAAGCAAAATTGCTGCAAACTCACCTCCTTTATGATTCCCAAAAACTATCATCATACAAAAAATATAAAGTAAAGAAAAAACTAAAGGAAAATAATTTTCTAATATTTGGTCATAAATATTTCAAAGAAAATTAAAATTGGTTAGAAATATATATATTGTAAAAAGATAACAAGTTAAAATATAAAATAAGTTTGAAGTAGTATACAAAAATAATTATTGCCTTTATCTCTTCTTTTTTTTTTTCTCTTCACTTGTTTCTCGATTTTTCCTGAATATTTGCATTATTCCTCCCTTTTTTCTGCCAACCAAACGTACCTTTAAATTTTAATCAACCACTCAAATATTTATTTATTTCATTTCTTATCACGGTCGAGTCTTCAGTCAACTCAGCGAACACTAGTCACATTGTTTTCATCTCCTTTACCCTCTCTGAGATCACTCTGCTTCAGTTTCTTCTTTCTCGTCGGTACTCATCCAATTTTTCTGCAGTTTTTTCCTTGCTGCTTCAGTTTCTCCCGGATCAGCTTCAGGTATATCTTTTACTTTACATTTCTTCTTCTCTTCCTTCATCAAATTTTGCTGCAACTTTTTTTCTTCTTCTTTCTCAGTATTTTCTCGCTTTTGAAATGTTTAATTTTAGTAACAATCTCAGTTGATAATCAAATTCCCCATGTTGAGTTGGATCTATTTGAGGTTCAAGCTTCTATCCATCAACCTCATCATGCATCTTTTACAGAATGGATTACATTAAGAACAAGAATAAGAGTTCCTTTCCATATATAGAATTAAAACTTGTACGTACTTGACAAGGTTTCATCATCCACTCATGGCCGTAGAATTTTGATTCAACGCCATTCTTATTCCTCCGACTTGAGCGTGGTATATAGTAAACACATCTTAAACTGCTTTAGTTCTGTGTAGAGTACAACACATTCTCTGAGTCTCTGTATTTTTCCTGAAAATGGGACTGTTATCTTCCTCAGAATCCTTTTTCTTGAAAATAGATTATGAAAAAGAAATAAAAGGAAGGCAAATTTGAAATATGATTTTTAGTATATGCTCTCCAGATGGAGGGACGAAAATGGGAGGACTTGAACAAGGACATTTTGGTGAATGTGCTGAGAAGAGTGGGAATGGAGTCATTGCTGTTGGATGTTCCCTTTGTATGCAAGTCTTGGTATAAAGCTAGCCGTGAGCCTCAATGCTGGGAGCATCTTATTTTTCCTTCATACATCAAACCTGATGATATATGGGAGGAAGAGAGCCCTGACAGGGGCTTTGCAGAGAGATTAGCAATGAAATATCAAGAAAACTTGTCTGTCTTTGCATTCGTGAAATTCATAGTTAATCATAGCTGTGGAAACGCCACAATCATCAAACTCCCAGGTGGCTGCGCCGAGGAGGCATTGGAGTATATAGCAAACGAGTAAGGCATCTCAACTTTTACATCTATTAGAATATGTCATATGTCTCAAATTCCCAATTTATATTAATTCCTTTTTGTAAAAAATATTTTATACAATAATTCCTAGTTGTTATATTATTGTAATATTAGGTTTCCTTATAAAATAAGGAAAACTTTTAGAATATCATATAAATGTGTAGTGCATAAGGAAAGAAAAGTTGTTACTTGATTATGTCTTTCTTGGAATTAAAACAGTATTCTCAAATATATGTATAAATTATAAATTTATAATAAATATAATTTATTATATGAGACGGTTTTATAATAAATATAATTTATTATATGAGCAGTTATTTATAATAAATATAATTTATTATATGAGCGATTGATAAGCGATGTAATGGGTTTTAAGGTTTTTACTCTTTTGAGTTTTTGTAATACGTTTTTTGAGAATACGAGCAGAGAGAAAGAAAAGAATTTTCCACATTAACGGTTTTTAAGTGTTAAGGTCGGAGTTCTACGTCGATTCATTGTCTTGTGTATCCAATCTGGCACGAGGATAGATCTACGGAAGTCGGACGGTGCGGTGCGATCTTGTAGATTGGACCCGGTGTAGATCGTTGGTTGCGCGTCTTTGTTCTTTGTAGATCTGACGGTGTAGATTATTGATTGGTGTTGATCTAGAAGTGTAGTTGACCGGATCTGCCAATCTACATCGTTAATTTTATTTAATATTGAATTTTAGATACGATTCGTGTTTAATGTGTGCTTGAATCCGTCTTACATTGTGTGTTTTAAACCGATTGGTATCAGGCATCTTTATGATTAGATATGTGTATCTGGTATTCAATAATGCGTGTAATTTGTTGATTTGTGCTCCTGCTTTGAGTTATTTGTTGTTAGATCGTGATTAGATGTGAATTTTATGATTTTGTTAAATGAATGGATGTATTATTTTAATGGTTTTGTACTAGATCGTGGTAGATTTTGATTAATGATAATTTTTGGGTTTGTAACGGGAGGTACGGTCATAAGGTCGGGTTTATTCACAGTTTATTTATTATTCACATTTTTTTAATTAAAAATAGTTGTAATTTTAAATTTCAAATCACAGCAAATACATGCAATAGCCGTTATTTGGAAAGCGGGAGGAATGCGGGCAAATGAGCGTGACCAGGTAAGCGTTAGAGAGGAGGAGGAGGCGCGTCGGGCCGGATCCGGTGCAGAAAGCGTCGTCCACGCCCTACGTGGGTGGAAGTTCTGGCGCGTGGTCTCATTTCGGCCCGATAGTCTTTGGGCGTGGGGCGTCTTGGTCGTTTTAGCGACTAACCCGCGGGCGGCTGTCGTGCGGTGGTGGTTCTTCCACAGGCGGGTTTTGATTTGGTGGACGCGGGTTCTACCCTTCAATTAGAAACGTGTTAGGGTTTTAGGGTTTTAATTTATTTTAGTTTTGGGCCTTTATGCGCTGTAAAGCTAAATAATTGGTACAGCCTTAGGATATTTGTAATAGGCCAATTTTAATTTTTGAGGAAAACCATGGATTAGGGTTATTTAATTAATGCTTTTGTGAATGGTTTTAGAATTATATGCTTATAACATGTTTTATGTGATAACATGCCATATAGAATAGGTGGTGCCATATAAATTTGCATCAATGATAATTACATGTGCATATTATTATGATTCTATTATCTAGTTTAATAATTATTATGGAAAAAATTATTTTATTTTTTGAAATAATTTTAGAAAATCCCTATTATTTAAAATATTGAATGGTGAGGTTTTAATTAATTTAATTAATTTTAAACCTAAGGAAGCTCCATTGGCTAGATCCCCAATAATAAAATGATCATGTGATGCCCCGACGGATAAACATGGTTGGATTTTATTGGATTAGACCTCAATTAAGTTTCAAAATTTTAATAAGATTGATCGTACGCGTCGGCAATCTTGGATATTAAAAAAGATAATTTTGAAATTAAAACAATAGTTAAAAACATTCAAACTTAATTAATTATTACCCTCCCAGCGAGGCTATGATATTTTTATTAAGTACTTGGTTTTGAAACAATTAGAGTGAAATGATTATGTATTATACGGAAAGTTAAATACAGAAGGTGGGATTTAAGTGGTCATTTAGGCTCCGTCTTTCGCAGGAGCCGCCCAATGGGATCTTAATCGTTCGTGATCAGAACTAGTTTGTTATAAATATCTTGCCCAACGTAAAGTGTTTATAATGGAAACCAAATAATTGTTTCTGATAAGCGAAAATAGTTTTTGGGATTAACTAGAATTTTAAGATTATGTTTATTGTAAGATAATACG
This sequence comes from Tetrastigma voinierianum, assembly GCA_016808115.1. Classification (NCBI taxonomy): domain Eukaryota; kingdom Viridiplantae; phylum Streptophyta; class Magnoliopsida; order Vitales; family Vitaceae; genus Tetrastigma; species Tetrastigma voinierianum. The sequence continues at coordinate 55,722 of JAEQBH010002078.1, forward strand.
TTTAATAAGTGTGTATTTTTTAGAAAATGGCATCATTTAAGCCACTTGATTTTGTTCGCTTTATGGATGGAAATAATTATAGTGAATGGAAAACCAACTTTGTACATTGTTACGGATTTTGGCGAGTTTGTCTAACCACACCAAAGCCCGATGAGCATGACAAATGCATCGGCCAAGTCGAGAAAAATTATGAAGCTGAGGTAGAGCAAATATATCGGTTCGGCTCTTTATATTCTTACCCGGTGTTGCTAGTCATTTGAAAGGACGGATATCTCATCTCGAGAGTGGGCTTGAATGATCCGGACTCTCGATAAGATGTTGCACAATCAACAGAGTTAACTGCAGGCGAAATTTCAGCAGTTAGGAAGTACATAATAGACAGAATGTTGAAGTAGGGGATGGTTAATACGAAAATGATGTCGCATCTCAATCAGGCCCGAAAGTGTTGGGGATGAAGATATAAGTCCCAAATTGATTTCATATTTGAATCCCTACCGATCGCTTTACTCACTTAAAGTTAATTATAATATGAACAAGATGGATCTAACTCCCACCGAGTTGATGCATGAACTGAAAGTGCCGAAGGCCGGAAAGTCGCGGTGTCTATATTGACTCCGAGGGTTCTACTTTCAAGCCCAAAGGGAAACCTAAGGGGTGGGAAAAGAATAAGAACAAGCGTATGGTCAGTACCGCTACCAAACCACTTATGAAGAAGCCGGAAGGCAAGTGCGCTCAAGTGCTGACGTAAGGGTCACCGGGAAGCGTATCTGCCCCCGAGATTGCCAAAAGCAAGGTATGGTAATTTAAATGTGGTTGAAGCTTGTTTAGTGGAGATTTGCAATGATAAATGGATCATTGATCAGAGCGCCACTAACCATGTCTCATAATTTTGCCCAGACAAAACTAGCTTGGTCGACAGAAATCGCAGGTTCGAGGCTTGAAACGGGAGAAATATGTCTCCTGCTTAAAGCATTAGACACAAGTAGAATTATTTTTCAATAATGATAGACTTTATGTTTAGTAGACTGCTTATATGTACTGATTTAAAAGAATTTAATTTCGGCAATGCTTATTTGAACAAGGTTTAATGTTGGAATTTAATTCCTTATTACAATAAGTTCAACTTCGCTATTTGTACCGATGATTTGATAGATGGTCTTTATTATTTAAGCCCTATGTCCTATGATGTTTTAATTATCGAAATTGTTGATAAGAATGATCACCTAGCCAAGAAAGGAAAGTTTCAAATGAAACATTTTCGCATTTGCGATTAGGTCATATTAATCCTAATAGGATTCATGGTTTGCAAAAGTGGATCTTAACTTCCTAGACTTGAACCTATACCAAGATGTGAATCTTGTTTCGAAGCGTAAATGACCAAAGGTCCTTAAAATAAAGGATATCACAAGTAATCCAAACCACTGGAATTGGTGCATACCGATGTGTGCGACCAATAAATGTCCAAGCCGCAGGAGGGTATGAGTATTTTGTCACCTTTGCGCATGACTACTCAAGATATGGATATATTTACCCACGCGCCCAAAAGTCCAAACTTTCACTAAATTCCCGGTAGCATGCTACTATGCAGTTACCAGACTCCATATCAAAGAGCTTTGGCCCGACCGGAAGTGCGAATACCCTATCCGGAGTTTTAAGCCTTACTGACTTCCAAGAGGATAGTTTCACAACTATCAAAGACTGAACACCCCAAAGAAATGGAGTTGCAGAAACAAGAATAACTCTCTTCAGGATATGGTGAGGTCAATGCTTAGTTATTCATCTCACTCTATATCGTTGGGGATATGCCATAGAAAAACCGGCAATGTATCTTCCTCGAATTTAGTTCCTTCTAAACTGCTCCTAAGACACCCTACGATTGTGGAAAGGGCGCAAGCCTAGTTTAAGCCATATATCCGACAAGTGGTGCCTCAGACATGTCTTAAGAAAGGATCCAAATAAGTTGGAATCACAGACAGAGGTTCAGATGTTTGTTATGCTAAATTTAAAGGAACGAGAGGTGGATCATTTATAAATTTCTGATAAAATGTTATTGTGAGTACTCACGCAACTTTTTGGAGGAAGACTATAAGCAATTTCAAACCCAAGAGTAAATATCCTGAGGAAAGCTTGACTACCAAGAACAACCAACTACCTCAAAGCAGTTCGTTTCTCTATCACCACTGATTCCTATGCATGTTCAAAGAGGGGAAAATGTACCCGAAGGTGAACAAGCACAGGTGGAACCAGTGGAACAAGATCCAACATGTGGAACCGAGAACTGTAAGAGCGACAAGAGAACTAGTACCTTTACAGCTCGAACAATGAACCACAACCATGGAGCTTCGTTTAGTGATAGAGTAAGGCGGAAGCCTGCGAGATATGTCTTGTTGCAGCGAGTCTTACTGCTATTGCTATCGGGATGAAGATGATCCCATCAATTACAAAGAAGCACTGAAGACGTGGATGTACAGAGTGGCAAAAGCCATGGACCGTGAAATGGAATCTATGTATTCCAATTCAGTCTGTCTTTGTGTAGGCACCCAAAGCGGTAAAACCAATAGGTGTAAGGATTTACAAGAGAAAAGAGATCGACGGGAAGTGTGGAAACCTTCAAAGCTAGATTGGTGGCAAAAGGCTATACCCAAAAAGAGGGGATAGATTATGAAGAAACCTTTTCGCCAGTAGCCATGCTTAAATCTATCCGGATTCTTTTTACCAGAAATGCTAGTCTCGACACGATCGCGCATGGATGTCAAACAAATTTTTAAATGGCAATTTAAATGAGGACATCTACATGCGTTGAACTGTAAGGGTTCAAAATAGCAAAGAACACATGGTATGCAAGCTGCAAGGTCCATTTACGGACTTAAGCAAGCATCCGCATCATGGAACATCAGGTTTGATCGTGCCATTACTTTTGGCTTGGTGAAAAGCCCCGATGAACCTTGTGTTTACAAAAGAATCCAAGCACGTATGTAGTTTTCTAGTCCTTTTACGTAGATGACATATTGAAAGACCTAAACGATAAAACAAGTGTTAATGTGTGTAAAAGATCAAGCATAAATGCTTGATATGAAAGACTTGGGAGAAGCCAACTATATTTTGAATCAAACTTATACGAGACCTAAGAATAAGTTGTCATGACTATCTCAAGCTCTTATATTGATAAAATTTTGTCATTAACATAAAATTCCAAAAGGATCCTTACCCTTTAGACATGGAATTCATCTTTCTAAGGAGCAACACTCAAACCTCCCTGGAAAGCAGAAGAACGTATGAGTAGGATACCTTATGCCTCTACCAGTAGTAGTCTCATGCATGCCATGTTACATCAAAGCCAGGGAGCATTACATGCTAGCTGGGTTGTGTCCAAGATCAATCCGATCCCTGAAGAACACTGGATTGCGCAGCATATACTTAAGTATCTAAGGAGAACAAGAGATTATATGCTAGTATATTCCGGGAGTTTAGAAACCATCGCTCTACGCACCGTAATTTCCGGCGGATATCGACTCAAGGAAATCTACCGTTATGTGTTTACACTATAGCTTATGGAGTCATTCGTTGGAGGAGGCAAACGTGACGCGGTGTAGTGTGATTCCACTACGTAGTCGAATATGTTTGCCGCTTTCGAGCAAATAAGGAAGTCGTGGTATCAAGAAGTTCATTATGGATCTTTCGTGTGATACCCAAAGTGTGTCGGCCCATTACCCTTTACTCGTGACAACAAATTCGGGCCGTAGCACGTCCAAAGAACCAAGGTATCACAAGAAACAAACACATTGAGAGGAAGTACGACTTGATCCGAGAACATTGAGCGAGGAGACACAGCTGTTACCAAAACACGCTGTGGCGAAACCTACGACTCCATTCACAAAGGCTCTACTGCTCAAGTTTTTGGTTATTACGTAGACTTATGGGTGCTAGGAGATTACTGTGACTTATTTTAGGACTAGTGGGAGTTTTTATTTGAGCTTTTGTAGCAAGACAAATAAAAATTATTGCATTTTTCTCGTGTTAATAAAATTCCCAATGAGGTATTAATTTCACCTCAGGCACACTCCAGTATTTTTCGTATTAAGGTCCAGACAATTATGCGATATGCCATATGGATACGTCCACAGTTACATGATCATGTTTCACAATTAATGAATAAGATCACGCTTATTGAATAAAGTCGACGCCTTTGATTTGACTCAATATTTTTATGAAATAACTGCCTGCTATTATAAAATATCGGGTGCAGATTATGTTTGCATTGGATAGATCAAAGAAGATTTAATTAAAGTTAAATTTCACAGTGAATTAAATCTCGCGTATATTTGATTATTATTTTTCTCTCAATCCTCGAAGTTTATTTTAACAGTAATCAATAATTATCGGTCTTTGAATTGTCAATATGTGAGGCCTATTTCACCCGCCAATACCTAGATGATTTGGGAACGTATTTGTTTGACTACGCATTTATGAAATAAACAAAAATGGAAATTGTATGAAATATCCTCTTGATATGTTTCTTTGATTTGGATGTAATGAAGTCACCGGCCGCGCATTTGATCCATTAGAGAAACCGTTAAATCAAGAGATTAAATAACACTGATGACGAAAATATAATCAATTAATTATCGATATTTTACAACGGAAATTAATATATATATCAATATAATTTCGGAGTTCAACTCGGGCCTTAAGTGAGTGGTAACTTGACAGATAATTGCTTTTCAATTATAAGGAGCCTTAATTAATATTAGCCGTTGGATCCCCTGTGCTACTGGTGAAGTCATGGAGTTTCCTATATCGTAATGGAACTATAGAACACAAAAAGTTGAGTTACATGGTTCGGGGCTTGCTCAAGTTTGGTACTCAAGAGCAAAGTGGGAGATTGTTAGCAATTACGTGCTCCGGGTCCCACTCTAGTATTCTCAAATATATGTATAAATTATAAATTTATAATAAATAATTTTATTATATGAACGGTTTTTTATAATAAAGATAATTTATTATATGAACGGTTATTTATGGTAATAAATATAATTTATTATATGAACAGCTATTCCTTGATGTAACGGTTTTAAGGTTTTCTGAAGTTTTTTAATACATTTTTGAGTAATACGTAACAAGAGAAAAGAAGAATTTTCTATTCTTTGGTTTTTTTCTGCTGCTCGAAGATCCAGCCACTGCCCGATTCGACAGCCCACACACATCCATACCACCCTCGAGGATAGATCCGGAAGATCTGACGGCAAGTGCATTGCCGACCGTAGACGTGACGCAGATCAGCGGGTCATGCGGTCATGTCGATCCACGGTGTAGATTGCTATTGGTGGCTGATCTAGAAGGTAGCTGACGGATCCGCAAATCTACATGGTGTAATTTTATTTACTATCAATTTGTGATACAAATATGATTGCTTAATCATATTGCTAGATCCATGCTTCCGCTGTGTGTTTTTCCTTCAAAAGTCATGAGAGATATGGGTTTGTAAAGGTTATTCTGTGTGTGTAGAGATGTAAGGGCTTGAGAGATTGAGAGTTTTGTGAGATATTTTCTCAGTATTATATCCATCCTAGGGTTTTGTGATTTTATGTTTTTTCCTAGTGATCGCAATACTTTGATTATCCAATTTTGTACTCTATGTTTCTTAAGAATACGGAAATATTCCCTCTCTACTTCTCTGTAGATGTAGATATAATTAACTAACCATGTTAAAACCCTGCACCTTAATGATTACTTATTCTTGTGTCTTTAATTGATATTCTCATGTAACAAGCTTCGATTTTATAACAAGATCATTATGGTTTCGTTTTTATATAAATTCTGTAAGGGTAATCAGAATCTTGCGAAGTGAATCAGAGCTTTTGCGGTGTCCCAAATTAAAGATTTTCGACGTGGTTCATATAATATATCGACAATGCTGCTATTATTCCAAAATTTATAAGCAAGGGAGCACTTAAAATAACTAGGGAAATTTTTTACTTCAAGGAAATCACCACAATTTTACTTCACTCGTAAATAACTTCACTGGGCTATCACCCAGCTACAACCACTCGTGAAAGACCTACTCATCGACTTTGGTTGCTTCACTCCCAAAGCTTGAGTGCTTGGATCTACATAGAGGAAGCTTTGAGAAGGAAGCTCTTTTGATGATATTGCAGGCCGCAAACATTTCGTTTCATTTGGATGTTAAGAAGTGTTTATTATGATTTGATATGTAGATATTAGAGCTATTTCACATATCTCGTGTTCCCGTGTGAAGGGCTTCCATGGTGGTAAATTTGCTAGAACCTGCTTCTTCAAGTAAAGACATTAGGTTTGATCATGAGTTAGCTCGTGATAAAATTAATCATGATGATTGTGTTTATGATTTAAATTTCGCCGATGATCTATTTGAGATATTTGAAATTACAATGGTTCAGTGGATTGTTAATAAACAAGAGATGTTGTGAGAAACTCCCCTGTGTGCCTCTTTTATGTGATGTAAGATGAATTATGAGCGACTCTAAAGATTGAAGGACATATAATTATATTTGACTTTGGCTTCTATTGGTAATTTAATTTCTTCCAATTTGTTGTTATATATGATCAATAAATGGTGGAGTTGAGGTTAACTGCACAAAGATAATGTGGGCGGCGAAATTGGCACTCTTGCGGATGTTAAAACCTGGGCTGTCAATTTTTGATCAAACTACTATTTTCCACTGAATTAATTGGTGTAAAGGAGATAAAACATTTTTGATAGACTACAAGATCTCAAATGCATTTCGCCAAATCAAGTACAATGGATCGTAGTCTGGCCGCAATATGCAATATTCAAAGAAGAAATTACGTCCTTAGTTTTTATCACTGGAGTCCTATTCTTAAGTGCAAGTTGTTTTTATGCTTATTGGAGTTATTTCTATTTCCTTGAGGTAGTTTCTGTTTCTATTTCTGCACAATTGGTAGTGGTCTTAAATTTAGGAGGAGTTGTTAGATACACAGATGTATTTAAACTCTGACAGTAAATAAAAAGAGGAGGAATTTTTTAAAAACAAAATAGTTTGGTTGTGGTTTGTTCTTGCCCTAAATAGAACAATTGTTGTTGCTTTGCCACTTGCTTCTTATCGGGGTCCTAATTAATTGCATCGTGAGCCAGTTCAATGAGAACCAACAAAGAGAGGGATCGGGGCCTTAGAGGAGTGGAGCCTGACAGTCCAAACTGAATAAAACAGACTTGAGGAAACCATCAGCCGTCGAAAAGTCATGTTTGCAACACCGAAAGCTCCAACCACAACACCAGTGGGCGTGGACCTTCTCGGACACATCGAGAAGAGTTTGATGGCAGCCGTCAAATTTTTTCTTCCAAAATGGCAAGGCTAGAATTTCCAAAATACTCTGGTGACAATCCTACTGAATGGTTCAATCGGGTAGCACAATTTTTCGAATTTCAAAGCACGACAGAGAATCAAAAAGTCTCTCTAGCTTCGTTTCATCTTGAAGTGGAAGCAAATCAATGGTGGCAATGGTTGTGAAGTGCTTACGGCAGCATGACGATTTGATCGTGGGAATCATTCGGCGAGGAGTCAGGGGCTCGCTTCGACCAACCAAGTGTGAGAATTTTGACGCAGCTTTGTCCAAAGTCCGACAAATTAGATCCCTTCGTGATTATCAAAAAGAGTTTGAGAGGCTGGGTAATCGAGTTCATGGTTGGTCGCAAAAGGCGCTTGTAGGATCATTCATGGGTGGATTGCGCTCAAATTTCTGTGGTTTATTCGAGTGTTCAAACCAAAGACTCATGTTTCATAAGCTTGGCCCGCATGAAGGACGAACAAATCCAACGACAAAAGGAGTTCTCCCGGCCACCACCACCACCTACTTGCACTTCGCCGGTTCCTTCTACTTCAACAACAATGTCACCTGTCAAGAGACTATCTTGGGATGAGACGCAAAGAAGACGTGCACAAGGACTTTGCTTCAACTGTGATGAGAAGTTCTCTTCTGGGCATAGATGCAAAGGCCCAACTTCTTCTATTGGAAGGAAATTTTGATGCTGAAGCCAAAGAAGACAATAACAAGATCAACCCTAACCTTCCTTCCGACCCCAAGATTTCATTACACGCTTTAACAGACGGACAACAAAGAAAGACAAATTTTTTTGCATCCTAACTTTGAGATATGTTCTAGTGAAAGTGGAGGGTATTGATAGACCACGAAGATCTCAGCGTATTTCTCGGCCAAATCAGAAGTACATGGACTGAGTCTTGGGCTGCAGTATGCAATATTCAAAGAAGAAATTACGTGTCCTTAGTTTTTATTAGTTGGAGTCCTATTCATATGCAAGTTGTTATTTATGCTTATCGAGTTATTTATTTCGAGGTAGTTTCTTATTTCACAATTGGTAAAGGTCTTAAATTTAGGAGGAGTTGTTAGATACACTTATTGTATTTAAACTCCGGGCAAATAAAAAGAGGAGGAATTTTTAAAAACAAAGATTAGCTCGTATTGTGGCTCTTGTTCTCGCTTCCCTAAATAGAACAATTGTCGTTGTTTATTACCCTGCTTCTTATTGGGACCTATCAATTTTATAGCATTGAGGATCACACTTCACAAGTGATGAGCTTAAAAGTCATCCATTTTCAGTCCATTTTTCTGATTGATTTCTATCTAAAAAGGACTGATTTATATGCAGAAATATGGAATAACTCACCAAACTGCTATGCAAGAGAAATTCGGAAGAGGTTGAGGATATCGCAGAGAAGGAGCGTAGTGGCCGGAGCAGGAAGGACACGATCAAGAATGATGTCGCAACAGAGAGGTGCAATAAGGAAGAAAGGACCGATGTCGTGACGCCTTTGATGTGCAATGGTTAATCGCTACTGTCACAAATCCACAAAATTCCGTCGCGATATAAGTGTACCAGCGCAGAACGGCAGTCGCAACAAACTCCAAGTCGTGCAACCATAAATTAATGAAGAATAAGATGATGTCGCGACACCACTCGAGGTCGATGTAATCTGAAGGCCGAAAGCAAGAGACATGGAGGCGTGGGATACGTAATAGAAGTCGCGACATAAGATTTTCAAGAGATCGAACATCGGCCGCGCATTTGTGAAGAGGTCGCGACATCAACACCGAATCAGAATCGTCTTTAGTGGCACGAGACAACTTGTAAGGAATTGGGCGTCGCGACGCTTATTTAGAGGTCGCGATCGTAAGATGGAACTTTCTTTGGGAAGAATGGATGAGTGATTAGACAACCGATGTCACAACACAAAGCCGCGACAAATGTGACATGTTGAGATTGAACTGAGGTCGCGACAAAGAATCGAGGTCGCGACATAGGAAGAGCCAAGGAGCAAGGCGTCGCGACCAAATAAAAAGCTTTTGCGACAAATGCTGCATAATTGATGTCGCGACAAAGAATCGGTCGCGACATTAACAACCAATGGGCCATGACCAAACCACAAGGAGGCGCATCAAAGTTAAAAGCCCAACTTTCTAACCTTATAAATAAGCAACAAGCATCGGCTGAAAGCAGCTCGGGCGGTCGTAACGAGAGATCCGGGTAGCCTAAGGTCATGTATTTTAATTTTCTTTCTTTCTTTGTTTTGTTGTTATTTTAGATTAGATTGTTATTTCTTTTCTTCAAATTTGGATCTGGACGTTAGTCGCTAAAGCAGAAGCCGAATGCACTTATTTTTAAACAATGGGTCTGGATTCATCTAATTCCATAAATTTTAATCTTTGATTTCTAGTGTCCTGGCCTACAAAGTGTCTTTGATCGTAAAGCTATCAGAAAATAGCAATTTAGAAACCCGCCTATCAATAGACCTCATGTTAGAATTTATCTAGAAATTTATCAAGCTACCGAACTTCAATATAAATCTACTTGTCGGGTTCTCAATATTCTATATCTGATCCCACATCGTCCTATACCCCGCAATAGGATTGTCTCAATGTTCTCATTTCAGAGGCCCTCAAGGACAGAGAAGGCATCTCGAGGAGTAGCTAATACCTCAAAGGCGCGAACCTCGATAATGGAGACTGATAGCTCTGAATGTAAGTCGCATAAATTGTCTTCTCGTTTTGAAATCGAGATTGAGAGTTGAATGACTTATCAATTTAAAAAAGCAGAGTTCACTCGATTCGAACAAAGAAGTTCAATCCCGTTAGCAAGATCTAATCAAGGAAATGATGAACCTGCTCCACCTCGAGAAGAGAACTAGTAAAGTGTAAACCCATGCTATACCTATGTCTTAGGAGCTAAGGTTTATACCATGTTCAAGTGAAGTATGGAAAAGAAAACATCTGCAATTGCTAAACCAGATAAAAGTAGTTATCTAATCCTCTGGTTTCAAAGAACTGGGAAGATTAGATTTACGAACAAAGGTCAAGGAGAGATCCAATCGCACCACCCTATTCCTTGGACAAAAGTTTTAAATATGTGGTTCATGAAGAAAAGTTACAGAGTAGTTTGCAGGAATTGATGTTTCACAATAGCAAAGATTAATAAGTTCTTTAAAAGATAACCGATAAGTCCGAATTTGTTATTTTAGATTTTCGCCTGTAATTCATTTTGTTATTAAGTCACTTTTCTAGACTATTATTTAAGGTTTGCTAAGAATATTTAATTGCCTATCAAAGTCCAAAATAGTATAGAGTTCAGTAGTCGTGGTGAAGATCGAGAATTCCTCGAGATCCTCTATGGGTACGATATCCGACTTAAACTAATTTACCATTGTTTCGACCAGACACTTGCAGATCCTGATCAAAACCAAAGAAAATGATTTACTCTAAGGAAACCGCTTACCAGTATAATAGATAAGGAACACAACAAACAAGTTTCATGGTATTATTGCTGGGGATTAGATAATAGTCCTTGGGTAATAACGCTATAAATTTGTATAGGTATTTTGGTCCGTCACAGAAAAAGGTGAACAACAAGTCTACCTTATTTGGACAACTCGACCTTGATTTTAGAGCAACATTATTTCATTGCAAATGAGAAGATTATATCAAACAAGGATTAAGTGTCAAACATACTTGACAATTAGTGGTGGTTTGAGAAGGTTAAATAATAATTTTCTTATGCAATGATAGCCTATCCATCTATCAAGATGTCTACTTTAGATGTATTATCATCCTATTCTAAGTGCAATTATACATATTCTTTTAATTTCCTTCTCAACTGGTTCTCTCAAAACTGTTTCTTGAAAAAATAATAATAATATATATATATATATATAAGGAACAAATTTTATTGTGTGATTGGATTGTGAAACTTGAATTACTTTCGCAGTATTTACTTGAGATCTCGATGATCAAGCTTCAAATTCAGCTTGTACAAATAGATCCCTACTGATCGGGACATTAGGGTTTTAGGAGAGTGTTGTCAGTGTGCGTCCAAAGTCTCAAAAGATCTGGCTCAAAATGGGTAGGATTATAAGTTGTTAAACATGGACAACATCAAATTGGTATGAGGCCTTTTAAGAGGAGCCCAAAAACAAAACCATAAGACTCATCCAAAGGATGATATCATTACCAATACGGAGTGATTGGTCCATAAGGTTTCAAAGAATTAAACTTTCTCCATTCCTAAAACCTTAGCTTTCAAGATCTAATGATCACAAAATCTGGTTATATATTCTTCGTAATCCAAAAATAGGGAAAGGTAAAACAGTTTGACCTAAACCTTTATGAGTTTTCTTTTGGGTTTGCTTTCAATTGCTGCCTTGCAATTTTCACGCGACTTCTTCATTAGCCCTTATTCTCTCACAACCATCATTTTTCTCAATGGCTGAAGAATCTTCTCCCCCCACCGTCATCGTGCCTCCTTGTCGTCCGACGATCTTAAATGGCACTAATACTTCCCATAATTTACTTGTTCTCAATGTCAAAGCTCAAGCACCATTGCCACTCACAACCACGAATTATTTCTCTTAGCGGCTCCAATTCACATCTCTCATATTCAGGTATGATTTACTTGTCTTCGTCGATGGCTCAAAGCTGAGTCTTTCGGAAAAGATAACTATACCTGATGTTGCCTCCCCCTCCCCAAACTTGGACCATATTCTCTGGCTCAGACAAGACCAATTGCCTCTCAATGCAATTGTTAGGTCCGTATCTGCCACCCTTCTGCAGTTTATCTCTACCTCCACCACATCTCGTGCCGTACGGGATCACTCGAAAAGGCGAATGCCTCTTCGCGCGACGGACTGGCACCCATCACCAAAATCTTACTAGTCCTCAACAAGGTAAATCAAAACCATTACCAACCATATGCAAGAGATGTCAAATACATTGACTGTCTTTGATATTTGACCTTATGACTCCCAGATTCTCTATCCGTTCGAATGCACTTAAATAACCGCTTCAAACATATCACATGTCCTACAAGTTCGAAACTCCAGCTACTTTTGAGGAATTGTTTGAGCAACTACTCAATTACGAGGCCCAAATGCATTTTGGTTTCTTTTTCACCACTCGCCTCCACTTCTACCAATGCCTTGGTTTCTTCGACTTGCACTTCATCAAATCATCACTCGAACAATCGTGCGAACACAACCATAAATAGTCTCAATAGTCATGACTGCTGCCTACCACCCCCTACTTGTAATACCAGCCAACTACTCCTCCATGGTTTAGCGGCCTCTAACTCCACCTTACCTATCCCCTTGCAATCGCCGCTACCTCCTGGCTGCTTTCAAATTGCGGGTATAACCAGGCACTCTACTTGTTAGTGTAGTTATCTATCTACCGCAACACTTGCATGTCTTCCACCCGCCCCTCCTAGTGCTTCACACCCGACCTTCATTGTACCATATGCCCACACTTCAATACATTATTCCAATCCTGCTAATTCTCATGATTGGGTTGTTGATTCGAGCGCCTCTCACCATGTGAATACGAATCTTGCTACTTTAGACCTTCATGAGCCGTACATCACCTCTAACAGTGTTATTATTGGTGATGGTATAGGTTTATATATTTCTATTGGTTCTTTCACCCTTAACTCTCTACCAACACCATTATTATTTACCAATGTGTTACATGTGCACACAATGTCTAAAAACCTTATTTCAGTCTCTATATGTCGATAACCCTATTAATGTCCTTTTTTTTCTCTTCTTTCAATTGCAGGATCTTCACACTAGGTCACTGGGTTTGTAGCGCATGAGACTCAGGTCTATTACTTCGCCGGCCGGGCCCTTCGCTTTCGGGCTTTAGTTATGTCTTCTTCAATCCAGTCTTCGTTTTCCACTATCTTCATGTGGCATAGTCGCTTAGATCATCCGTCTTTACATTTTTTTTTTGAAATTTTCTAAGTGTTTTAAATATTTCTTTTCTCGAAGAACATTTATATTTCTTTTCTCAAAGAACATTTATGTTCTTGTAACTCTGGTAAATTATCTTTTCTAAATCAAGTATTACTCTTCCTTCTCTTGATATCATTTTTCTAATGTTGGAGCTCACACGTTTCATCTTCTAATGGTTTTAACTACAGTGTTCTTTTTGTTGACCACTACACAAAGTATATTTGGCTTTACCCTTACGTCAAAAATCGAATAATCATTCAACCTTTGTCGTGTTCAAGGAACTTGTTGAAAACTATTTCACCACCACCATCAAAACATTTTATACAGATAATGGAAGTGAATTTTTAGCCCTTCAGTCTTTTCTCGCGACCCATGGTATAACCCATCTCACTACACCTCCACATACTCCTGAACATAATCAGTATTTTGAACACTGGCAACGACATATTATCAAAATCGATCTCACTCTCTTGTATTAAGCATTCATCCCTCTCACCTTCTGGCCATATGCATTTGTTATAGTTGTCTATTTAATAAATAGAATGCATATAGTTGGCATTTCCCTTGGTTCCTCGTTTGAAAAATTATTCAACAAAGCTCCTAACTCATCCAAACTTCATGTCTTTGGTTGTTTATGTTTTCCCTTGTTGCATCCTTATTCTTCCCATAAAATAGATCCTAAATCCAATCCATGTGTCTTTCTTAGGTATTCTCTACCTCAAAATGCTTTTCTTTATTTTGACCCTACCCTCAAAAAAATCTTTATGTCTCGTCATGTTAAGTTTGTAGAAAATGTATTCTCATTCATGTTTGCCTCTACCTTTAACATATTGGTAACAAACACAAACTCTGCATTCCCCACTTCATTGTTCGTTTTGTGCGACTCTCCAACACTACCCCTACCTATCCACCTGCCCCTACTGTTGACCTCACCAGTGCTTCTAGGTTCATCACCAACGCTTCTGGGTTCATCACCAGCACCCCTCCCATCCTCCCACAGAACTGCATCCCTGACCCAGCCAACAACATTCCAATAGGCTTCTTCATTTGCTCGATTGGTGGGTCCAACACCCTTACCACCCTCGCCTAATCATCCTCCCAACCCCTTACCCATTCCCACCATCTCCCCCATATGTCCATCCTCCCCTCCCCCCACTAAACCAACATCCCATGCAAACTTGCTCCAAAAATGTCGTCATCAAGCCTAACCTGAAATATGGCCTCACCAACATAGTTCCCATTATCATTGAACCATGCACTATAGGCCAAGCCCTCTAAGATTTTAAGTGGGTTCAAGCGATACAGGAAGAATATGATGCTCTCATTCAAAACAATACTTATGCTCTTGTTCCCCCTAAGACAGGGGCAGAATCTAGTTAGCAACAAATGGGTGTTTCACATCAAAAAAAAATCTCGATGACTCTATTGCACCATATAAAGCTAACCTTGTTGCTAAATGCTTTCACTAATAGCCGAGTATTGAGTTTCACGAGACTTTTAGCCCCTTGATAAATCTCATCATTGTTTGTATTGTGCTTAATCTTGCGCACAATCAAAGGAGAATCATTTAACTTGATGTAAATAATGTCTTTCAATGGGCATCTTATGGATGAGGTCTATGGCATAAATAAGAGAGCATGCGAAATGCTGATTATTCACATCATGCTCATTGCTTAACCAAGGCTATTTATAAAGCTTAAACAAGCTCCTCAAGTTTGGTGCAAGCAGGTAAGGCTGGGGTCATACTTCTCGTCTCTCTCCGACGGTCACATCCCATGTATACTCCTCCCTCTTTGTCTACTCACGCAGTACTAGGCTCCTCTATTTCCTAGTTTATGTTGATGATTTGATTATTACAAGTAATGACCCCTGTGAAGACCCGGGTAAAGTGAAACGATAGATTACCGTTACAGTACAGGCTACAAACCTGGGAACTTCTCTAAATCTCGGATGACGACATGGAACACACTTTTGAGTTCGTCTCATGAAATCTAGTTGCGCAATCGAATTTTGGGACAATAGAAATTTAACGTATTTCAAGGAGAAGTAAACAAATAACATGGCAACACGTGGTATCAGGACACGCGGCTATGTGGTACCAAACAAGTGGACACGTGGCACAGTGTTGGCGTCATACTTTGGCTCGCATGAACCAAGTGGGTGGAGAATGGTATGAGAAATACATGGCATGGTGATTTTCATGTGTCAAGATGACTAAGAAAAGGTGTCCTACACCTGCACTAAAATGAGTTTGTGGAGGAGAAGGAGAGAAGGAAGGGAAAAATATAGAAAGAAAGGAAAAGGGGAGGAAAGGAGGTTCGACATCTACTGCTCTCTAGTGTTCGAATAGCAAGAGGTCCGACGAATCAGGAAGTGAGCTAGTCTGTGCTCTAAGAGGTAGGGGTTCTCTCCTACTCTGGTTATTCATTATCTAAGGGTCATTCAATGGCCATGAGGTATGTACCTCGAGCAAGTGAGCTGTCTTGTAGTCAGCTTGTGATCAAACTATTGATGAATTACAGGTCAGTTTCTAGGTTCTTTCTGTTTCCAGAACTGCGGTTCTGGAACAGGTTGTGCTTGCTTGAAAGTATTGGTTCGAGGTGATGATAGGCGTGGTGTCTCATTAAGGGGTATGGACCGACATATCAAGTGTATGTGTTGTTTCTGGGTCTAAGCATGAAGACCTAATTTGTGTGTTGTTGTTTGATTGAATGACATGCGGATTGTGTGAAAATCATGTTGCTATATGCTTACTTGATGTATTAACATGGGTTATATGTTGGATGTGAATTATATGTTGTAGATATAATTATCCATGAACTGTGAATGTTTCATGTAGCTCTCATTGTGCCTGTAACATGAAAGGACTTGAAATGGCATTCTGCATTGCATATGCACGGGGACATCGTGTGAAACGGGTGTGAGTGCTTGACATAAATTAACACTGTGTTTGGTGTTTAATGGTGGACTCTATCAAAGGGACAACGTCCTAGAGTCGCACGATTGAAATTATGTGTCGGGTAGTAGCAAGAAGTGATAGACACTCCCTCGTGTGAAAGGCCTGGCACTCTTGGTTAGACATATATGTATCCAGCAGAAAGCCCACAAAGTGGATTATGCTACGACGCCTACTAGTGAGACTCCTAAAGTCAAGTAATTCATAAAAGACACATGGCTAATAAAGCAGCTTTTATCTGAGGTCAATTAATGAAGTTGAATTATAAAACAAAATTTTTTTGTTTTGAGATAAAGGTTTTTCATACATGGCATATGCATGTGTGAGGGAGTCAGTGAGGACTCAGGACATTGGCATGACATGTGAGCATTCATGTAGAAATGCATATATGTTGCTCAATGTGTTTGTAATGATTTAATATGGCATTGTATGTGCACTTAGGTGGAGAGTGGCCCTTGTAGGAGAATTCCTCTACTGGGCATTGTTCACCCCGTTGTGGGAAAATATTTCAGGTACTGGAGGTACACTAGGAGATGGAACTCATCTGAGACCTTAATGGTGAAGAAGAAGGCTAGACTATGGCTTTGTTACATGTTCCCAGAAAATTCTAAATAAAGTGTAATCCATCTCATACATGTAAGAGAGTGCGGTTGTAATAAAACTCATTTTGATTTGTTCAATGGAAGTTCGCGTTTCTTTTCCTGCATTTTATGTTGCTTTATTATAATGGGAGGCCATTGTATTGAATTTACTGTATTTTTGGGAAAGAGTCGAGGTGCAGAAATGCCAAGTAAAGGCTACTTACATTTTAGCAAGTTTTAGTCAGGATATGTGGTTTCAGTCAAGGACAGAAGTTCTTCTAGTTCCGTATGTCGCGACAGGGTCCTCCCAGGTCATGACATAGCTCGTGCCTCGATGCGCCTAGGTCGCGACATAGTTTTTCCATGTCGCGTCAGTGTTTTGCTTCACTATCGTGACAATATCGCGACAGAGGTTTCCCTATCGCGATCGAGATGGTCACGATAAGAGGTCAGGAATTGCAATAGGTTTGGCCTTGGGGAGGGATTTTATGTCGTGACAAAGTGTTTTTATGTCGCGACAGAGTTTGGTCAAGACCAAGATTTTTTATGTCGCAACAAAATATTTTCATGTCACGACAGAGTTTGGCTAAGGTAAAGAGAATTCATGTCGCGACAGAGAACTCAATGTCGTGACAGAGTTGCCTGAAATTATGTCGTGACAGTATATACCTTACGTCGCGAAAGAAAGTTCCAGGACATGAGGTCTTCCATGTCACGAAATAGTGTTCTATGTCGCGACAATGGGACACGGTGTTGCGTCGCAACAAGGCGAGACGTGCGCAGGACAGAGACGCTCTGTCGAGCACGAATGAGTTGGGTGCGCCAAGGGTAAGTGATGAGTGTAAAATTCATCTATTTTTAATCCATTTTTCTGGCATGTTTTTCACTGTTTAAGATATATTTTTATGCCAAAATGTGGAATATTCATCAACTTTGTGTTTTGTAGGAATTATTAAAAAATGAGAGAATCCCAGCATAAAAGAAGCAAAAAAGAGGACTGATGAGTCCAAAAACTCATTAGAATTTTAATCCATTTTTCTGAGCATATTACAAGATAAATGTTGATTTGTATGCAGAAATGTGGATATTTTACTCAAATTTAATTTTGCAGGAAAATATAGCAGAAGCTAAAATCTCAACAAAACCGTAAGAGACCACCACTAAGCAAAAAGGAAATGAATCGAAAATTGTGTCGCGACAGAAGCTTAGTTTTGGCCATTTCCAAGTCACGACATCACACAAATCAATTTTGGGAAGAAATAGATGATCAGAAAGGGTTGTCGCGGATCTGAATATTAAGCTTATGAATTAATGACCAAGGCAAATAAAACGAAGAGGTCGCGACACCAATTGAATATAACTGAGGTCATGATCGCCACCTCGATGTCGCGGTACGGATTCGCCAATAAAGCCATAAAAGAAGTCTCAGAAGAAAAAGTTGCAACCAATTTTTAAATCAGCAGATCATTTGAAGTCACGACATACCGTTGAGGTCGCGACATGACAACTAAAACTGAAGTCTCGACAGAAAGATTGAAGTTGCAACCATTTATTAAGAAGGATACAGATATCAGCGGCCACTCATTCAGGTCGCGACTGAAGAGTGGGTCAGAAGAAATCAAGGTCGCCAGCTACTTTTGGCGATTGGGACTATAAACGGCGAACGAGTAACTGGTCGCGACATAAGCATGAGGTCGCGACCTAGAATAGAGGTTTAAAGAGGGAAATTGGTTGCAACAAAGAACTGAGGTTGCGAACGGAAGAAAAGAAACAGACATCAAAAGAGGTCACGACATCACCTTGAGGTCGCGACATAAATTTGAAACCTGAGAAGGCAGAAGACCACCAACACAATCGCGACCAGAAAAAGAAAGTTATGACTTGAAGTCATCATAAAACGAAGGTGGTCACAACTTCAAAGTGAAGTCGCGACTCGAAGCGGAGAAGAGAAAGACAATGATGTCGCGACATGAAACCGTGGTCGCGACATCAATTTTGGAGAAATACTGAGCGAACAAAGTCGCGACTACAAATGATGTCGCGACCATTAATCTAAGTAGCTGCAAGGAATCAGGTCGAAACAGAAGGAACAAGGTCGTGACCGAACATGAAGCAATCAAGAGAAATCCATGTCGCGACATCAACGAGGTCGCGACATAAGCTGTGCGTGGGCTTTCTTTTAGGATTTTTGAAGATTTTATGGGGATTCGTGATTTCCCTTTTGATAGTATAAATAGACAGTGTTAGAATAGTAAAGTAGCTTCCGTCTTCACTACCTAGAAAAAGGGGAAAGGAGAGGAACTCGGTGTATAGTTTAGAGTAGATTTTCATATATTTTTTTAGTTTTAGTTTATTTCTTTTCTGGATTTGAATCTGCGAACTGTGCAGAGACGAGTGGAGCTGAATTTTTATTTCTTTTATTTTCTTCTTAGAATTACTGCCTGAAAATTTATGAAATCTAGGCAATTTAAATTCATTTCTTCTCAGTTTTATTGCAATTAGGTGGTTATGCGTGATGGTGCTCCGTTTCTTAATTCGCAATCACGTGTCGGACCTTGGCTTCTAATGGATTGATTTACATTTAGTTCTAGGTCTTTCCTACACAAATGAGTACTAATATGGGTTGGTTTTACTTATTTAGTGTCCTTTTGAATTGATAAGTTCCCGATAGTAGTCTTAGAATACCGGTTGAGGGAATGTATCTTGCTCGATTTCCGAGGATGCCCTACAGTGACCGCAGACGGAGATTCTAGGAATTTGAGAAAAATTCTTTTACGGGTATGCTTTCATTTACCATTGATGAAATGCTAAGCTCACGAGAATTAATTTTGATAAATCCACATTAAGCTCATAATTGAAGTTGGAGGGTATTTAGCAATATAAATAATCGAAGTTCACCTTAATCTAAAGGCGGTTCCTAACAGGTAGCGGAGGAGTCTAATCAGGGAAGGGACGAACCAATAGATTTGGAGGATGAGCCACCGATTAAGTGAGGTAGAAACTGCGAAAATCCTTGAGAGAAATGCAGGTGCAGTTGTCAACGAGAAATGGGTGTGAAGTATTGAAAGAAAAATACTAATCTTGCAAGAGGATTGGGAATACAAGTAGGCTGGTTTGATCTTGTCTTCGAGAGAAGCAAGGGTATCCAACCGGTGAATATGGAGAAATCCAATTCCAACATTTAAGAAATCTTGGACAAAACCAGATCCATACACAAAACAGAGTAATGTACTTTAGTGCTGGAATTGACTGTTTCATTGTATTTCACTGATAGTTTTCGTTTCTCACAGGAAACTGATTCAGTCCAATATTTTAGTTACGATTTGTTTTTATTCATTTACTTTGGTTTTATTTTAGTTCAACAATAGTCAATAGTCTAGGATCTTTATTTTTCTAGATAAAACCTTCATTATGAATTTTGAGTCCAAATAGCATAGAATTTTAGTAGTTGGGGTAGTTGATCTTTAGTCGTACCAATCTCTGTGAATGATACGGACTTACATGCGAGATTTTACTACTTGTATGACTGTGCACTTGCGGTGTCATAGACTAAACCCTTATTTTTAAATCATGAACCTTATGAGAAAGAAATATTTTATTAACCAAATTTATCCAAAGTGACATGGATGCAAGAAATGTAGGCTCTTACAACTATGTGAATTTGAGGGTTTTTAGTCTATATAGAAAGGGACAAACAAAGCTTTATGGCGCCGTTTAATAGGATTGAAAAATTAAATGAATCGATATTCTAACAAAGGGGAAATGCAAATGTGGACATTTTATAAAAGAAAAGAACAAAAATAGCTTTTCAAGCAATGGGTACATCAACCACTGATATTTAACAAGCCATGTTGAAACTATTTTGCTTAGTTTGACTAATCCTATTGGCCCCGAGTGTGTTTTGATTTGAAATCCTTTAATGCATAGGAAACAAGATTCGACATTTCCCGGCGAGACAACAGTGGAAAGAACACTCGAAGCTTAAGAAAGACTAAAAGGAAGCGAAACGCAGCTATGGCGGATGAGAGACATGACCAGACGGAGGAACGAGGGCGGCCCGAGGAAGGCCTCACATTAGCGACCTGATAAGGACCTAGAGACTGCTTTATTAAGAGGAAGAATGATACGCAATCGGGCGGCCTCTTTGTGGATGCAAATAACTTTGAACTAAAGCCGAGCTTTGATATGATGATGCAGCGGCATCAGTTCCTTTGGTCTGCAGAAGATGACTTGAGCACTGGGTAGATTTCTCGGGATGGAAAATACAGTAAGGTGAATGGTGTGAGGCCCGGAGTGTCAAAAGGCATCTTCCCATTCTCATACGAGATATAGCCGGCCACATGGTAATAATTACCATATGGTTTAGTTGATACCCAGGAAGAGATGATTAGGAGCATACTTAGGTCTTTCCCCATCTCTCACCTCATAGAGGAGAAGAGAGATAGTAGTGTTTCAACAAAAGGGGAAGATGAGGCCTATATAGCCTAGGAGATTCAGAGGTTCTTTGAAGAGGTGCCCCTATGCATGGAATTGATTTAGAACCCGTGGATATAGTGTATCATGCCTTAAATGGATTCCTCCCAAAGGCATTATCGATGCTTCATGTTGTGGAGCATTGAAAATAAAAAGTCTTTGAAGAGGCTAGAATCCCGATGAAGACCCTAGCCCAAATACAATCTGAAGCTCCCATACGAGGTTTTCAAGGGTAATAGAAGAGGAAAGGGGTCGTATTGGGTGAGTAAAATGACAGCCATGGAGGAAAACGAAGTTAGATGCCATCATGCACAGGGATGAATGAACAAAGAAAGAAAAATGCACCTTTGCTCATGAAATAGGAAGCGGTGGAAAAAAAAGCAGATGGTAAATGCTGAAGTACCAACAAAAGAAGATTCTTATGGTGATGAGGAGGTTAAGTACGTGAATGCACCAAGAAATTACCATTTCAAGACAAATCCTAACATGCCCACACATTACAGTCTAGCATTGAGGAACCATGAGAATTTCTCATATGGTGGAGGGGCATTACAAGGCCCAAGGCATGGACAAAATCCTCAGCGGGGATGTCGTGACCGCAAGGTTCCAACCGGCGGCATCAAGTGGGTGAAGAAGCGGGAATGCTTATGAGGTCATAGGAGGACTCAACCATTTGAAGAACAAATACTTCGAGTTCATGGGGAATGACAAAGAGCTTATACACTTCCATGAGCAGTGTGAACTTAAGAGCTTTCAAGTCGACACTCAGTATTTGAAGAATATCGTGCCTCATTGAAAACTTGGAGACACAAGTAGAGGCCCATTTGGCCCGAATATATGTCGAGCCGGGGTACATTCCACTAGTGACGCAAAGAATCAGATTGCATGCCCGATTCGGTTAAAGTGGGAAAGTGGCTTGACAAACGAAGGAAAGAAGGAAAGAAGGGCGAGGTAGAACAAGAAGAAGGCCAGGAAGGAAGGAGAGAAGAGCACACAGACTGAACAGCCTGAAGGAAGTAATGAGAAAACGAGGAAGAATTACCGGCTTATACACTACGGTGCCATTTCCACGGAAGGAGGCTTGAGCCCGAAGGAAGAAGGTTTTCTAGATTCTTGGACATTTTCAAGAAAATGAGAAATCAATATCTTATTTGCGTGAGTAATCAACCAAATGCCACGCCATGCAAAATTTATGAAGAGAATGCGAGGCAAGAAAAGGAAGATAAGCGAGAAGGAATAGTGAACTTGGCGCTACATGCGGTCTGGGTTATCGACAAAAAGCTCTGACAAAAATGAAGGACCGCGATTTCACCATTCCACGCTCCATAGGGAAATATGAATTGAGCTTTATATGATTCTGGTGCTAGTGTAAATTTGGTACTCTATCGGGTTGTGTAAGGCTTAGTTTGGGGAACTTGACATGATTACAGCTGCAAATGGGCTGACGGTCAATGGCACAACTTGAGGAAGGTATTCTTGAATATGTACTTGTCAAGGTTGGAAATTCATCTTTCCTAGTGGTTTGTTATGTGAAGATGGAAGAAGACACCCAAGTTCCTTTGCTGCTAGGAAGACCTTTCTTAGCAACTGGAGCTGCCTTGATAGATGTGCAAAAAGGTGAATTAACACTAAGGGTGGGGAATGAAGCAGTGCACTTTAATCTTAATAGGATTTTGGAACATCCTCTGATGTGAATCTTGAAGAGTTGTATGGGTATGAAAACAATAGTCTTCTCAATGTTGAATTGAATTCTGACTATATTCTTCAACATTCTATCAATGAAATTGAGATGAATTTTCAGTTTCTTGAGAGTCTTGATTGTGAAATAATGCCTTAAAATTTGTTTAACAAAGAAACAGTCTCGAGCATAAATGAAAACAATCAAGATGAAGTATGCAGTCAGAAACAGAAAACTCATGAGCAGGAAACTAGTGCAGAAGGGTTAACATTGAAATAATTGCCCAGTCATTTGAAATATGAGTTCTTAGAACCAGAAAAGAGAAAACCGGTCATCATATATCGGTACGTGGCGAAGGCGAAGCGGATTCTTGGAAATTCTAAGAAAATGCAAAGGAAGCTATTGCTTGGTCAATTGAGGATCCCGAAGGTATCGGTCCACTCCATTTGCATGCACAAAATATTCTTGAGATGATGTCTGAAAACTTCTATTGAGCATCGAAAGGAAATTTGAACCCAGTGATGAAAGAAGTTGTCGAGAGAAAGAAGTTGCAGGAAATGGTTGAATGTAGGTTTTATATATTCTATATCAGATAGTTCTTGGGTGAGCCCAGTACATGTGGTTTGAAGGTGGATTCACTTTGAAGTCAAGAAATGAAAGAATAGTGATTCCTACGAAGCTGTGACGAGGATGGAGGGGTGTGTATTGTCTGGCGAATCTTTGCAAGCAAGAAGGATCCATTTCCCCACCTTTCATTGATCGGATCTTTGGATAGATTAGCGAGGACACCCTCACTTTGTTTTCTTGATGGATACTCTGGATATAACCAAATAGCCATTACTTTTGAGGATAAGGAGAAACCACTTTTACATGCCCATTTGGTACTTTTTGCTTTAGAATGCCATTTGGTTTGTGTAATGCTCTGGTACCTTCCAAAAAGATGCATGATGTCTATATTTTTCGATTTAGCGAGAAGAAGTTATGGAAGTCTTCATGGATGATTTTACAATGTATGGATCCGAGTTTTGAAACGATTACTTTGCATAACTTGGGACAGTACTAAGAGTACAAGGACAAGAATCTAGCTACGAATTAGGAAAAATGTCATTTATGGATTCTGAAGGAATTGACTTGAGACACATGGTTATCTGACAAGGCTAGAGGTAGAACGAGCAAAAGTTTCAATTATAAGGGTGCGCCACCAGCTACGGTCAAAGGGAATTAGAAGGTTCTTAGGACATCTTTGGATTTCTGAGAAGATTTATCGAGAGATTTCTCCAAAAATTGCTAGACCACTATGCGGATTCTTTGGGGAAAAGGATACTAGTTCTATTTTGATGAATCCTGCCAAAATTCTTTTGAAGAAATCAAATACAAACTAGTTGAAGCTCCCATCATGGCAAAACTAGAATGGAACAGAGAATTTGAAATCATGTGTGATGCCAGTGATTTTGCAATGGGAGTTGTTTTGGGACAGAAAGCTTAAAAAGTATTCAAGGCCATATATTATGCCAGCAAAACCTTTATCGAAGCTCAGGAAAATTACTCTACTGCGAAAGTGTTGGCGTAGTATTTGTGTGTGAAAAATTTAGGCCATACATTTTGGGGTCCATGTTGTTATTATACTTGATCATGCAACAATTAAGTATCTAATGGAAAAAAAGAAAAGCTGGCCGCGGCCCGATCGGGTGGGTATTATTGCGGGGTGATTTAGAAATAAAAGACAAAGAAAGGTTGTGACAATGTGATAGGCGATCACTTGTCAAGAGTGGAGAAACTTGTTGTACAAGAAGAAAGATAAATAGTAGAAAATTTTCGGATGAGCGAGTTATTCAGTTGTCCTCAATCACCTTGGTATTGATATTGTGAACTGTAGCTTGTGGAATTATGCCACCGAGAATTCAGCTACCACCCAGGAAAAAAACTGGGAGCGCGGTAGGTACTACATGCAGGATGACCGTTCTTGTTTAAGAGGAGGCGATCGATTATAGAAATGTACCAAAAGGTGAGCAAACAGATTTTACAAGAATGTCATGCAGCATCATATGGAGGACATTTTGCAAGAGACAAAACAGCCCACAAAATTCTCCAATCAGGATTTTATTGGACTACTATTTTTAAGGACTATTTTGAATGGGTGAAGTTATGTGATCAATGCCAAAGAATGGGAAATATCAGCAGAATGCATGAAATGCCCCTTCAAGGTATCCTGGTGGTGCAATTATTTGATGTATGGGGAATGGATTTTATGGGGCCTTTTCTAGCTTCATTTGGAAATATATACATACTCCTAGATGTGGATGATGTATCAAAATGGGTTGAGGCAGCAGCTTGTCCCAAGAATGATGCTAATACAGTTGTGGGATTTTTACACAGAAATATTCTCAGTAGATTTGGGACACCTAGAACTATAATCAGTGATGGAGGAAGCCACTTTGCAAATAAAGTGTTTGACAAACTCATGGGCAGATATGGTATCAAACACATTATGAGTTTGTCTTATCACCCTCAAACAAATGGGAAAGGGGAAATTTCCAACAGGGAGATAAAGAAAATTCTTGAAAAGACTGTAAACTCCAGCAGAAGAGATTGGTCTCTGAAGCTTGATGATGCACTCTGGGCATACAGGACTGCTTTTAAAACTCCCATTGGAATGTCCCCATACAGACTTGTTTTTGGAAAACCTTGCCACCTCTTAGGCTAGAATATAAAGCTATGGGCCATCGAAGCTGAATTTTGATTTCGAAGCTGCTAAAGAAAGAGAGGCTACTCAGTTAAATGAAATTGAAGAGTTGAGGAATGAAGCTGTGATAGTGCGAGAATACACAAGGATAAAACAAAATGGCATGATCAAAAGAATTTTGGAGAATTCAAGAGCGGGAGAGATCGGAGTCTGTATTCAACTCAGTTAAGACTCTTTCCGGGAAAGCTTAAATCAAAGTAAGGTGGACCATACAGTAGTATCAAGCACCTGATTTGGGGTAGTGACACTTAAAACTAGCAATCATGAGAATTCAAAAGTTAATGGTCGAGAGATTAAAGCCTTGCCTTGGGAGAATGCAGCGGAAAAGTGACTCTTAGTTACGAATGAAAACTTTAAGGAAATAGAAATACAGCGACGGTAAGTCCGGCTAAAGACTAAAAATTGGCGACTTTGTGGAAGGTAATCCACATCGGTTGTTTTAAGTTCACCTTTATATTTTTGTATTTAAATTTCTAATAGATTTTGTAATTTTATTCATTATTGATTGAAGTAGGTAAATATATTTTTTTTTCTTTTTAGTTTGCGGAATGATGAGTATGTGTGAGGAGGAATATACGCAATCAAACTTCCAATGCAAAGAGAGGCAAAAGGGCGGTATATTATTCTTGAACTTCTTTAAATTTTTGTCTCGATATGGCATGATTGAAGTTTGAGGGAATTTATTTTTATTTTGTCTTAAATTTTAATTTGATGCATAGTGAATGGATTTGTTGAATATTTGAATGATGAAGATGCATTGAGTTGTAATTGTTTTGATTGGATTTGGTGAATAGAAATTGCTGTGAATTTTATTGTTCAGGGAGACCTGAAAATTTTTCTGGTCGCAACAACAATTTATAAGTTGCAACCAAAAATGCTTAACGTTGAAACAATCAAGTAGAAAAGAAAGTCGCAACAGTGAATTTGAGGTCATGACTAAAATAACTAAAGAAAGAAAAGAAGCGGTCGTGATAATTCCTGTCGTGACCACATTTCAGGTCGCAACAAAAATCTTTATGTCGCGACCAGAATTGTCCAAAACTCAATAAAAATAGGTTTTTAAACCTTTCATTTTGGGTGTTCTAGCATTAAAAATAGGATTCATTGAAAAATATTAATTAAGAGGCTCAAAATTTAATTTCGCGACCCCCATATCGCAATCATGACATTGAGCTCAAGCGATACATTCCAATTTCAAGTCATCTGTAACTCATTCCATGTTTCCACTTTTGCATCATTCGTTTAGAATCCCTGAAATAAATTGTCAATTATCGACGGATTAAAGCGGAAGCTCTGACCTTTAGGAGGAAGATATAAGGTTTAGATCAGAAATAGATAGTTTCCTTTGGATTAGATCTGATCTTATTTTTTTTAATTTTTAATATTAGATAAAGAAATTGGGTGTATAAGATGGCAAATGTTTGAAATTTGAATAAAATGCCTGTTGATTCACAAATTGATTGTTTTTTATTTCACAAATTGATATACTGAATTGTGAATTTGTGTCATTTCCTGTTTAGCATGAAAAGTATGAGTGCCTTTTCTGTGATCAAATAACCAACTCTGTTCTCTCCCAAGAATAAAAATGTAGGAAAAATAAGGGCATAGACTAATAAACTGGAATTAGGAGTTACAGCCTGAATGTTTAAATCCAGTTTAGATTTTAAAAATTGGAAAAATAGAAGTGCGAAGGAACAAATAACTGGTTGAAGTGTGTAAATAAGCAATTAAATAAAATCTGAGTCTTGAAGAAATAATACATGAGTGACAAAACTCATGAAACTTTGAAAAGAATTAGAAACATCTTCTAGGAAATTCATGATTAGAGTCACTAGTCTAGAACTTGTTAGATTATTGATTGAAACTAATCTTAGGTAAAAGCGACCCAGTGAGAAATTATAGAGGCCATCCTTGGAAGTTTAGGTCTTTGAAGCCTACCTCGATATATGCTAAAGCATATCCTCTAGTTCCATGATTTGAGCCAAACAAGCCTTATTTCTTCAATAAACGGCAAATGGCTTACAGATTCCTCGCTGCAATAATCCTGTGACAAAATTTGAATTATCCAGTTTCCAAAATAGAAAAGTCTCTTTTGTAAGGAAGAAACAAGTTTGGGAAAAAATATTTCCAAATATTACCAGGAAGGAGGAGAAGAAATAACCTGAAAGATTAGAAGTAAAGAAGCAGAAATGGATAAGAAAAAGAGGAATAAGTTTTGTCTTGTGGCCTATTTCCTTTGAACCATTAAGCTCGTGGGGGCTGTTTAACCTAGTACCTAATGCCAGGCGGTATGGGGGTTGCTAGGCGAAGTTCTCTAAGGGTAGTAGAAAGCCTAAGAAGACAAAATATTGCACTATTCCCATCCTTAGAAAAACAAAAGCAAAAGAGTTTTAGAACAAGGAATTTGAATAAAATCTAATTGGAAATCAAAATGCCATAAAAGAATTCAAAGATGAGTCAAGCGAGATTGAGGAGAATCAGCGAAGTCTGAAGAAGAAAAGGATGAAAGAGTGAAGGCAATAAGTACAAAGAAAAGATTAGGCTAAGGTGATTTGCAACTTAAATTTTCCATTGTCTGCTTGATTACCTAAGCCCGACATTCTGAAACTGAAAGGCCTCATTGATCTTGAAGGTTGAATTTTACTACATTGAGTGGAGATCAATATGAAAAACAGCCTATGGGACTTTGACCAGTCAAACTCCCAGAGAATTAACTAAATTCAACATGAAGATGAAAAAGTTGAACACACTTTGAGAGAACAAGACTTGTTGAATAAACTGTTTAAATACATTATTTCATCAAGAAATTTGTGATAGAAGTAGAGACCATTCCTCTTTCTTGAATCGAAACTGAAGTTTAAATAGTGTTGCTATCTCCTTTTTCAAGTTAGAAGGTGGAATAGGAAAGACTGGTGTGAATCAGAAAACTATCCTTAAAAATTTAAGCTTAATTGTTTGAGGACTAACAATTCCTTTCACTAAACTAGCTGAGAATGAGCAAAATTTTAAGTTTGGGAATTTGATGAGTCAAAACTCGTGGATTTTTAATCATTTTTATGAGCATATTCTGAGATAAATGTTGATTTGTAGGCGAGAAATGTGAAAGATATTTACACTCCAAATTTAATTTTCTCTTGAGAAAAGTACGGCCATATTCAAAATCCAAACAAAAAACCCGAAGAATCGGCTTCTGAAGTAGAAAATGAAGTCGCAACTAAAAATCGGGTCGCGGCCAAGGAAGCTATTTGTTGAGTCATTTCAGTCATGACATCACGAGAGATCGGTTTGGGGAAGAAATAAAGACCTTAGCAAGCGAAGTGACGAGTTGAGTTTACCTTGAGAATGACCAAGAGCGACAAGTGAAAGAGGTTGCAGCGGGGAGATGTGTGGTTGAGACTAAAGGAATTATTTAAGGTACGGATCTTCGATTCGCCTTTTCCAGCGATGTTGCGACGCAGTGAATATAAGCGAGGTCGCGGCGTCAATCGATGTCAGCGGCGATGGATCGATCAATGAAGCCACAAGAGGTCTACGCAGAGTAAATGAAGTTGCAACTAGTTTTTAATTAAAGGGCTCCATTTGAGGTCGCGACATGTCGTTGTGGTCGCGACATAAAAACTGGAATTGGAGTCTCAACAGGAAGATTGAAGTTGCAACCAAATTAAGAGTTGAAGAACAAAAGGAGTCATAACTGAAGCGAAATAACGAAGTCGCAGCGAAGTTGCGACCATTTTATTAATCAAGAACCTAAGCGATGTCGCAACCACATTGGTCATTCGGGTCGCGACTGAAATTGGCCCGAAGAAATCGGTCGCCTTCGCGGCGGTTGAGTTCATTACAGCGGAGAAAAAGAGCAACGCCAGAATTGACATCACCATGAGTCCTGACCTGGAATAAAGGATTGGAATGAGGAAATTAGGACTGCAAATAATAGTGAGTTGCGACCAAAGAGAAATGAACATCAAAGGAGGTCGTGACATCACTTTGAGGTCGTGACTTAAATTTGAAACCTGTGAAGGCATAAGACCACCAACAAGGTCGCGACTACAAACGATGTCGCGACCATTAATCAACGGCGGCAAAGGGATCGAATTACGCGGCGAAGCGACAAGGTCGCGGCGAGCAAAGAGTAATAAAGGGAAATCCGTGGGCATCAACGAAGTCCTTTGACCTAGAGGGCTCATTGGGCTTTCTTTTGGGAATTACGACTGGGCTTTTGGGTCGGCCCAATTTCTTTTGTGATATAAATAGACGGTGTTAGAAGAGTAAAGTAGCTTAGTCTTGCTGCCCGGAAAAGGGAACGGAGGAGGAACTCGGTGTATGGTTTAGAGTAAATTTTCTTTATTTTTATTTTATTTTATTTTATTTTAATTCTTTTACGAGATACGAGATACGTAGACGTGGAAGCGATTGTTGAAATTTTATTTCTGTTATTTTCTTCTTAAAATTTATGAAATCTAGACAAATTTCTGTAGTTCATTTTTTCTCAGTTTCATTGAGATTATAGTGGTTGTACTTGATCAACGCTCCATTTCTCCTAATCATAATGCGTGGTGGAATATAGTTCTCACAGTTTGAATTATAGTTGGATTCACCCAGTCTTTTTAGCAAAAAATTCTAGAACGTTATTTGGGTAGTGATTTGCTTACTTGGTGTTGTTTTAATCGTGAGTTCCCAATGGAGTGATGTCGAATACCATTTTTAGGAATGTATCTTGCTCTAATTTCAGGGATGTCCTCTGCGTGACACGGAGATGGAAGTGCGAGGCTGAGAGCATTCTTTTAAGATTATGTTAGACTACCATTTATGAGCTGATGAGCTCTAAAGTTAGATTTTGATAAATCCCCATTCGCTCTATAATTGAAGTTGGAGAATTTATATTATAAATAATCGGAAGAGTTAACCTTAATCTAAAGGGAAGTTCCCAACCCCGTGTTAGCTTAGATCTAATCAAGGGAAAGGACGAACCAATAGATCTGAAGGATAAGCCACTAGTTAAGTTATAGAACTTTTGCTAAAATCCTGAGAAGGAAAGCAAAAGATCTACAGTCAACAAGGAATGGGTGTGAAGTATTGAGAAAGAAAAATACCCAGATCTTGTAAGAAAACCAGAAATACAAATGCTTGGGTAGGAACTTGAAGTTTCGAGAGAAGCGAAGTTTCTAACCCGGTGAATGTGGAGAAATCCAATTAGTCATTAGGCAATCTTGGACAAATCAGATCCATCAATACAATAGAGCGATGTACTTTCATGCAGGAATTGACTGTTTCATTATAATTCACTAATAGTTTTCGTTTTTAACAGGGAACAAATTAGATCTAGTATTTAGTTCTTAAATTTTTGTAGTTTATTTAATATTATGTCAATTTCTAGTTTTAGTTATCAGTCTAGGATTTATTATCTAGTAGATAGACTTCCATTATCTTTGATTAATAGCATGGAACTTTGTGGTTGGTACTTGATCTCTAAATTCATAATCAATCTCTATGGGAATGGTGCACGGACTTACATTCGATTTACTACTTATTATGACACATTGCACTTGCAGTGTCATAAACTAAACCCAATTTTAAAATCCTAAACATCAAGACAGATTTATTTAATTAAGCAAATTCATCCAAAGTGACATGAGTGCAGGAGAAGTGTAAGGCTCTTGTAACTATGTTAATTTGAGGGGTTTTTAGTCTATATAGAAAAAGGCAAACAAGTTTTATGGGCAGATTCTTAGAAGTTGAAAAGTTAAATAGATCAATATTCTAAAAAAGAGGGAAATGCTAATTTGGACATTTATAAAAAGAACAAAAAACGACTTTACAAGCGGTGGCTATACCAACCAACGTCTTTAACAAGCCATGTTGAAAATAATTTTTTTTTTTAGTCCACTAATCTATTAATCGAGTGTGTTTGATTTCGGGAAATCGCTGCCGTGGCTTGAGTTCGAGACATGTTGCAGCCCGGACGGAGTGGAAAGAACACTGAAGCTTAAGAAAAGACTAAAAGAAGCGGCTTATGACTATGGAAAATGAGAGACATATTGAGCCAGGAGGAGCAGAGGACAACTGACGAGAAGGCCTCTGTGCGACCTGATGGAGGATTTCTAGAGACCTATCATTCGGAAAGAATGTGCGCTGTCGGACAACCTACGTGGATGCAAATAACTTCGAACTAAAGCCGGCTTTAATAACAGTAGTGCGGCGACATCGGTTCCACTTGGCCACCCTACCGAAGACCCCTAGCAGCACTGGGTGGAATTTCTCGTGATGGCAAATACGATTGAAATTTGAATGGTGTAAGGGCAGAGGTGATAAAGCTACATCTCTTCCCATTTTCTTTAAGAGATATAGCGACTACTTGGTATGAATCGTACCATATGGTTCCGGTTGATACTTAGGAAAATTTGGTAGAAGCATGCGGCGGGGTTCTTTCCCGAATCTCACCTCGAGAATAAGAGAGATAGTGTTCCAATGAGGGGAAGATGAGAGCCTATATAGCATGGGAGAGAGATTCAAGGTTCTTTGAGGTGCCCTATGCATGGAATTGATTTAAAAACCCATATGGATATAGTGTATCATGCCTTAAACGATACATCTAAGGGCATCATTGACGCTTCATACTGTGGAGCATTCAAAAGAAAAAGTGGTGAAGAAACTAGGGATCTGATGAGAAAGGAGCCAAGTGCGATATGAAGCTCCATGAGGTTTCAAGGGGGTAATAAACGAGGAAGGGGTTATGGGCGAGTAAAATGACGGCCATGGAGGCAAGTTAGATGCCATCATGCAGACAGACAGAAAGCAGAGGAAGAAAAAAATGCACACTTGCTTCGTAGAAATAGGGTAGTGGAAATAAATCCACCTTAGTAAATTGTCCATATCAAATCGCGGCAGGAGATATTCGGTTCTAAGCCTTAGAAGATGCTTCCATATCCGTCACCTTCACGGGAGGTGTCTCTAGCCAAATCGGACCCATGTTATCTCTCTCCCACCTCGTCCCCTGAACCAGGAGATCGACAAGTCCTCCCATATAGTGCCTCATAAGGTACCATTTGTATCCTCTCCGGATAACTATTGTTGTAGGTGAATTCCACTAAGGGTAAATGTTCTTCCCATTTACCCTTAAGATCAAGGACGCATGCCCGTAGCATGTCCTCTAGCCACGGATTGTCCTCTTTGGCGGCTAGTGCATGCGGGGATGAAAGTTGTGTTCATCATCAACTATATCCCCATGACTCGTTGGAAACTCTTCTAGAAATGAGCCATAAACCTAGGATCTCGGTTTGATACTAAAGATACTAGCACTCCATGTAATCGGACAATCTCCCGCACGTACAACTTACATAATTCCCCCAGTGTGAAGGTCATCCGCACAACTAGAAAGTGTCTTAGCTTGTACTTGGGTCTACTATCACCCACACCGCGTCGTACCCTCGCGATGTTCATGAGTAGAGTGAATCACAAAATCCATTGTGACATGTTCCCATTTCCTCGAAAGCTATCTCAAAGATTTGGGTAATCCGTGGCCTCTCTAGTGCTTAGCCTTTACTTGCTAACATATTGAAACATCGGCGAACAAACTCCACTAACGTGTTTCTTCATCAGCTCGATAATGCGCGACGAAGATCGTGGTACTTTCGTGCCACTGGATGAATAGGAAAAAGAATGGAACTCAGAGATCTCCTCTCTTAGATCGCCAGCTGGGAACCCTGACCCTTCCCTATAAGAGGCTGCCATCCGTGTGAATGGCCCAGCCTTTGTCACCTATATCCAACCGTACCCAATCCCTGATGGACAATATCTCTATATCCTATCCCTGGGACTCGATCACTTTACTCAGTAGGGAAGGTGTAGCCACTAAACTAAGTACCCTGAGCCTGACCCCTGTAGTGCAGCCCGAACTATCCCACGGCCTTGAGCATCTGCCACTCCTAGGAAGCCACACTGGCTAACACTCCCCGTGACTTCCAATTGAGTGCATCAAACACCACATTTTCCTTACTGGGATGGTAATGCAAAGTGAAGTTATAGTCTTCCAGATACTCCACCCATCTGTGTTGCCTCATGTTGAGGTCCCGCTGTGTAAAAATGTACTTTAGATTCTTATGGTCCGAAAACACCTCAAATTGTTCACCATATAAATAGTGGCGCCAAATCTTCAAGGTAAAGACAATGGTCGCCAGCTCCATGTCATGTGTGGGGTAACTCTACTCGTGGTTCTTTAACCGTCGAGAACCATAAAACACGACCCTCCCAAACTGCATCAAAACACATCCAAGTCCGTCCTTAGAGGCATCACAATACACTATGTACTTATGTCCCCTCTCTGGAACTATCAGAATAGGAGCTGAAGTAAGCCTCCTCTTTAATTCCTGGAATGCCTTCTCGCACAAGTCATTCCACTCAAACTTGACCTCCTTCCAGGTCAATCTCGTCATAGGTGCAGCTAATCAGGAGAAGTTCTCAATGAACCTTCTGTAATACCCTACCAATCCTAAGAAACTGTGTATCTCGAAGATTAACTTCGGTCTCTCCCAACTCATAAATTCCTCAACCTTCTCGGGTCCGCGGACACACGGCCCAGGCCTACATGCCCACAAGAATCTCACCTCATTAAGCCAAAACTTCATTACTTGCGAATTTAACTGTAGTGGTCTCGAGGCACGGAGAACAATCCTCAAGTGACCCTCATGCTCCTCTTAAGACTTGGAGTAGATCAAGATGTGTTCAGTAGAGACCCTTGACAAAAGCTAGATCCTAGGTAGGGTTGGAATACCCTATGCATGAGATCCATGAATGTCATTGGAGCATTCGTCAACCTGAATGGCATCATTATGAACTCGAAAATGCTCATATCGCATTCTAAACACCGTCTTAGGGATATCTGCCCCCCTAACTCTTAACTGAAAGTAACCAGTGAGGAGGTCTATCATAGAGTAAGCCCACGCCCCTCTCAACTGATCAAATAAATCATCAATCCTTGACAAAGGGTACCTATTCTTAATAATAACCCTATTCAAAAGCTACTTGGGTAGTCTATACACTAGCCAAAGGGTCTTGTCTTTCTTCTTGACAAGCGGCCTTTGCGGAGCGCCCAGGTGAAGTACTCGATGCGATAAAACCGCATCAGCAATTCACATAGTGGACTTTGAGTTCTACTGACTGGCCGGCGCCATTCTATGCGGAGTCATAGAAATAGGCGATGTACAAGAGTGCAACTCAATAATGAAGTCTACATCCCTCTATGGAGGTAATCCCGATAGTTCATCCGGAAAAATGTCCTCATACTCACAAACCGCCCGAGGTAGACCCAGCTCCTATCTTGCCTCATCCTCTAGGGTAAGGCCTGCTAACCAACCCATCAACGCGAATCATCTCAGAATGGCATACATTTCGGTAAGGCATCATGCTTATCCTGGAAACATAAAACAAACACCATCGAAATTGTGTAGGCAATAACCCTCTTACGATCACAATCAATGGCGGCTCGGTTTATTGTCAATCGGTCCATCTGAGATAAAATCAAGCTTCAGGCCTTATCCATGACCCTAAAGTCCACGGTGAGTAGAATCCCTGAGATCTCTAACTTACAATCTCGACATATCTTATCAACGCTCACCTTAGTTCCTAAAGGAGAATTCATATGCAGTGGCTCTTCCAAGGTTTCAACCTCTAAGCCCAAATCTTTCACACATGATGCAACAATAAAAGAATGAGATGCACCAAAATCAAACAACACTCTTGCCCATAAGAGAAAGAGTAGAAATGCACCTGAATAGCAAGTGAGTCTACAAGCTCAGCCTGAGGTGTAATGGCGTAGACACGCCCCTGGGTCCTTAAAGTCCTAGCTTGTGAGCCCTGGCCTTGACCTCGACCCATGCCCTGGCCCGTCCGAATTGATTGTGAAGTAGTAGGGGCCTTTGCAACGCCACAGGGCGTCTTTGGTTCTACTGGCCCATGGTGGGGTGGGAGGAATGCGAGTCTGCGAGCATCCATTGATGACTAGGGTGGGGTGTCGAATTCTGGCGGATCGCATAGCATACGGGGGAAATCCGCCTCGTGTGTCGAGGTTGGTGGCCAGTGAGTATGTCCTCTACTGGGCGGCTAGTAGCCTAAGTGTCTCCCGTCTTAGGATGATTGACTGTAGCGGTCACGATAACGCGACTCTATCTAAAACCCTTACAGGAAGCGGGGCGTCCTACACTTCTTCTCACTGACCAAGAGAAGAGTTGATCTCCTTCTCATATCTTTAACACCGCATCCCACAGATATAATCGTCGTCCGTCTCTCTCGATGACCATAGTTGTCGCCCGGCCAGTGAGTCAAGTATCTTGTGAAGGAGTCACAATTTACACCTAAGATGGACGTTAAGGCCCATCCTCGAACTTTCTCCTTTGGCCGGTGTCGTAGCGCTATGTCGTCGAGTGAAACGAGCTAATTCGATTGAACTTAGCCACGTATTCGAGCATTGTCATCGTTCCTTGTTTCAGTTCTAGGAACTCCCAGAACTTGCGTGTGACGAATCTTGGGAATGCTACCGTGAAGAGCTCGCGGAACTCTTAAAGTATGGGTGTACGAGTTCGCCGATTAACTTTGATCCGTCCCACCATACTTGAGGTCATTACTCTAGTTGGAATGCGGTAGCCTTATCGCTTTGTGGCGTTAGGTGATCTTATGAAGCCTCAAGATCTTGCCAGCTTGTTGGAACGATGTCGGCTACGTCGATGGTCAGATTTGTCGTGCAGATGAAAAATTTGAGGTTGCGACATCTTGCGTGATTTACACGTTTTCCCTTTTTTGAAAATTCAAATTTACCCATGTTTTACTTGGCCCCGCTACTACAGAGCTGCAATGGGTCGATACGTTGTTGTGGAACTTCTTGCACTAGTCAGTCACCGCGCACCTTGATCTTGGTTAACCTTGGTGCAACTTATCTATACACCAAATGCGTAATTTGAATTTACCGAATGAGCGTCTTGCGATTAGTGCAGTTTATTCTTAACTTTGGTTCGATCAAATGCGAGGTTATTGTGTTATTAATATGCCGGGTTGGTGACCGAACTGCTTTGGCAGCCGCTTCACAAAATCTATCACCGATGCCATTTGCTACATGGGTGGTATTATTTACGGCGGCACCTATCTTGAGGGGGCGTATTATAGTATATTTAGGATTTCCTTTTATTAGCTTTTATGCTTTTAATATTTTGTCCTTATATATAATGTAAATTTATTCAAAAACCACCTGAACTAAACCGTTGCATCCGAACTTTAAATCAAATATAGATAAATGATAATTTACTTAAGGTCTTTTTCTCATTTTACTTCTTTATTCTTCTTTTTTCTTTTTCATTTTACTTCTTTATTCTTCAGCCAATCCCAAAAGGAAGCTTCAGCATGACGAAGAGAACATACTAAGCTATGTGCTACATAAAAGATAACATGCTGGGATAAAATATCAAATCATAGAAAGTTACTTGAAAAAACTTTCATATTGCTTTTAATTGCAAAGAAAATTCTCACTGATTTTATTAAACTTTACTCTCTCTCCCTCTTCTCCTCTGAGTTCTTAACTTCTTTTATTTGCCTCTGTTTCTCATCCCCTTCAGGTAATTAAGTCCTTTGTTTTACATTTCTTCTTTCTCTTCATTTATGAATGATTTCCTGAAAATACTAAAAAAGTTTGGTCACTGTGTTCCATGAGCAATTGCTTTAGAATTCTTGTTGAAAATCAATTGAAGTGAGTTTGTTGACTTTTTCCAGCTATTATCTATATCCTACATGTACGTATAATTGTTTCTCTAATATTGGGGCTGTGGATGGTATAGACCATGGCCGCAATGGGTGTTGCAGTGAACTTCTACTGGAACGGGATAGTGAAAAATGAACAGAATGATGTTGCTTACAAAGGTGCCAAGGTGAATGTCCTTCCTATTAAGGTATTCCATGGAACTACCTATGCTGGATTGTCGGACAAAATCTATGCAACCACGGACATCGTTGAGACCGTCTCCTCGAGGTGTAACATCATATGAATCCAGTTCTTGTAAGGGTATAAACTAATACCTATAAAGAATGATGAAGGGTGGGGCTTATGTTGGAAGTGACCAGCAGAGCTGGAGTGTGCACAATAATAGAAATATATTTGGAAGAAAAACAGTACCCTTAAGGGCTAGGCTGCAATTGCTTTGCTAACAAAGAGACAAATGATTCTCCTCAAATTAATGACAGAAAGTACTCGTATATTTATGCCATTAGCTGATTTTACAGTTCTCGTGTCAAGCCATGAATTATAGGTTCTATGAAGAACTCTAAACTTTTCATTTTCTAATCAGATTTGGTGTCGAAGAAAGTGGGGGGACTTAAATATGTACCGTCTGGTGAAAGTGTTTCAGAAAGTGGGAATGGAGGCACTGTTGTTGGATGTTCCCTTTGTATGCAAGTCATGGTATGAAGCAACCCTCAATCCTAAGTGCTTATTTTTCCGGAAAACTTCTTCGCATTTACAGACAGGGTAAGGAAGGAGTATCACGAGGAAGTCCCAATCACTTCATTCATAAAGTCCATGGTGAATCGCAGCAGTAGATGTGCTACTACTCTTATGCTTCCACACTGCTCCACTGAAGAAGCGTTGGAGTATGATGCTAAGCAGTGATTACCTCTGATTTTTTGTAAAAAGAAAATAATAGAGCTTATTTGGAACATTTTAAAAACATTTCTCAAAGATAGTTTTTGGATAATAGTTTTCAAAAACAGTCACTTTAATTGTTCTATTTTCCAATTATTCTTTAAAATGGTTTCAGAAAATGAAATTAAAATTAAAAATCTCGAAACAGGACAATTTATCAACAAACTGTTTTCTATGGATCAAACATGTTCTTGATTAAGAAAATAGTTTTTTGTTTCTAAAAACAGTTTCTTATATATATATATTTTTCAGCTGTCCTGCCTTGAGGGATTTTGGTCTGCATAGTTGTCCCATCTCACAAAAATCTGAAGCTAGATTAAGATGATCAGAAGCTTCGAAAAATCTCGAAACATTGTTGGGTTATCCCACACCGGTTGTGGAAGGGGTTGGTAGTGAGTTTATAAGTGTGGTGATTAATAGGAGAAGCGTAATCTTTACAATGATTTGGGAATGATATCGTTTTTCAATTTTGAGTGCAATTGGTCTACTATAGTGGTCCTGATTCGCCGATTATGGAGTTATGTCTGATTAATTACGCGAGCCAAAATTGGAAAGTACCGTAGGTCATCCAGACAAGCCGATTATAAGTGACCAGTCATTATGAGACGTTATATGATGCATATGAGCCTTCAAGTTTGCTTTAGAAATTTAGTAGAAAGAATGTTAAATTAAGTCCATATATAAACAAAGCTAGAGTTTTAATTAAGTTGGATCATTGAACTTATATGAGTAATTATAAACTTCAGTATGTAGAAGGATTCAGTAGGCGCTAAACCACACATTATAAATATAATATTATATTTAGGTTTGGGGTAACAAACTATTTTTAGAGGGAAGATAATTTCTCTGTATCCCATATCTGAAAAACAAAAGGCGGTAGATTGTTCTTAGAGCACTGACTTTTATCAGTCAGACACATAAATCAGTTATTATGCGAAAGATTCACGGATCGATTCCATTAGATTAGCATGTATTTTAATTTTCTTGAATTTGTATATGAAAAGCGTAGATTTACGGATGAGATATCAAAGGTTAACATTTGGTATTAGAGCTGGTTTTCTAGATTCCAAATTTGAGATCTTGAGATTTCATAGGTTAACAAAAAAAAAAATAAATTTGACTTTTCCTTCAATTAATTGGTGGTGGACCTCAGATGCCCCTGATATTTTCCGACCACCATCAATTTTTTTTTTTTTTTTTTTTTTTTTTTAAAAATTTCGACTATCATTAGGTGGTGAGAAAATTTGAGCAAAAGCCAAAAAGCTAACTGGTGAGGAAAAGAAGGGGAGTAAAAGCAAAAAGCTAATTTGGTTATGTTTTTTTAAATATTTTTAACTTGCATTAGCGCATTTAGTTAAATTTTATTTCTATATTCGAATATGAAAATTTTGATGTATTACAATGCTTTGTAGTTTTCGTTTTAGAAAATACGTTTAATGCTTGATTTGGTTGAAAATAAGAATAGAAAAATAAATTTTATAAATGAATTTCTTGAAAATTAAGATTACTCTAAAATGTTAAATAATAAATCATATTCCAGTTTAATTCGAAAACAAGGAGCAATGGCAGTTTTACGATTCATATAAAATGTTGAAAATAGTGAATTAATTTTTAACGTTTTGAATTTTGTTTCATGATCTAAATGTAACGTGTTTCACTTTGTTTGAAGCGATTTGAATAAGCAATAAAATTCCTACCTCTTATGGCATTATGTTTTTCCGTGTTTTTTAGAATAAGAAAACAATTGGAACAATCATGTTCTTATTCTCCTTGTTTTTTAAACCTGAAACAATTTTCAAACATAAAAACCAATCCTATCTCAAAATTAGTTGGTGATTGTTTTGTATCCACATTTAAAATAACTTTTTTTACTGTTTTAAAATAACTTTTTTATTTAATTAAAAATAGCATACTGATTTCAGCTGAATTTTATTGATCATATAATTATTATATTAATATATTACTTTTAATTAAATACAAAGAGTCAAACATTATTTTTTTTTACTTAATTAAAATGAATAAAATATCCATTCATTAGGCGCTCTATGTTTAGCTCATTTAGGTAAAACATTGATATTTAAGAAGGTAGGACGTCAAAGATGAGGGATACGAGTTAGAACCCGATGAAAATAATTTCTTATATTATCTTAAAGTGTTTAGAAAAATATACATTAAATCAAAATTAATATGTAATGTCATTTATTTATACATAGTAATATCAATAATTTATTGAATTGGATAGAAAAGAAATATTTTAACTTTTATTGGGCGAAATAGCTTACATCTTAATTTTACTATGCAATTGAAATGAAGGTTGAAATAATAAAGCGATTCTGATCTTTTTTGATAAGCGTCTTTTTTTATATTATTAATCTAAGGCTTGATTTGTTCTTCTCACATTGATGCTTTTGACGGGCGAAATTTGGGCGTGTGGAAATTGTCGGTAGGACTGAGCTCTTTGGTGGCTGGGCCCAGTAAGGCTGCGGGATCGTCCCAGACGAGGAGATGGGATTTGCTGTCATCTTTGATCTGGCTGGCGGAACTTTGAAGGTGGCACTCATACGCAAAAAAGCAAAGAAAGAAAGGGGGATTCGGCGAGGGGCACGCGTGTGACCTCAGATGCTAAGTCAGTTTCTTTACGAGAGAAAGGAGGCTAACTAGAGGCCGAATGTCTCATGTGAGGATCTTGTCAACTCCGATATGATAATTGGTATTTGCGTTAGTTTTGCGTACATACTGGCGATCAGGGTGACACTTGTATTTATAGTAGATGTTAATGAGTTGGATGGTGACTGGGATTCGTTCCCATTGGATGAGATATTTTTGTTATTATCGGTATCGGTTGGTAAATGATATAGAAAGAAGCCGATTTATTTGGGACAATCTTCCTTATGTGGGGGATCCGATTTGATTTGCGGAATAATATATTATGTGGATTATTACATTTTACGGCCTGGGAGACTTCCCATGTCGGTCTTTAAGCGACGGAGTTGGGCTCGTTAATTTGGCAAAAGGCAGATCTTTGCAGTAGGCATCTACTCGCTGGGGTTTAGCGAATGGGCCTGAATGTTTCGTTGGGCTGGTCTCTTTCTTGGGCCTGGCTAATGGGCCTGTGAGCCTTATTTTTTGTACCCTATCAGTTGCCCCCCAGCCCTTGTGTACGGCGTACGTGGGCAAGGGCTGTAACGTGTCTCGCTTCGGGTGCAATTTCCACATGTCTGCTTCATTTGGATTAGATTAGGAGCTTAGTCGTGTCATTTGTCTTATGATAATGATGACTCTTAAGTTTCGCTCATTCTCC
Source organism: Tetrastigma voinierianum (assembly GCA_016808115.1). Taxonomy (NCBI): domain Eukaryota; kingdom Viridiplantae; phylum Streptophyta; class Magnoliopsida; order Vitales; family Vitaceae; genus Tetrastigma; species Tetrastigma voinierianum. The sequence continues at coordinate 97,422 of JAEQBH010002078.1, forward strand.
ACTCGCTTCCGGTTTCACTTTTTGTTTTAACCTTGGGCAGTCCCTGCATCTGTGTGCCTGCTCACCTGGGACCTTTTCTTTGCCTTTAGAGTTTAGACCTCCTTCTCTCTCTTAGTCTTATGTCCCGAGCCCTTTTTTTGTGCGGAGTCTTTCTCACGGGTGTCTTTCTTCAGGATAACAGCACTACTGTTGTATTTACGGGTCCACTTCTGCGTCTTTGTCTTGGTCTTTTTTAAAATCTGACGGCGTTAGGGTTGGGTTGGCCGAATTTTATTTTCATCATTTATTTTCATTATGGGTCCAGGTCGCTCTTCTTCTCTACGTATCGATGGTGACTCTTCGGCTATTCTTGGTTCGGACGACGGCGGGTATCGTGATCGCTCGTAGGAGTTGAACTTAGAGATGCAGAAGGTGCCTCTCTTCCCTTGGATAGGGTGGGGAAAAGTGAATGCGATTAAGTACCTAGGGGTCAGAATGCACGAGATGCGCGTTGACATGCTTTAACTATGGACCTAAGCGAGGTCGAGGTCCATTCATATAGGGCCACCTTTGCTAGGCGTTATCGACCTCCGCCGGCGTTGGTGTGGTCCCTAATGTTTTGACCCTACATGTGGTCTACTGTCTTTTAGATGGTGTGCTTTGGAAGTGGCCTTTGATAATGGTCTCCCAGCTTTCCTCTGCCTTCATGCAAGGGGTTTGCGGCCTTGATGTTTGTCACTTCTCAACTCGCTGATGGTTGGGGTATCTTGGTTGGTCTCTTTGGTTTCTTTAGGAGACCAGAGGCTCGGTGTCCCAGCGCCTTGCTCCTTTGTACAGCGAAGGGAGACATCCGAAGGCTTTCTTTATTTTTCTAGGCGTTCCGGCGCTCCTCTGGTGATTTCCGATCTTCCCTCCTCCCATAGGCTGTGGAAGGGACGTTATTTCTTCGTTAGCGGCCGTAATTGGGAGTATGACCCTCTCGACAAGGACGACACCCTGGGAGTTCCGGTGGCTTGGACCACCCCCGAAAATCTTCGTGAGTGTTCGTTCTGTTTTTGGTTATGATTTGTGCGTGGTCCTTTGGGTATCTCGATTAATGCGTCTACATGCTTCTGGTGCTTTCGGATTGATCGGCGTGAAGATAACGCCATAGCGTTAGGTTAGATTGCGAGTGTCATAGATCCTTACGGGCGATCAAGTCGGATGTTCTTGGTCGCCGAGGTTGAGTGCACTTTCGCTCTCTTTCTGAGGCCTTCACCTCCTTCCATTACAAGTTCCTCCCCATTGGGGCCCCTCGTGCCAAACCCACTAGGCGGTAGCCCGATTGGGGCTGGTGTCTCGGAAGCCTCGGAGCGGGAAAAGAAAAACCTCGGACTCCGTTGAGAAAGATGGGCCGGCTTTGGTCAAAGTTCCGATGTTGGGGGCATCTTCATCTTCCCTGTCTACTCGTGTCCATAAACTAGAACGGGTGCAGTCGCCTCTGGTTAAGGCTCCTATAGTCTTGAGTTCGCGGTCCCATTCTGGGTCTGCTGCGGAGGCAGAAGGTCCCTCGGGTGGGGCCGTTGAGCAGCCGTTGGTGGTCGCGCCCATTACCATCACAGATCCACGCCCGGCTGAAGGGTTAGGTGGCGCTCTCGAGGAAGGGCGGAAGGCGAGGATGAAGATCAGAATCAAAATTGACGGTGGTGGGCTCTTTGCTAATCTGAGCTGCGAGTCAGCGGTCTCTAAATATTCTGGGATTCCGATCTTAAGAGGGTCGATTCTGTTGCCAGTCGATGAGGCTTTGGCCTTATCTCTGAAAAGTCATCTCAGAAGTAAGTTCCGATACACTTGTCATATTTGATTCGGGTTTGAGTTGAGTTTTGAACTTGCATTAGATGTTGATTCTATCTTTGGGTGTCGCAGTGGCTACTCATTTGAAGGGTTCCAGCCAAGGCTAAACCTTCGCGAGGCGGAGTGCAGCGGCTGGGCTTATAAAGGCGGGGTTGCTTCCTCACATACGAAGCGGTGAGGCTGCGGTCGGGTCTGGCAATATGGCCGAGAAGCGGTGAAGCAAATCGATTTGAAACATACCAGTGACGTCTTGGGTGGGGAGGAAGATGAGGCTCAGAACGACGAGGCGGCTGAAGAGGCAGAAAGCAGGAGGCTTCGGGCGATTTGAGGTTGTGCGAAACGACTTGGTGGGTACGAGGACGAGTTTGTAGTCACTACGATCACGATCTTGGATGGTTAGGGGCGAGCTTCTCACATTCCGGGAGTGAGCCAGTCCCCAGGAAGGCTGCATCTGCAGTCAAGGCGATCTGGCGTGATAAGGCGGCGCGTTGTTGGGCGAGGCTCGTCGCGCGGTTGCGAAGGCGGTCGGCTCGGTGGAACGCGTGAGGTGTCGAGAGCTGCGTGGGATCTTCATCGGTAAATAACTTTGGTGGCTCATTGGGGGCGAAATTATTGGAAGATTGAAATGAGAGTCTAATCAATCAGGTTTTCTAGGTGGCTTGCCTTCGAGAAGAAAACATCGATACTATTCAGAGCTGGATTTCCTTTGACCTTCCCGGTAGGAGGATGAGGTCCTTCTCTGCTGATTATCTGAAGCGGGCACTCCGTGGGAGCCCGTCCCCCTTCTTCATCGTCCGCTTCTCCTTCTCATGCTTGATCTTGTACGTCTTCACACACTTGATATCGGCTTTATACTTTCTTTATTTTTGTATTTTTGTTGGGCACGGGACCCAGAAGACATATGTAGCCTCGTCCTTAATGAATACTTTCACTTTGCACTTCACTTCTTCGTCTCTACTTGCGCTCTTGGCGAAGTTCTTATGAGGCAGAGTGGCAGATTGAGCGTGCGAGTTGAGCGGTTGAGCTCTTCAAAGCGGTCATTTGCAGGCTCCATGGGCTGATTTGCATGAGTGAACTAATTCTGAGGCTGCGCTTTGTCTTTGAATCGTTGAGCCGCTGGCCCGGTTGATGATGCTACGTGAGCGCATGCACGAGATGGGCCCGATCTGGGTTGCATGGCTGTTTGGGCGAGCACATCAATCACGTCTTTACTAGGCTCCGTCCCGGTGATTTGTGATCGAGCGGTTCCTGGTACATGGCTGTGTGGGGCGATGGTTGAGCTCGTCGATGTGTTTCTTTGGGCTCAGTCATTGGTTGAGTCCATTAGTTCCTGGTTGCACATGCTTTGGGTAAATGATTGGGCAGTGATGTGTTCTTTGGGCTCCATCCAATTCGATTTGCTGAAGTCAGAGGCGAGTCCTGAGGTGCATGGCACGTAGAATGGTTGGGCCGATCAATGTGAGTTGCTGGAGCTCAGGTCGGATTGATTTGCGTGTCGAGGCCCAGGTCGCAGTTGCGTGGCGCGTGTAGAATGGTTAAAGGCCGTCGATGTGGTCGCCCGGGCTCGGTCGATTTGATTATGGCATGCGTCGGGCGAGAGTCTTGGGCTGCGTAGCACGTGTAAATGGTTGAGCGATCAATGCAAATTTGTTGGAGCTCAGGTCGGCTAATTTACTTTGGTCGAGGCCCGGAGTCCTCAGTAGCGTGACACGGCAAGTGGACGATTCGTCAAAGTGAGTTATTGGGCTCGAAACGCCCCGTAGTAGAATGGCGATATAGCTTGGTACGATCGACTCCTCGAAATACCGTGACTATCACGAGTAGGCAGACTTCGTCAAAGTGGTATTGGACTCAGTGTGTGGAGTGTGATATAACTGGCGATCGACTCCTCGGGTAACGTGTTTATCAGAGTGAGCGAACTGTTGAGAGTGAGCTCGCGGGCTCACGGTATTTGTGGCGCAGTGGCGATATCTTTGGTGATCGACTCCTCGAATCGCGTGACTGTGCGGTAAACCCGAACTCGTCGAAGTGAGCTACTAGGCTCCGGTATTTGTGTGAAGTGGCGATATAACTGGTGATCGACTCCTCGGGTAGCGTGACTGTCTGAGTGAACAAACTCGTCAAGTAATTCTCACCTGGGCTCCGTTTGTGGCGATACTCTTTGGTATCGACTCCTGAGTAAGCGTGACTGTCTGAGTATTAAACCAAACTTCGTCAGAAGTGAAATTTCTTGGAGCTCAGACAACAATAATTTGAGTGGCGATATAACTGGCGATCGACTCCTTTTCCAAATTGCGTGACTGTCTGAGTAAATGGCTTCGTCGAGGTGAAATTTCTTGGAACTGGGCGTAGGCTAGTGGCGATATAACTGTGAGCTGATCGGCTCATGGGTAGGCGTGACACGTGCAAGTAGACGAACTTCGTCGAGGTGAGGCTGCGGGCTCGGTATTGTGGTAGTGGCGATATCTTTGGTGATCGACTCCTTAGGTAGTGTGACCTTCGCTGATGAAGCGAACTCGTCGAAGTGAAATTTCGCGCGGGCTCGGTATTTGTGGTCGAGTGGCGATATAGTCTGGTGATCGACTCCTTAGGTAGGCGTGACCTGTGCGAGTGAGCGAACTCGTCGAAGTGAGTTCTTTGCGTCGCGACCATTCGACTTCTGATTTTCTTGGAAAGGTGCGAGCATCTTTAATGCAGAATTATGGAGAATTTGAAAAGTTTGTGCGACTTTTTGAGTGCTTTGGCCTTCTTATAAATGGCGGCTTCATTGCTATGGAGTTTATCTTTTGATTAACACGGTGCGTGGCCCGAAATCTGTGGTGGGCGTCGAGTCCGTCGTCTTATTTGGGGTCCTCCTGAAGGTCTGGTTGATTCACGTGTCGGACTTACGCTCGTGGGGTTGTGTTTTCCACTAGTCTCCCCTTTATGAGTCATATTTATTCTAGCCAGCGTTGGAATGTGCACAGGCGGCGCATTTCTTGTGTCGCCTTCTCCATTTTATGTTCTTCTCCCTCTTTCTTTTTTCTTCTCATTCTCCTTCTTTTTCATCTTTTTTTTCACATCTCATTCTCCCCTTTTTTGTTCCTTCTGCACAAACTCCCTGAAGTTTTTTTTTTTTTTTTTTTGAGAAGCTGCATGCTCATGTGCTTCCAGATGCTTAGATGACATGTTTGCTTCAGATGTAGCAGGTGGCCCTCGATTATGGCGAATGTAATGCGATTGGAATAAAGAGGGACTTTCCTTTATGTCTATGAGCTTTCTCGTTTCTATTGCATGTAATTTTTTAAGGCATTATATGTTTGAGTTGCTTGTGACATCTTAACAAAATAACCAGTAAATGGTCGAATCGTTAACTGAAAATTGATAAATCTTCATTTAAGATTACAAACCAAGGTCTACTAATAAAAACGTTTAAGACGTTCCGCATTCCAGGCATGTTGTAAAATTTTCCCCTCCTCTGTTTGGAGCTCGTAATTACTGGTCGGCGACTTTCAGATATGATGTAGGGGCCTTCGATTTAGGGCCCGATTTCCACGTATCTTTGGATTCTTCCTTCTTTGTGATGGCTTTTAGGCAAAATCACCGCATGTAGCTCTAGGTTTTGACTTTTTGGTTGTAGTACCTCGTAGTCTTCCTTTGGTAGTCTTAATGCAGCCTTAGTACTTGCTCGCGTTTTCATCTAAAGAGATCGAATTTAGGCAGAGAGCCTCGTCATTATGCTCCACTGTTGCTAATTCGATCCTTAGGGACTTTAATCAGGCCTCGGCAGTACAAGCCGATCTTGCAGTGGGGCGAATGGGGTTTCGGGTTCGTACGACTTGTGTTGTCATGTAAGCGTAGCACCTCGGAGAATTAATCTGCCCACTTTCCCTTAAGATGTTTCAATTTGGTCTTCAAAGCGGCCTTGAGTTACGATGGTGACTCCCGGCTGACCATTAGGCTGCGGGATCTTATTGGAGATGGTAATGATTCTGAGTCAGAGGCACGACACGAAATCTCTAATTTAAGTTGTAGATTTTTCCAGTGTTGTAGACACGGGGCTCTTGAGATGCCGACACCATATGATGGCTCACCGCACAAATTGTATCTTACGTTACGTGATTGTGGCGCAAAGGCTCGGCCTCATTGCTGTTGAGTAATCACTGCGATGATGATGAACTTACATTGGCCTTTCCCGAGGGGCAGAGGTCCCAGTATGTCCAAACCCCATTGTTGGAAGGGCGGGAAGCGTGGGTTGTCAGGCTGATGGGAGCGTGAGATCTTGGCGTCATTCTTGGCGAATCTGTTGACTAAGTCGATTAATCTTTGAGTATTGTATCGCATTAGTATCTTGTCTCGAGACCTTCCACCCTTGATGTAAACTCAGATATGATTTCGCATATACCTTCGGTGCCACTTCTCTTATGCGTATTCAATGTCTTTTCCTTGATGCATAGGATAGGTGTGAAGCTTCTCATTATGCGAGGCTTCCTTATGATTAATGGAGCACAATGGCCCTGTGTCTTATTTTTGCTGCTCGGTCGTCAAGTAGACGATAAGTCTGATATATAATCCCCGAGAATGGGGTCCGTCCCGAGCTCGGCTCGGACTCGACTGGGCAGCCTCCACGTCGCGAGATCGATAGAGGCTATGCCGGGTATTCGATGGTGTCGACTCTTGAGATCTTCTCAGTAAAAATTTATTCTTTAACTGCGAGCGTCGGCTCGGGAGTTCTCTACTCTGGGGACATGTCTGACCTGAACTGACACGAATTTTTTTAATAAATCTCGTACCTTTTGGAGATATAGGATCATCCTTCCGCTTTAGCCTCGTAGGTGTCTTATTTGTCTTGCAGGCCCAGGTCGTTTGCGGACCTCTAAGGCTGGTCGACTCAATGAATGAGATAGGTTGGGGCCTCTTTATGACAGTATAAATTACTCGGCGCCGTTGTTGGAGGCTGGAATCAGAATCTGAGTCGTGCTCAAATATCTATTCTTTGCGGAGAGGTCAAGATTAGGCTTTCAGCCACTTAACGCATTCAGGGCTCCATCTATGAGGTTTCAGATTGGGAGGTCATTCATTGCTTGAAGCGTTAGAAGTTCCGTAGAGGTGAATTCGAGCGAGTGGCTGAATACTGCCAGCATTGCGGTTTTAAACATATCCAGTGTTGAATTAGTTGACTCTATGGCCCACTTCATCGGCTCCGGGAGGCTACGGTTTATGTAACAACATGGAGCAAATGTTGGAACTTCTATGGTGTGAGCACAGGTAAGGGTGGAGTTCCATTTGCGGTTACGAGAGCGAAAATTAGTTTTCATCTTTAGGTACCTCTCCTCAGCTCCTCTCAAAGCTGAAATTGCAATAGTAAACTAGATGTTGTACTCGCTCTTTGTCGACGAGGGCAGCCTTTGAGGTCGAAATGCGATACGGCCGGGTATAGGAGTGAGAGCTCCTTGATAGGACTTACTAGGCGAATGGGAGGAGAGAGGAGGCTGAATAAATTTTCAAAGGCGAGAATGCCTCTTTACCTTGTGCCCATTGAAAGGCCTTCTTAGGACTTGGAAGAAAGTGGCATTGTCACTTGCTGGATGCAAATCTGACAGGCCAATGATCGCGCTTCAAGTGAGCCCAGACTTTATTTATACTTGATGGCGAAGTCATGTGAAACCTGACCTTTATCTTATGCTGGTTGTGTACTGAGTGGTTATTATGAGGCAGAATTTTTAGTTGATACTGTGCCAGTGGATTCGGTTTCATGTTGTAGTTTCTCGAATGCGGAACGCGCCGGATAAGATGGTAGCGTCTGGCTGGTGTAGTGGATTTTACGACATGTCATCTATGTACACTTCCGTAGTTTGTGCTATGCATGCAGACATCGGATTCTTCAACGCCGATCGTAGCTCTGATCTTGACGACAGCATCGGGAGGATAGCGATGGGTTCCTATTTGTGTGACGAGCGAAGTCTTTTTCTTGGTCACACGGATCCCGTGCGATCTGGTATGGCGGAGAAGGCATCCGTAAAGCGAGTTCATGACGCGGTGGCATCTCTGATGAGGTTGATTAACCAGTGAGAGAAGCGTCCGCTGGGCATGCTGTTGATATCAGTGAAGTCGATCTTGATTGCCATTTTAGTTTGCCTTTAATGATCGGCGTTGAAGCTATGCATTAGGGGTATTCTACCTCTCACATTCGCTCTTTGGTACGCTATTAGAGGGTTTTGTTTGAACTTCTCGTTGGTGGCTTTTTATCTTTTACAGCGTGACTCCTCCTCTTTTGTTTGATTGGCTTAAGGGCCGAGTGGCGATTGACTATGGGAGTGTTCAATGGATCAGTTCCTCCATGCTGCTTCCATGCGAAGACGTCTTTGTTTTGTCTTAAAAAATGGATAAGGTTTTTGAGGTTTAGCTAACTGGAGCCGATATAGGCGAGATGTTGGTCGTCGTTCAATAATTGCCGGTTCCAGTTCATGCTGGGGCCAAAATTCGGTGATACCATAAATCCGCGTGTCGGCTGCGTCAGTATATGTTGTCGGCAGAGTTTTGTTTCATGGATCTTTGAGTAGCATTCCGCAAGCCTCGTTGGTCTCACGCCAGAACCATTCTGCTGCCTCCCTACGGTAGGGAATTTGATCATCATGTGATATGCGGAGGGACGGCTTTCACTGCATTGAGAGAGGGTGCCCGGCAACATGTTACAAGCGAGACGGGCGTCTGACGGGGAATCTTCGTAAAGTGATGATCGCTGCATGGGGATCTCACAGGTGGTACCAATTATATTAATTTCAGAGTAAACACCTTTTCCACAGGAGAACCCACCGCATGGATAGGTGTTGACGGGTTCTAGTTCTCATAGATGCCACATTTATCAAAAATTTGTGTGAAGATGATGTGGTGAACTCAAAGTTGTAAATTGGACGATGAGTGTTTTGTGGCCTGTTGCATGGACTTCTGGTGCGGTACGTCATGGGAATCTTTTGGCATCCCTCCGGTCAGTCGAGAGAATGTGATGGATGTGTCGAGCCTCGGTAGTTTTAGACCTTTGCTTGAATTACGCTATCTCTGTCGACGTCTTTGTAGATGGGCCTTCGAAATTTGTTCCGGATTCCCCTCCTCCTGCCGAATCCTCCTGAGATTACACGGATTTCACGGGGGTTTGTTGGTCTTGGTACGTAAATCTGTCGAGGTATTGATTGCGTTGAGACTGGATTCACGTGCTTGATTACGAGGCACGATTTTCGGGGGATATGGGCGTCGGAGTACCGTGTGAGTATTAAGTACTCTATTTCTCTCTTGAGTTGTATCACGGTCGTCAGTCTGCGGTTCCAGTAGTCCTATGGAACTCGCCGATTACTTGGAGTTAATCTCTTTGTTGAGATTGTTTCATTTTGGGTTGGCCACCTCGGGGGGCTGCTTTCAGTTTAATTGCCCGCCTGAGAACACGTGATGCGAGGTTGTTAAGGGGGTGACGTTGAGGCGAATAAGCGTCGTCGTCTTCGGATTGCGGTGGGCCAAGAGGCGATCTCACGAGGTTCCACGCCTTTTTGGGGATCGTTCTCCGTTTTTCTTTGGAGATCCTTCACCAATTAAGCTTTTGTTTTTTAGAACGATGCAATGGTTTGTCTGCCCAGTTTTTCTTTATATGGTGGAAAATCTCTTCTTGGATATAGAGAGGCTTCTTCGCGTCATCTTCTGCTTTGCGACACCTCGGCCGTGCTTGTTTAGGGATTTTTGGAATGGAAACATAAGTCTTTGTTGAATCCCTAAACCCGACCAATGACGCGATGATCGCGAACTTCTCGCCGGGTATATCTACCTTTGAGACTCGTTAGATCAGTTGGGCCTTAAGACCTCGGGCTTTCTTGAATACCACTTGATGGTGATGGGTGATAACTTGGCTTTGCCGCGTCGGCTGATGAAGTGAGAGCGAAGATACGATGAATGGCTCTCGAATGAGAGATTGGCGGCGGTGAAGTCTATTGAACCATGCGAGCGGGGCCTTTTAAGAGTGATCGCCAGCTCTGCATCATGCCGGATCTGATACCCATGCGGTTCCATTTAGTTTTTTAAGTGTTGAAGTGCTCAGCGGGATCTTTGATGCGTCGACACTTTACCACCAAGGCATGAACTTGGCTGGAAGGGAAGTGGAATACCTCAGCTGTGGCAGGTGCTCAGTTGTTGTACCAAAGTATCCATAGTGTCAGGGGCGCGTCCTCTTACTACCTCCTTCACGGCTGAGCTCTTGTTGGAGGCTCTTGAACCTCTGTTCGTGATTGTTCTCCCTGCTCCGGCGAGGGTGGCGCGATTCTTCGTTCTGACGTGCTCTCGAGTATTTGCTTAGTTGCCTTCCCCTCCGGGGCTAGATGTGGTCAGGTGCCCCCAGGGCTCGGCTGGTTCTATACCTTGGCTCCACGAGTGCGATGTTGTGTTCCTTCATGAGAGATGTCACTGCCTTCTACAGTCTATAATCTCAGTGGTCGTCGCATGCAATGCGGTGAGTTGTTCTAACTCTTCTATTAGACCCGATTGGTGGCGGTGCCTCCACCTCGTCGTGTTGGCACCCATTGTTTCTAACGCCTTTGGAGTGATATCTGTTACGGTTCAGTCTTATCGCGGGAGGTCAGCGTTGCTATAACGTATTCGTCGATCTGCGTGATACTTGAGAAATCGATATAACATAAGGCTGTGGTTCCGCCAGTGACACCGTTGATGATGCTCCATGGGCCCGAAATTTGGAGCGTGTGGGGGTGTCGGCCGGACTGAGCTGCTGGTGAAGGCAGGCCGTAAGGTGTTTGGATCGTGCGACGGAAGATAGGGCTGTTGTCACGCTGATCTCTTGCTGGCTTTGAAGGTGTGACTCATAAGCAAAGAAAGAAATGGGTGTGAGGGGCTTGCTTGGTGTTGCTCGATCTCGTCGGTTTCTTCTGAAAGAAGGCGCAGAGGCGAATGTGTCTCATGCGGATGCGTATCGATATGAGTATTAGTATTGGCGTTAGTTTTTGTGTCACGCTTCGCCGATGGGGTGGCGCGTATTTATAGTAGATGTTAATGCAGGTTGGATGGTGACTAGGATCGTTCCCATTGGATGAGATATTTTTTGTTCATTATGATATGGATTTGGTGATAAGGGACCATCAAGAAGCGAGTTTATTTGGGATAATCTTCCTTCATATTAGGAGGGATAAATTTGAATTTTAGAATAATATGTGCTCGGGGGATAATATGGGTGATTTGAATAATATAAGCTTATCAGGGATTATTACATTTTTGTAACTGCCTATGGAGGCTTCCACAATGGATCTTTCAGACGGCGGGTTGGACCCTCGTGCAGGCAACTTTTAAGGCTTAAGATGCTCTGATGGGCATGCCTCTCCTTTGGGGTTTAGCCAGGTGACTGAATATTTAATTGGGCCAGGTCTCTTTCTTGGGCCTGGCTAATGGGCCTGTGAGCCTTATTTTTTGTACCCTATCATCTCCTATTCTTTTTATCATCTCTTTTTTTTTTTTTAATTTTCTTTTTCCATAAGCATATATCTTCTACTTTTTTTCCACTATTATTAATGTACCTACACATTAAAAGATTCATTATAGCATTATCTTTCCTAATATTATTAAATCAAATTCTTTAAAGTTGTTTTGATCAATCCAAAATTAATTTTAAGAATAGTGGTCAAACCCTACAGCATTAAACAATATAAATTAATTGGCATACTGCTTCTACTAAAGACTGATGCCTTTAAATCATTGAAAGGACATGTTTTTACTGCAATGCCACTTAAACCCATACAAGAGTGGAATCAGAACTCACACAAGTAGATAAAATAACACAAAAGGATTCAAATCTCTTCAATTTGTTGAAGTAATCATATTCATTGTTTGAAGTAACAACATTCCGGAAGAACAAGAAGTATGACACTGGAGAGAAACAAAATGACAAGACCAAAAATCACAATACGTAAGTGCTGCTCCAACATAGACTCGAGTTTCAACCATAACCATTGCCATTCATCAAAAAAGGATGGAGGCGTTCTGCCTACAATCATTCGTTCCACAGCCTCCTTAGTCACTATATGTTAATGTGACATGCACAAAGAATTGAATACTCCTCCAAAATATTAACAATCTATTCTTTCTTCAGATTTCACTTCTTTGGAAAATCCACCTTCCTAATCAAGAAAATCATCAGGATTAATTTGAGCATTAATGATATCATAATATACGTCAAGCAACCTTGCTCAAAATCAAAGTCCATGTTTTCACCAGGTTCCTTCTTCGGAGGGATGGATTGTTGCTTATTAGCTTGTGTCAGTTTCTCATGCTGCATGAGATCTAGAACCTAAGAATCTAAATAATCGCCATGTTCTTCTATTTCGTCTTCCCTGAATGAAATGCCTTTTGGACTAGGGTGATAAATGGTAAAACACTCCTTGAGCTATAGTTGATGATGACAGGGATCGACAACTTTGATGACATCAAAATCATAGCTATGTGAAGGGAGGAAAACATGAATCTGAGGATACTCTAGAATAACTAAATTGGCATATTGTTCTCTTATTGGAGCTCTTATATCCAACTCATGGAAAGGTGACACAGGGCTGCGGTGACATAGAAGTTAGATCTTGTTTGGATAAATTTATTTTCTTCTTACAAGGGAAAATTTTTTATTGACTAATATTGACGAGGAAAATGAATTTACCTATGGATATTTACAAATGAAAAATTGAAGGCAGTCAATCGCTCTGCTGTCAGTTGAGCTTATGATTACATGGCCCAGGGTGCTCCTCAATTACATATGTGAGGGTAGAGTTTTCATTTATCCTGTAATAACGTTAAATGAATCAATGACACGTTAAAAATTTGGAGTAAGAAGGCTACTATAGAATCTCTTCTGAAGGTAAGAATAGGTAGGAGAGCTCACTCATGCATGATCAAGTGAAACAAAATCTGATGAATGAAACCGCCATTCAATCGTCCAAGTAATGCATTTAGGTCTAGTAAAAAAGACATCTGAATTTGATGTTAGGGCGAAAAACAATTATTGATCTCAACTTTGTTCATTAAAAAAATGTATAATAACCAAAAGCGACGCCCAGGCAGTTCATTGAGCCCCAAATATCCACTTGACTCTTGGTTTAAACCACGATTTACATAGAATAAAAATCTAGAAAAGAACATCCAAAATTGACACAGAGATAGGAGTGCATATTCTACATGAAGAATACGATCAACGGATCATGCATTCACATAAAACTCGAGAACATAACTCTTGGATAGTTCTTTCACAGCGAAAAATTGCACTTTGGGCGACTTTAATACTCACAGGCTTCAAAAGGATTATGGGGGTATATTCAGACAAATCAGGCAGCCTATATCTCTTAGAATGTATTAGCATACCATGAAGCATCAGCTCAACACTAGGGTTCAACCTGTAAAGCAATGGATTCATCAATGTTTCCTTCAAAATAAATATTAGGAACAAAAATGGACAATTCTGAAATTTCAATGATGCATTTGCGGCATTTATATAAGAACTTAAAGGTTCTATATGTGTAACTTAGTTCCTACTTTGTAAGTGAATATGATGATTGTGTTATAGTATAAATCATAGTGAACTGGTGGAATTTGATCATTAATTAGCCCGCACCAGACAGCTGTGACCGCAGTTGAAGTTATTAGCATTTCCATGAGCAGGCGATGAATTCTAAAAGCATAGAGCGAAGAGGATCATAATTTGGACTAGTTTCGATGGAAACAAGCCAACAATTGATCCTTAGAATCAAAACTCACTTTCACAAGTTGACATTTAACAGAAAATAATTCATATCTCTTCAATAGATTGAACGTATAAATGAATCCTTGTTCATTGTTTGAAGTCACAACAGAATTATGGAAGGCGGAAAGTTTCGGAGATAGCTGATGGCAAGCCGCCAAATTACGGATGTGGGCTTTGCTATCCTATTAATTGCCCGAACTTTGGGGCAGGCCGGATGGGTAAATTATATTTGAATATGCAAGATAAATTCTATAGAGATGTACCTTCTACTTGTAGTTTTGTTCTTCTTGAACGAGAGAGTGAACATCGATAGTTCAGCACCCGAATCTCTCCCCTTCCTCGATTCCTTCACTTTGAATTTACATATCAAAATCATCAATGAAACACTAAAGTTTAGATATAGAAGTTCTTCTAAAAGATAATGATTAGTAAGGAAGTCCACCACATTGTCTAGTAAACAACATACGTTAGATAACAAACCACCATTCGAGGATGTTTTATTACATTTATAAGGATGTAAAACTCTATGTTCCAAATCCCTTGTTCGGGGCACGAAGTTTGCTCTGTGATGGCCATTTTACGTTGTGTTTTGACAGCCTGTAGTTTAGCTGTCGTTTCTCTAACTGTTATGAGAAGAAAACTTATCGGGGAGAAACATATCATATCCACATTACTCATTGAAAACTAAGCGCAATTGACACCCAGAGTCACCATTGTCATTTATAGGCTCCCTCCTGAACAAATCCCCATGTCCAGGATAAGAACACGAAGAAATTCTTCCGTTTTCGTACATGATATCCTCAACTTTAGCTTTTAATCTCTATTTTGACAAGGCTGAAACTGACCAAGGAATAAAATTCACATACACAAACAGATATTGAACAGAAAAGAATTCATATCCTTTGATTGATTAAAGAATAAATGAATCAATCACATCTTCCTTTGTTTAGTAAGTTAACTCTTAGTGCATTAGTTAAATATCGTAGTTTTTTAGAGATAATTGTAGGAGAGATAGGAACCTTCCTCTCTCTAAAATTCTATTCTTTTTGAAAAGATCGATGCGCATCAATTGTTGATCACTCTAGAATCTCCCTTCCTCCGCAGGTAAAATCCTCCCAAAATCTGAACAATCTATCCTTTTTTCATATTCCATTTCCTCGGAAAAAATGAGATAGCCCAGCTGCTCTGCAAAGAAAGGCTTGAACAATCTAAAAAACCTTACTAAATTAGTATCGTGAAAAACAATCACATGACTAAAAATACATTGGAATACAATTATTGTTGTTTACCTTACCTGCTTTTCCATTGTCATACTCCAACTTTATTTCTCATCAAGAATCTTCTATGCTCATCCGGGAACATTGCAAAGGAGAAAAAAAGAAGAAAATATTATTAGTTTGGTATTATAAATTTAGCATATACGCCAATTATTAAATCTTTGAGAGAGCTAAGGTGTTGAAGGAACGAACCTGTGGAGAACTGGAGGTGTGGGCATTTAATGATCTTTAACGATAGAAGAGACGTGAGTTATTGTTTCAATGTCGAGACTTGAGATTTGGAAGAAGCATGATTTCAAGAGTCAGGAGAAAAGAGCGTGAGACACTCTTTGGGAAATAATTTCATGTCTTCCACTCCACCATCGATCTCTAATTTAGTAAGAGAGGTGGCACACCAAACCCCACTCACAGGGCATGAGTTATTACCTCCCCCGATTGCAAGTTCACATAGTTTGGAAGGCAAAATCTCTCTCTTAACCATCAATTCCGGACAATGATATAAACGGAACTTCTCTACAGATGAGTGCGTGGTGCAGCTGACTGAGCTTTGAAACTGACCATTGATAACCTGATATACCAAAGCAAGGGGCAATTCAATAGTCTCAATATTTGGGTTATAAGATAGATCCAACTTACGTAAAGATGTGAGATCACCCTTTGAAATTGAAATGGAGAGCTCCTCAAGCTTCTCAACACCATTGATCTTGAAATCGGTCAACTCGAGGAAGATGCCTAATGACAAGGATAACGAGCGAGAATCATCCATGACACCACCGTTGATTGTGAGTCTTTTAAGGACTGGAAGATGGCATTTGAACAACTTAGGAAGGAGAAACTCTAATTTTGAACACTTGGAGATTGATAAATAATTCAATGTAATTGGGTAGCCCCTGACTTTGCGGGGATCTTGAAAACTACAATCACGGATTACGAATCAAATGTTGGTTTGCAAGATTTCCTCCTCTAGTAGTGACTCCACAGAATCGCATCCTATAATTGAGAGTTGATGTGGTGCAACTGGAATTTGCTTCCATTGAGACACGTTTGAAATTTCAATTTATAAAGTTTGAAGAGCTGTGAAGTCATAATAATCTAGCATTTGCAACTGCAATTCACCAAAATCCACCATCTTGTTTGCGGATAGTGGGTTCAAGCGTGGCGAAAGCCTTAAGCGAGAATCACGGGCACTTGTAAATTTGAAGCTCCTTTAATGAAAGAAGATGTTCTAGTAATTTCCTAGTAAGTTTTGGACACTCTCCTATAGAAAGCTTTTGGAGATGAGGGAATAATTCTCCACAACATAACCATGTCTCCCAGTTTAGCAGATCCTCAAATAACAATGTTTCCAGGGATTGAAATGAAGCATTCCCATAAAACTTAGTACCCACAGTTTCTACTCTGGTCATTCTTGAGATGCGTAGACATTTAAGATGGGCTAATTGTCCAACTGGTGGCAATGTCAAGCAATTGCAACAACCCCCTAGCTCAAGGGACACGAGATTATTCAAGGTTGAAGGATCTCCAAGCCAATTTGGAAATCTTACACCAGGATAGACTATGATAGAGAGTTGCTTTAAATTTGGATGAGGTTATAACTTGTTTAGTATATCATCAGATGTAGCATCATGTTGTTGTAATATAATACCACCATTTGTACCCAAACCAAATTTTCTTCCATGGACTAACTCATCAAGGTAATTCATATTAGCCCAATTCAAGATTAACTCATCAAGGTAACTCTCGTCCTTCATATTAGCCAGTAATGCATCGTTAACACTCGTCACATTCTTCATGTTTGAAATATGAAGTGTTCCTCGAAGCTCTGAGAGCTCCCTCAATTCTAAGATTCTTGATCCACTCTTTTGGTCCACAATAAAATCAGTTAACCTCTGTAAATTTTTTAATCGCCTAATACCATAAGTTGACATTTCTTTCAATGACTTACATCCAAAAAGATCAAGGTAATGCAAATTAATCAATTTCCCCACCCTTGAAGGCAATTCAATAAGATATAGACATCCTCTCAAGATCATGATTTGTAAATTGCATAAACAATATATTGACTCCGGTAATTTTCGAATCGATGTATAAGACAAATCTAAGTAGCGTAAATGTTTCAAATTGCCTATAGATTCAGGCAATTTCATTATTTGATATCCACACAGAGACAACACGCGTAGACACCTCATTATTGGTAATATATCTTGGAATACCCTTTGGCTTAATGTATAATCTGGCCAAGAGAATAATCTCTTCACATCTAAGGAGATAGAACATGTTAGCTTTAACAAAAGCCTCGAGCTTGTTGAATCAACAACATAATCAACTTGTGTATAGAAAGTGGCGAGCTTCTCATTTACCTTTTGTACCTTATCATCTTCCCTGCGATCTAAAAATCTCGAGACACATCTTGCAGACGGCTCATGTATTAGATCATGCATT
Organism: Tetrastigma voinierianum; assembly: GCA_016808115.1. Taxonomy (NCBI): domain Eukaryota; kingdom Viridiplantae; phylum Streptophyta; class Magnoliopsida; order Vitales; family Vitaceae; genus Tetrastigma; species Tetrastigma voinierianum. The sequence continues at coordinate 114,702 of JAEQBH010002078.1, forward strand.
ACAAAGCATGATTCTTTTCCTGATCTAATAGATTTTTGGAAAAAAGACTTAGCTAGAAGCTCATTGAAATATGACTCACCTATCTTTTCCATTCTTCTTTCTTGGTTTTGTTGTGGATTAAAGAGCCTTATATATCACAACAAAATCAACTCTCTTTCATAAAATTTGGGTGATGCAGGGGAAAATGAAACCGATAAGCAAAACCTTTGCTTCACAAGGTAGGGAAAGATGGTGATAGCTTAATCTTAGAGATGGAAAGAAGAATTCCATAAATGACTCTAAAAATGCCATACCTCACTATTCAATACATGTCCTCCAAATTCACTTTTTTTATACCTTAGAGTGAAGGAAGTGCGGTGATTTAGCATTGACGGAAATCCGTGGCACTTATCCACGATCTGTATGCCTATCGATTCAAGCTCACTGCACGCATCAGAGTCTCTATCTTGAAATGCAATCTTTTGAAAAAGGCTCCAACAAGGTTGTGGACTTAATTCTCCCAGACAATGAGTGCGGGCTACATGCATAGTTTTTGCAAATGATTCATCGACCCAAGTCATGACAAGCTTGCTTCATACATTTCACTAGAGCGGGCTCGTAGGCTATCAACTTTCGGTCGAGACCCGCATCCCCGAGCGTCATCGAGAACAAGCGAAATTTCTTGTTAGCAAGGCCCTCTTTGAGTTGACGCTGGAGCATATCCAGGGTTTCAGGTCGAGTAGGTGACTGGGTGCCTCACAGAAATTATTTGGTTACCTTGAGAAGATGAAACTCAGTGGAAACACAGACCCATGCTTTCACATGGAAGTGTTCCTTCATTTTTTTCATCATTGTAGAGAAGCTGAGCAAGTGTGGTCTTGCCTGTGCTGCCCATCTGCAGGCTATCGGATCCATATGTCCTTCTGCCACTCTTGTGTTATCGAAAGCAACCTTTTGCCAGCTCGTCCTTAATTTCCACCTACCATACCTGAGGACTCATCCACCAAAAGAAGTGGAAGGTGATCTTGATGGAGGTTTCTTGCCTCCGCCTTCTTTGAGCCAAGCCCAGACTTTTTCTAGGCGGCTAGCCATAAGTTTAGTAGTCATCATAGCTAGACTCCATGCTTTAAGTAGAAAATAGAGCCATAACCCAGTCAGAGAACTTGTTCCACGATGGGTTCATGGGTTGGTGCAAGTCGCGGCGCTTTGATACAGCGTATGAGAAACGCCGGTAGCAATCTCGTCCAGGCAGGGTCCTCGCATCGCCACCTGGCGTCGCCAACACGCACCATTAACAGCGGCAGTGTTTGAAAGTGCTTCACCTCTGCATCATTGGCTTACGTTGGAGCAACCACGATTTCCTCTTGATTCATTAAGGAGTTCTGGCTAATCTTAAGTCATTTGAATAAAGTTTATAAGATCTGGAGAAACCCGACCTCTCGAACAAAACGAGCTGGCAGGAAAGTGCGTCGCCATGTCTGTCATTTGTTGCTTTGAGATAGAGGTGCTTAGGTTTGTCGCTGCCAAAGTGTGGGATCCATGGGCCAGGCCTTGGTATTGTGAGCCCTCATGGGACCCGAGCCCAGCTTGGCCGGCCCGGGAACGCCGGTCAATCCTCAGGGAGCCCGGGCGCCCAGGCGCCGGAGCACCTCATTCGTTGCTTCCCACACAGGCGTTGTTCATCCGGATGCCTCGTCACCGAATGCTTCCCCGGGCATTGTTCATCAGATACCTCGTCCTGAGATCGCCTTTCCCGATCGGTAACTCCGCTGACGCGTCAACCATCTCTTCATAATATAAATATAAGTTTTCCCACGAACCAATCTCTCCTCCTCCAACGGAACAGGAAGGCACTCTCAGCAGCGGCCCTATCAGGAAAGCGGTTACATAAGAAGAAGAACAAGCCACCCTTTCCGAAATAAGAGTCATCTTCCCCTAGCATTAGGGGGAGAAATCGTCCACTCTCCGGAAAAGTTGGATCTCTTATCTCCCTCCATAAAAGGGAAACAAATCCTACCCAGAATAAGGTGCCTTGGTGCGATTCGAGATTCACGAACATTGCGCTTTGGTCTCAAGAGCTAACTTTGCAGCGGAGAATGACGGAATACCACCGTTGTCTTCTTGTTTGTTTGCGAGGTTCGCGGTCGGTGGTGATGCCCCAGTCCATTGACTGCGAGAATTGGGAACCCTGGTGAAGGCGCGATACGTAGGAGCCAAGCGAAATATCGAGGAGGCGATGCGGAAAGGCTTAGGGTACACGGCTCCCAAGTGGATCTCAGATCTCAGGAAGCCTTGGCCATTCCAGGAACATACCAATCAGACAGAACGAGGAACATATCACCATGTCGACCGGAGTAAACCCACTGTCGGGGACCACTTCCTCCTTTGGCCATTTGGAGATGGAGGCCGCGAGGAGGAAGCGGGTAAACCGAATGGCGGGTTACGAGCGGGCGGGCCGTTGCGGCGAAAGCGGCCTTCTGAGCCCGCGGAGTCAGCGGGCGTGACCCCGAGGTGTACGCTAAGAGTGAGCCCTGGCGGCGAGCGAAGAAAGGAAAGAACCCCTCTACCATTCGCCAGTGATCATCGGTGATGGCAGGCTCTCTTGAATGACTCTCCCGCTTGTCGCTCATACACCCCAGGTAATCACGGCCGAGTCCATAAAGAGACCTCCCTCGCTTGATCCAGCCAGAATATGGCGGAACTGACGTCGTCTGAAGAGAGGCAGCGAGGGGATGGACCCCGTTCACAATTGGCCCCTGAACATGTTGCCACCTAAATCGAGGGAACTGCCCCTCCATTTTTACATGCACGGTATCCTCTCAGGGCGTTCCCCGTCCCGCATGCGGCCCTTTATCCCCCTGTTCGGGGCCCCTACGACATGCTGTCCTCCCCTTTGGGCCAGCATATTTTAGACTATGAACCTCCTCGTGGGTTCGTTATTCGCCATTGCTATGTGCGATGACTCCTCAGGCGTACAATCATTTGTTGCATTTCCAACCTTGGCTTGATGATCCTCGCGTAAAGGGCAGCCAAGCTCCCATTGTAAAGTGTTCACGAGCCGGCCTCGAAGGCAGGCTTTGCTTTGGTTTCTAAACTTCCAGGATGTCGATAAATTCATTCGACGAATTGTGGGTCGTGTTCGTCTCCCAGTATCTGTGCTCAGTCAGGCAGAAAGGGATTATCAGCTCCCTACAATCCATCCTTAAACGGGAAAGCGAGTCCGTCAGGAATTTGGGCGGTCGGACCAATGGAGTCCGGCTGGTCGATGTCTACAATATGATCGCGGTATTACGAAACTGGAAGAAGCTTTGGGCGACCACTCCATTCTTCGATCTTTATCCCTTGGACCGTAGGCAAGCTATGGAAAAGGAATTATCTGCAGACGGGCGGATAAATTCTCTCTGTTGGAAGATAACATCAGAGCCACCTCCTTGGCTTAGTTATGATTACCACCTGGGCGGCAAGCGAAGCGCTAAGGGCCCCACGTCAGAAGAAGCGACGAGAAGATCGAGAAGCGGCAAATGACGATCAGAAGAGGAAAAATCCCCTAATTCTTTGCTCTCGGCATCGCCTACGTTGCGGCTCCTACCCGTCATCCAAGGACCTCCCGGAACTTCCAAATGGCCCCCACATGAGGCGAGGTCGGACCCGACTAAGCAGTCCCTACGTGCAATTATCACGGGGATCATGTGTGCTGAGACCAATCAACGCTAGATCTTAATTCTTGGTAAAAGCTAGTCGGGCCGGGCACCTCGAGACTAGTACTTACGGGATCCAACTTTTCGGGGCGGCGATCGCTCCTTGTGTGAGGGTTATTTGCGAGATGCGAACATGTACCCGGGACCGACGACTATCAACTTTAGCTACTAGGGGCTGGGGTGTGACGATATCAATAAAGAACGGCGGAGGAAGAATGCTCGAGGCGGCGTAGTCGACGGAGTAAACACCGTCGCCAACCAAGGGGATATCATGTGGTCTAACTGGGTTGATGGCCTTATATCCCTTTCCCCCTATTAATACTACCTGGTCATCCACCACAACTACGGCCTTAACTTTATGCTTGTTTGTATGTATTAACAGTTTTGATGTGCATAGGGTTCTCGTCGATCCGGGCAGTGCGGCCGATTTGCTCCATCTCCTAGCCCTTAAGCATATGGGAGTCCCGATGGATCATCTCTGTTCCACTGGCAAGATTTTGTCAGGTTTCAATGGAGCTACCACACTATCAATTAGGGACATCACCTTTCTGTCAGCAATGGAAGCTTCGATAAGTCATTCTCAGTGGTAGAAGACACGAGGCCATATAATGCTATCTTGGCGAGGCACGGCTACATGCCATGAAAGCAGTCCCCTCCACATATCACCAGACTATCAGCTACGGCCGCGTCGGGTCGACACCTCACGGGGGAAGCCCATTCGGCTGCGTGGTGCTGTCGGCTCGATGGGAGTAGTGAGCAGGAGTGCTCAGGTAGGCAGTCCTTCGAGGACCAGCCCACTATGATAGCAATCACGGTCATCCCCACGGCCCGGCCCAGGAGGATAGGGGAACCATTAGCGGTCGACCATTCGCCCAGCACCCCTCGATGCGTGAGACGGAAATGCATATATGTTAACACCCTCTTCAGGAGGAAAAGGCAAACTATGACCCGGGTGATGCGGAGTTAAATGCCGATATGTTTGCTTATATATGCGGATATGGTAGAATCCCATTTTTGCCTCCCACAAGGCTAGCGATCGTCCCCTACATCGAGCTGTCAAGCAAAGTGGAGCGTTTTCACCCAGATCGCCACTTAGTGCGTCCTAGTGAAGTTGATGACATACGCATAATGGTTATCATAGCGGGTTAAATACCGAATGGTGGCGACGTGGTGGTGGTTCCAAAGAAGGAAACAAGTGGAGAGTAATGTGTGGACTACGGATCTCAGCGGCCTTTGTCGAAAGATAGCTTCCTATAGCATAGATCGAGTGTGGATTGCCTCGGCAAGAACCGGTATGTTATCACTCACAGACGCCTTCTGGGATACCACAGATCCCCATTACACCCTCCGGATCTGCGGAAGCGTCTTTCATCACCCCCCATGGACTCTACTGTTATAATGTGATGCCTTTCGGCTTAAAGAACGCAAGGGCAACCTATTAAAGGTTGGTGACACAAATGTTTCGACCATTACTCGGTCGCACGATGGAGATCTATATTGATGATATGCTAGTGAAATCCAAGCAGCGCCCGGATCACGATCATCTCAACGAACATTGACCTCCTTAGAAGTATGGTATGGCTTAGACCTTAAAATGTGCAGCGGGGTCAGGACGATACCTCGGCTTTATGGTAGCTTCGAAAGGGGGACAGGCTAATCTGCGCAGCTTAAGGCCATCTTCGCAATCCCACACTTTGGCTCGAAAGGGATCCGGTAACCTAGTGGTGGCCGTATCTGGGCGTTTTATTTCCGGTTCACGGACTGCCAAAACCTTTACTTCACTACTCGAGAGGCAAATAGGCCGAATGAAATGAGGAATGCGACCATCCATTCGTAGCAATCAAACAATACCTGACAGAGCCACCGATTCTTGTAAGCCCAAAAGCCAGTGACACGCTCTATCTCTACCTAGCGGCCTCTGATGTAGCAGTAAGTGGCGCCTTGTTTAAAGAATGTGGAGATGCAAAGTTGAGGTCTGTGTTCTTTGTCAGCAAGTCCTTGACCGACGAGCCGGATCATTTTTCAGGCGGCTGCTCAGCCCTAGGACGGTATGAGCTCGAGCCATACTTTCGGGAGGCTCACCCAGTTGTGGTCTTGGCCGATCTTCCACTCAGGCCTGAATTCACAAACGATATGTCGGAAGGATGGCGGTTGGCGATGGAATTGGCGGAATGGCATTGGAAATTTACAGGCGAGACTTTTCGAAAAGGGGCAAGTCTTAGCAGACTTCCTTGCAAAAATCCCACAGTCCGATGCCTCCTCGAATAAAACAGGCCGGTGGATACTCTGTGCCGATGGGGCCTCCATACAGACAGGAGTCGGCATCGATTTGCAGTTAACCTCGGCTTGGAGAAAGAGTTGAGCGGAGTGAGTACGTTTAGGCTTCGCCACCAATATGAATCGGGGCCACGAGGCCGCGATATAGGAACTCGATCTCGCACTCGCCTTAGGCGGCCTTGATCTTGGATTGAGCTATTCGGCTAGTTGTCAGACGGGTTAATCGCGAGTCGAATCCGAGGATCTAGAATGGCGAAGTCACGTTTCGGTCGGCGAGAAATTGAACACCCTCACGACTGAAACTTGAGCCGTCCCGGGCGTAATGAGGCCGATGCCTTGGCGTGTGAGCACTTCGTTTCGATAACGGCTTAGTATTTCTCCCCATCTACTGACCCGGATTCCTACATCTTTGGGTGCTCGAATAAACGGATAGGCGAGAAGTTCCCCGTCTGGATGGATCCATACGACTTTACATAGCCAGGAGAACTACCCTGGCGATAGAAAGGCTCACAAAATTCAGATTCAGTTGGCTAGGTTCTCACTGGTAGACGGGCCGCTATATAAACGGTCCTGAGCCGGGCCATGCACGAAATGTCTAACTCAGGAGCAAGAGGCGTCGTGTTAGTTGAGTTGCACGAGGCATATGTGAAACCACCAGGAAAGAACACAGCTCAGGGCTCACACGAGGGGTGTGCCTTGACTATGGTTAGATGCTATTGAATGTCGAAAATGCGACCCCACCTTTAAAACCCCACGAAAAGCGAATGTCTCCCGTCTTAAATCTTAGGTCTGAGACTTGGTCTCCATCACTAGCCCATGGTCGTTTGCTCAATGGGGAATTGATATCGTCGGTCCGCTTCCTATTGCGTCGGCTCAGAAAAAACTATTATTGGTTGTCACCGATTATTTCAATAAATGGATAAAGGCGTGCCTTCCGGCAATCGAATAAAAAGATGTTACTGGTTCATACGGAAGAACATAGATGCGCCGGTCGACATCAGAGATCAATCATATCCGATAATGGGCCATAGTTTGACAAGCCGGGTCCTGTCGGGACAACGAGGAGTGAAGATAAAGCGTACTCTACCCTCGATATCCGCCCAGAAGCTGATAGCGGCGAAACCTCAGCAAAGCCTGCTTGTTGCCCTGGCGGTTAGATTCCGTTAAAGGTAAATGGGTGAGGAACTACGAGGTGCTCACAGGCTGCGGGACCGCCAGCGAGGAAATAACCGGCATCTCTTCTTTGCGCTTACTTGGAATGGAAGCGCTGTTTCAATAGGGTTGGTGCGCGTTGTGGATGCACCCCAGTCGGGAAAATGCAATCGGTGGTCGAGGTTAGACACAAGTGGCGGCTGCGAGCGACAGCAATCAGGGTAGCGTCCTACCCGTCGTAAGCTTGGTAAGCTCTTATAACAAACGATGAAGCCTCGGGTGTTCAGTAGGAGCGATCTGGTCTTGAAGTTTAAAGAATGCTGCGGATCCAGTGGCGGGGAAATTCCCAATCAAGCGGGAGGGGCTAGGTATGTAGTCACACGGCGGGGAATCACGGTCACATGCTATAGGCAAAGCGATGGAACTCTGTGCCTATAATGTGGAATGTCACGCGCGAAAAGGTATTGCTCGATAAAAAGAATGTCTTTGTTATCTACTACTGGCATATCTTACGTAATATTCTTAACGTGGGATCCATTTCAAAAGTCGGTGGCGCGGTTCAGCGACACGCTGACCGGCATAGATAACACTGCCTATAGGCGGTCGATTTAGTCAGGGTGGCGCGGTTCAACGACACAGACGAGCATAGATAACATCTAGTTGGTCGATTTCAGAAGTCGGGTGGTGCGGTTCAGCGACACCTTGGCCGGCATGATAACATCTGGCGGTCGGTCTGGTCAGGTGGCGCGGTTGATGACACTGCCGGCCCGGCATGGAATAACATCTAGGCGGTCGATTTCAACGTCCGGTGGCGCGGGTTCAGCGACGCACTTGACCCGGCTGAATAACATCTGGTTGGTCGATTTCAGAAGTCGGGTGGCGCGGGTTCATTGACTGCCGGCTGATGTAGATACCACTGGTTAATTGGTGGTCCGGGATGGCCCGAGTCAGCGACTATCAGGACAATTATTGGCTTGATCCATCCGGTGTATAGATGGTTTGTCGGCCCGCATGTTTACTGCGAAGGATCGTTAAGAAAAAGCGGGTAAATCGGGATGGCGTAGTCTGAAGCATCTGACATGATATCGAAATCAAAAATATGACGAAGAAAAGCAAATTGTTTGGTGCAAAAACACTTAATAAAACAAGTCCCGCCTTAACAGAGCACTTAAACCCTACTCAGCAACGGCATCCTTTTCAGCCGGGGGATCCGTTGGAAGAGTTGCCTCCTCTCTGGCTGCGGATGGGATATTCTCCGAACGGTCCTCCCCATTAACAACAACGGGGTCCAAAGCAGGAGCGGTAGTCGAAGTGCGAGGCGGCGAGGATGGCGAAGAACTGCAGGTCAGCGGGCCCGGGGATTCGACGTCGGAGTCGGATCTGAGGCTTGCTCCCACTTATGTTGTGCGTAAACACACAGCAACCATAGCCATAGTTGAATAGTGTGTCGCCGCTGGCATTGAACTCGGCCTCCATTGACTCCGCACTGATACTTGGCCTTCTCCGGAAGGCGGCGAAGTCGCCGCTATGGTTGAGTTCCATAACGGCTTAAGTCTCGTCATGGCGACCGTCTACTCTTACGCTTTGCAACTGCAAGGCGCGCCTCACGGCTGACCCCATGCTTTCCGGACTCAGCCCTCTGGCGGGCCTCTTATGGCGACGGGCACGTTGAACTGAGCTCGGACTCTATTTGTGCCGGATGAACCGCCCGCCGGTCGCGGCTTGGCCATCGTTGCCTCATGGCATGCCGGATCTCTCTCAGCCTCGGCCCGGGCGGCTCTCTCAGTTGATTCCTTAAGCTCCAGGCGCGAAAAAAACACGCCTTTCGGCCTTCTTTAATAGCGCTCTATCCGCTCGACCATTGTATAACATATAATCGTAACCGCTCGGCGTCCCTTAGCCGGAGCTCAAACTCGTGATGCTGAAGCGCCATGTTCCTAACAGCGGCGACGGCCTACAAAGAAACCCATTAGCAACTAAGGAAACAAGCAATAGCGTTAATACCATCCGACGAAACTCCCTATCTTACCAGCTCGGTGGCCCCGGGCCGAGTGGTTTTGGGACTGTATCCGTCATCGATAATGCAGCGAAAATCCTCGCGAGGTAGGCGGGGAGGTGCCGAATAATCCTCGCGAGCCCATACTTTGGCGACTCTGGGCACCGTATATGTGCGGACCACAAATTGTCTAAGCCGGTTGGCGCGGACTCGCTCCACGATGAAAAGGGCTCCCAGAGGCGCGGTATATCTTCACCTCCTCCACCACAGGCCAGGCGCTCCGGCTCGGGGAGACCGGCCGTGGGGAGGAAAGGTGGCTTGTGGGTTATCTGGTCCCAGGCCCGGTGGGACTGGGCGGTCAGGACCGCATATGCTTGACTGCTTGGTTTGCTTCTCGGCCGATCGGCGGGATGCCGGCGCACACGGAGCCCGGATTACCCTCATTCGATTACGATCGGGCGGCCTGTCCGGTTCAGTTCCGCTGTAGGCCACACATCGAGCGGGGATGATTGCACGGTCCACACGAGCTTCAGGTCATTGGTGCTGCCGATGGCCAATGGGCTCGGTCCCACCGGTCCCAGAGCAGGCGATGTCAGACTTCATTCTTGGAAATCACTGTCGGCTTTCTCTTGCGAAGCGTAGCGTCGAAGCGACCTGTCATTCTCTCTTCTAATTCTTAACACCCTCCCGAATCACGGGGACCTTACGTGTCGACAGAGGCCCAGTGCCAATCCTCACCCACGGACCCCGTGTTAGGCGGCTGGTATACTTTTCGCTTGACCTTTACCACTCGGGGGGCAGCTCCGGCCACTTGGACGAGCGGGAGAAAGCGTTCGGGAAGGTCACTTCTAGCTCTCCCACCCGGGGAGGGAGCGAGAGGGCGAACTAGAACCCCGGCTTGAAGGAGCGAGATGACCTCGATCTTAGGCCCTGGCAGACCCTACTCGATGCGCCATTTGCTTGGGATCCACACGGGGGTAGCAGCCGGAAGCTGGCGTACGTAGTCGACAATCACGAAGTGCTCCTTCCACGATGTCAGGGGCGATGGCGGGAATGGCCAGGAGGGCATGGGGTCGGTTGTCTCCACGGTCAGATATGTTCTGCAGTGCATGGCTTAAGCGGTGGCGCTCGACTCGGAAATCTCGGTCGGCAGATCTTCTCAATGCTCGGCTTCTCCGCGTTTCACCGGCCTTATCCTTGAAGGCCTTTCACGCACGAGCAGCCCAGTGGTTTAAAGCATCGTAACCCGTCAAGCGTCGGGGCATGGGTGACCATGGGTCGTGACTACACACTGGGAAGGATTGAGACAGATTAACATTGAGCAGAGGGGAGCAGGGTCTCATCAAAGGACCCCTCGCTATGGCACCCTTTAGTCTCAGGTCTTAGGCGAGTCGAAACCCATTGACAATCTGCCCGGTGGTGGACCAAGCAGGACATGGACGTTCGACCTTTGGGCCACGTTCGAGGAAGTAAATAATGAAAAGCTCCACCAACGTGAGATCAAGTTTAGTGCAGGTGGTCGGCCTGTATTTGCCCGTTAGGATCACGAATCACATTGGGGTGAATGAAGTAGGCGGCGCTGGGTAAAATCTGGCTTGTTTGACTATGGGCGCACGGGAAGCGTAACACAGGTTGTGAGATGCTCTGGGTAAAAGAACCTGCAGATTGTGTTCTCCACTCAAGGTAGACTCGTCGGGCCTATCCACCAACTGGAAGTCGATGTTGTCAGGCACCTCGCAGTACCTCATTAGTTCCTCCATCGTCAGAGACGAGATGATGCTACTTGCAGAAGGTGTCACCCAGGTACACCCTCCGGGCCGACCACTCATGGAAGTTTTTTTCTAGCCCCTCGCCATTCTACAAGAAGATCAAAAGGAAAAGGAAAAAAAGAAAACAATTATTAGACTACAGCCCATTTTACCTAGATGGTCTGAGGCGTACTTGAGCCGAGCGAAAGCGCGGGCAGTTAATTTTGAGTACCCATTCACTTCGAGCCTTTAGCGATTGAAACCGGTCGCACACGAGGACCCGGCACTGCGAGGCGATGATAGTTACTGTGTAGAATGAAGTGCGTGAATGCACGCGGCGATGAAACGAGCGAACTCAAGGTAGAAGCGCTTTATTCCGCGGTGGTTGGTTGCGAAGGAAAGAAGATAAACGAAATAACACGAGGAGAGGGAAAAAGGTGCGGCTTAATGATGCTATCTATATATCACCAGCCTAGAGATTACATGAGTCGCATTTAATGCGGCTGACGTGATCGTCTGCAGAATCTCGACCAACCTGACGGTTCGGCCCAGGGCACTGTAGACTATGGTGGGCGAGCCTGAGGGCCTTATCTCGGACGGATAAACGCTAGTTAACCAATTTTGTAATGACCAACTAACCTCAATTAGATAGAATTATAGAATATCCACACACAATTGCAATAAGGCATAAAAGTGATAAAAAAAACTACAATTTTATTAATTGCACCAAAAAGGTGTTCCGCATTACATAGCAATGCTTGTTGCAACTGATATTTTTGATACATTCAGAGCTTACAAGACATCGAAATTACAAGAAAGCAGATGAAGCATCGATCCGGGATCCAAGAAAGAAGGCGCCACGAAATTTAAAAGGAGAAAAGAAGGTGGTAATGGTAGAGCGAGAAGCGAACCGTCTTCTTAGGTAGAGGCGAAGATGGTGATGGGGTGCGAGCGAGTAGAAAGCCGTCTTTGCTTGGCGAGGCTGAAGGGAGGAAGAAAGAGGGGATGAGGGTGGTGGAAGCTGAGCAATCCACATGATTCGGCGGGGGTGTCCCGCCGGATGCGGCGCCATTGGTTTAGAACCACGAGCACCGCCTCGAGACATTTTCGACTCAGCTCGAAAACCATGCGGTCTCGTAGGCCACGCTGAAGGGCCGCATTTCGATGTCGATCTGCTTGAGTCCCTCGTCCGCAATCCTTCACTTGAGTCTCGCTTTAGGCGACCAATCATCTCTTCCCGGATGAACATGGATGCAGGTAGAACCTCATCACTCCAGGAATAGCACCTGCTTAATCCTCGATCTAGAGATCAGCGAATATTCGGCATCTAATGTAGTTTCCAAAAAAAATTATGAAATTCGCATTGTTGGCACATTCTTTTATCTTGTTCCCACATGAAACAACGGTCAAAGCTGGTTCTTTTTTCCAACGGGCCGTGTTTGCCCGGCCGAAAAGGGGGCATTGTGGGATCCATGGGCCCCGGGCCGAAGCCAGCCGACGGCCAGAGCCCTCATGGGACCGAGCCCAGCCCGTTTGTTGACGGGAGGCAGCTCGTCGATCACTGGGTCTTTCATTGCCTCTCATTTCTGAGATGCTTCCCAAATGTTGTTCATCGGATGCCTCGTCACCGGATGCTTCCAGGCGTTCATCCGGATCTCATCGGATCTGTACTTTTCCGATCGATGCTTCCCTTTGAAAGCAGAAGCTATCAGCCGTCTTCTTGCATGTATAAATATAAGTTTTTCCACAAAACCAGTCTCAGCCTCCTAGAATAGGAAGACACTCTCGTGTGGCCTGTCGGAAAGCGGTTACGTAAAAAGAAGAACAAGTCACCCTTCCAGAAATAGGCCATCTTTCCACACCATTAGGGGAGAAATCGTCACATTTCTCAGAAAAAGTTGGATCTATATCTCCCTCCGTAAAAGGGAAACAAATCTGCAGAATAAGGTATCTGGTCGATTCGAGATTCACAATTGTTCGGCTTTTGGGTCTCAAAGACACTTTGTCATCGGATGGGCGATGGAATAGCATCGTCATCTTCTTGTTTATTTTGCGGGTTCAGTCGGTGGTGAATGACGGAGTGGTGTTGGTATGAAATTAGGATACCACACAATAAAGTGAAAATGGCAAAGAAGTACTGGTTTTGGTTTACTGAGTTATAGAATGGTCGAGGGAATCATCAATATTAGTGGTAGGCCCAGATGCTCACACGTAGTTGAAAACTATCATTTAGTGGTTGAATTTTTTTTTTTTTTTTTTTAAAGGAAAACAACAAAGACCAGCTGTACCATCTTAATTTGTTGTGGAAAAGGTGGGTGAAGCTTTCAAAAAGAAAAGCAAAAGAAACAAAGCAGATTCCAACAATTTTGCTCTTCTTTCCTCTTTTTATCATCTCTTTTTTTTTTTAATTAATTTTCTTTTTCATTTGCACATTTCTTCATTTTCTCTTATTATTATTAGTTTATAGATGTACAAAAATATTTGTTATATATAACATTATCATTCTTGATATTATTAAATCTAATCATTAATATTTTTTTTATCAATATTAATATTTTAATATTAATGATAATAGTGTTATAATTTAATAATTTTATAATTATAATGATCACTTTCATTGCTTATAATTATTTTTTTTAAAGGAAAAATAATATTATTGATTCAAACTTGCAATAGATCAATAAATCCAAGTCTGAAATAGCCCCAAAAATCATATAGGATGAAAGCGATATATGAGATTCTTAGCATAATAAATTGGCGTAAAGCACCTGAGGAATTTGATAAAATAGTTCTTAGAATGTCCCAGTAGCTACAGTTCTTTGGCAATATCGAGCGATCGTAATTTAATATCTTGGTAATCAATTTGTGCTACTTTGTGCAGGAGAGCTGATATAGCGTAATGGATAGAAAACGTCGCAGCAAGGCGATGAGCAACCTTGCGCGTTATATGAAATTCGACTGACAAATCAACGTCGATAAAACGATGATAACACAAAAAAAAAAAACATAAATCTTTATGGAAAACGAAACTTTGTGCTTGATAAAATGAAGAAAATGAAAGTTCGAGATAAGTGATTTCAGATTCGAGAATAGCAAAATTCTTCTATACTTATTTGAGAAAAATATGCTATAAAAAAAAAAAAAGAGAGAACGGCGGCTAGGTGGATGGATCCATTACTCATAATTATCATTTTTAGAATTTACTACTATTTTCATACAAACTATGATACATTATTGCAAATAATTATATGTAATTAACTAATATAATGATTCATTACTTAATAATATAGATACCGTAGGATTTAGGATGCCAACTTGGAAGCATCATTGAGTGTAGATTTGAAAATTGTGTGGTTGTGGTGTAGCACAAAAGTAAAGTATGTGAAATGCTATAAACACTTTAATTATAGCATGTTTAGAGGTAGTGTTACGTGTTTTACATGAATTTAGATATAAAATACTCAAAAATAGTATATGAAATTGATTCAAAACATATATGAGTTTTACACTAATCAAATATCTTGTATGTGTTTTATTGAAATAATGTTATTCTATATACCCATCAAATGTATTATCCCTTCGAGCTCGACTTCACTAAAATCCATTTCATATGAAACATGAAATGAAACTTTTGAAGTTTTTCTTTTTTTTCAATATCTAACATAATTGACTAACCGAAGAAGCCAATTTGAACAAGGAAGAAGAATTAAAATACATGTGAAAAACCTATTCACAGAGGCCCCATGTTCTGAATAATCGTTATGATGGAGTATGGTTCTCAATTTTGAGAATGTGACTTTGTTTAGACAAAATCAACATGTGGGGCTCACTAGGAGCCGAGTCGTCAAGAGAATCATCAATATTAGTTGTAGGCCAACCTCTGGAACAGAACTTGAAGCGAAACTGAGGAGTTCGTCTGCCATATCTGTCGACTGTTGCTTTCAGATAGGAATTCAGACTATTGGTTTGTAGTTCTAGGATACTACCAAAATGAAAATGACAAAGAAGTACTGGTTTTGGTTTACTACATTATAGAATGGTCGAGGGAATCATCAATATTAATTGGTAGGTTATATATACTTTATGTTGTTGAACACTACCATTGATTTTGTACTCAACCAAAAAAAACTACCCTTAAAATAAAAATACTAATGGACATCAATGAACATTTGTCAAGATCGTTCTAACGTCTCCCACTTTTACACATACCTGTGGCATAAGTATTAATCAGTAGAGTATGTTCTTTTGTAGGATTTAAGTTAATCCAACCTGACTTACGCCTTATGGCTGACTTAAGCGAAATTATGAAATTCGGTTGTCAGTTACGTTGTTTGCCAAATTAAATTAAAAAATTTATTGAATTATAAAACTATTTGACACACACATATATGTATATATATATATATATATATTTGGGTTCAGGTTAGGTATGGTTACACAAATTATTGGTTCAAGTCCAACCCAAATTACAAAAAAATAGTGCCTAAACCCGACCAAACATCGTGTTGGGTTGGACCCGCCCAAGTTACAAGGAGCTGGTTGTTGCATGCCACAAATAAAGAAATATCAACCTCATAAATCATGACAAGCATCCTTCAATTGAGCCTGATGATGGGGCAGTGTAAGATTAATTTAATCTTCATCATTTCAAAATTAACCAAATAGCAGAAAAAGAGATCAGTAGGCAGTTGTTTCTCTCCAAAAAAAACAAAGGCATGGTTAGAACTTAGAAGTGCCAAAAAACCCAGAAAGTATAGTAGACAGCTCAACATTCATTCACAACATTCATTCAACTAGACAGTAGACACTGGACAGCAGACAGACACCTTCTCCCTCCTTCCTCCTTCCACCTCCTGTCCTGTCAGATCTCACAAGATCCAGATTCTCCTTCCTTTTTCCACCATACGGCGTCGTTTTGGACCACTTTTTTTCACCCCTAAATTTTTTTTATTTTTTTATTTTATTTTTATTGTTAAATTAAACTTTTCCACCGCTTACTCCTTATCGCTCTGAATTCATGGCGTTTGGAAAAATTTCCAATTGGATGCCCCCTTCGATGCTCAAAATGCGTACTATGGCAGAAAGTGAATCAAACATTTAATTAATTCCATTTTAATTTTACACTTGTGGATCAAATTCCACACCAAAAATCAACCTCAAAAAAAAAAACCCTAAAAAGGTCTCCCACCCAGCAGTTTACTGGCATATGTAAAAAGGATTTTCAATCATTTTTCTTTTGCTCATAATGGTAATAAAAAAAGCACATAGGTGACATTTAAAAGAATACAGGGAAGGACCCATCCACCAAATCACCCTTGTTGGAGTTGCTCCCCCTCAAGCCATTTCTTGGTAGCTCCACCAGACCAAGGATGCCAACCAAACAAGCACACTTGAAGTAGTATAAGGATAATTAGGGCGGGTAAAATTTGACATGATACGTAAACACGATATGAACTCAATACAGTTTTTACGAGTTTGGATTGAGTATAATCGTATTTGGATCATATTCGTGTTAATCCACCTAATATGTTTAATAAATGTGTCATATTCGTGTTGACCTATCTTACACGAATTTGATTCATTTAATTATTATATTAATTAATTAACCTATTTAATAGGTTATTTGTTTTAAATATGGATTATTAATTATAATTCATATTATTTTAAATAATAAAATTAATAAATAGGTTATTTGTATTAAACATGTATGATTAATTATAATTCTTATTATTTTAAATAATCAAATTAAATTAGTCATATTCGTGTTGACTTGCCTAACACGAATAATAAATGAGTTGAGTTTGGGTTAACGAATGTTGACATATTTATTATTCGTGTCGGATTTAGATTGATAAATATTAATACGATTTGTATATTAACACAATACGAATTACCACCCGTAAAGATGATAATCATATAAGTGCATATTCACTAACTTTCTAGGCTGGAATCTAACCCGCCTGCTTCAGGTAATAATTGGAGTTCAAAGTCAAAATAATTTATTTAAAAAAATATATATTCATGTAGTTTTTTTTCAAAATATTCATAAAATAGTCTTTTTATATTTTAAAATTGTATTTATCAACTCCGGTTTTAAAAATTAACCTTAAAATCATATTCAGCAAATACAGTTTTAATGTAAATTTAAAACCGTATTTATTAACTATAGTTTTAAGGTTAATTTTAAGCAATAGGTTGATGAATACGATTTGGAGTTAATTTAATCATGGATTGATGAATATAATTTTAAGGTTAATTTTAGCACTCGGTTAATAAATAATTTAAAAAAAAAAAAAACTAGTTATATGAATATTTTAAAAATAAATTTATATGTATAATTTTTCTTTAAAATGAATTACTTTCGTATCAAACTCCAATAATTGGACCTGGAATCCAAAGGAGGGATCGATGGAGGTGGTGGTGGAGACTTTTCTTTTTTTCTTTTTTTCATTTTTACTTTTTTTTTCTTTTTTTCTTTTTTCTTTGAAAACTGAATTCATTAATGACTTTCTGCCTTTTAGGCTGCAAGCAAACACGCCAGCCTCAGGTACTACTTGGACCTGGAATCCAACGCAGTGATGGTGGTGGAGAAGACTTCCCTAGTTTTTTACCTTTCTTTCTTTCTTTTCTTTTTGGGAAAACTCTATAAAGAGTTTGAACTCATTAATAACTGTAATAACTTTTAAATATAATTTAAAGGGAAATTATAATTTAAAAAACTTTGAATTTTTAACTATTTTTCATTTAAATCCAGAATATTTTTTTTTTAAACTTTAATTTTCATTATAGTTGTGACCTCAAATATCCTAAAACATAAGTCCAAACCTCCACTTAGATGACGTGGTGTCCATCATGACATAACTAAAGTTAATTAAAATTTTTTATTTTGAAAATTTGTACAATTTTTACATTTAAATTTTGAACAAAAAACTTTTTGTAAGTGTATAAATTTTAATTTAAATAGCAATTCTAGCTTTAGATGTCCATATATTAAAAGTAACTTTCCTAATTAACATTTTCCTTTTACTCACAATTGTAAAAATGGAGCAATAAACATATGGGTGGGTTTCAAAAGAATATAGGGAAGGAAAGACCCATCCACCAATAGATATTTCAAATCACCTTTGTTTCCTTGTAATTGCATGATAAACAACTTCATCATTTAAACCGATATGACGAAGAAGGACAATGGGTAGAAAATAAGACTTCACAAAAGGAAAAGATTTTTTATTAACATAGGTGATCCCTTTTTTGACTTTTTGATTTGTGCAACTTTTTTTAGATGAAAATTTATTTGACTTATATCACATATGGATTTTTTTTTCTTTTTTATTTTACTTTTATCGTAATTTTAAAATAAAATAACGGTGTTATAATATTTTAATTCTATTTTTTGGAAAAATGCTTGCATCTAATTTCTTATATAAATATTAAATAATGCCAAAATAATTTGCAATTTTAGTAAATTCTTTGTTTTAGAAACAAATTAGTCTACTATAATTTTGAGTTATCATGAAATCATCATTATTCTAAATTATTATTTAAAAACAAAACATACAGTAAAATTAAATAATCTTGATTAAAAATTTGAATAGCAAATATATACAAAAATTCCAAAATCCAAACCAAAATTATACCATATTTGTCAATATATTTCGTCATTATTTATTCAAATTTTTTGACTTATATCACATATGGATTTTTCTTTTTCTTTTTGCATTTTATCGTAATTTTAAAATAAAGAACGGTGTTATAACATTTTAAGTATATTTTTATTTCTTTAAAAAATGCTTGCATCTACTTATATAAATATTAACAATAATGCCAAAATAATTTTTACAATTTTAGTAACTTTGTTTAGAAACAAATTAGTCTACTATAATTTGTTAATACGAAAATCACTTATTATTCTAAATTATTATTTAAATAAACAGATATAAAAATTAAATAATCTTGATTAAAAATTAATAGCAAATATATACAAAAAATTCCAAAATCCAAACCAAAATTATACCATATTTGTCAATATATTTGCCCTCATTATTTATTCAATTTTATAAAAATAAACTCCACAGATTCTTCTCATTTAGGGAATGAAAAGACAATGGTAAGAATCATGTACCCCATCATAAATTACTTTGATATCTTATATCTTCCAACAAATCCAAAATAAGTTGAATCTATTAGAATTAAATATTTAGAATACCAAACGTCATTTACATTCATATAAATATATAACCTATTTTATTCATTTCATTTTATGTTTTGGAGGTTTCTGGGTATTTGCACTTGCTCTAATAGTATTTGTTTTTTTTTTCTTTTTTGGGTTGTTGCTTTAATTCTTGTTCTATTGATAGATCCTCTCTTTTGCTTGATTAGGAGTTTATAGAAGTCTAATTGAAGATATTGTTATTACCTGGATGAGCATTTCATATATCTCTTTTCTTTCCTGTGTCATGTATTTTGATTTGAGTTTTTATTAAAAATGGAAAAAAAAAAACAAAACAAAAGGACTCTTCGTTTGAGCAATAAGAGGTGAATGTGGTCGTGAAATGGGAGAGAGAGTATGAAATATAATTTTTTACCTTTTCTTTTCTTTTTTGGAAAAACTTATAAAGAGTTTGTATTCATTAATAAATGTACTAACTTTTAAATATAATTTAAAGGGAAAATTATAATTTAAAACTTGAATTTTAACTATTTTTCATTTAAATCTAGAATATTTTTTTTTTAAAACTTTAATGTTAATTATAGTTGTGACCTCAAATATCCAAAAATATAGTCCAAACCTTCAGTTAGATGACGTGGCGTCTATCATGGCATAACTAAAGTTAATTAAAAAAATTTATTTTGAAATTGTTTACAATTTGTACATTTAAATCCTAAATAATAAACTTTTTTTAAGTGTATAAATTTTAATTTAAATAGCAGTTCTAGCTTTAGATCTCCATATATTAAAAGTAAGTTTCCTAATTAACATTTTCATTTTGCTCACAATTGTAAAAAATGGAGTAATAAACACATGGATGGGTTTCAAAAGAATATAGGGAAGAAAGGACTTATCCACAGATATTTCAAATCACCTTTGTTTCCTTGCAATTGCATGCCAAACAACTTCGTCATTTGAACCGATATTTCGGAGAAGGACAATGGGTAGATATGTATAACCTATTTTATTCATTTCATTTTATGTTTTGGAGGTTTCTGGGTATTTGCACTTGCTTTAATAGTATTTCTTTTTTTCTTTTTTGGGTTGTTGCGATTCTTGTTCTATTGATGAATCTTTCTTTACATGATTATTAGGAGTTTATAGCCTAATTGAAGATATTGTTCTTACCTGATGAGTTATCCTTAGCTATATCTCTCTTCTTTCCTGTGTCATGTTTTTTGATTTGAGTTTTTATTAAAAATGGAAAAAAAAATGACTCTTTGTTCGAGCAATAAGAGGTGAATGTGGTCATGAAATGAGAGAGAGAGTATGAATAGTATATGTATAAACTCAAATATGAATGTCTAGGATTGGGTTTTTGTTTGTGGGTTTTATATTTGTTTATTTTCTTTTGAGTCTTTTTTTTTTTTTTTTTTTTGGGGTTTGTTGGAACAGAGCTATAATGGAGATGGGAATTCCTTTGGTTTGGATTTTCTTTTTTATTGCTTGGGTATTGGTGTTTGTTGTGGTTGGTTCGGATTTTCTGATTTGCTGAGTGAAGTGCAGCAGCAACCTCTAGCATCGATGCCGCAACCCTTAATTGATTTGGCAATTGTCACATGCCTTGACTTTAGACATTTTTAAGCTTCCATTTTGGAACATTCAGGTAACATGTAGCAGCATTCTGTTAATTCCTGGCTTAGTGCTTTCACATTTTGATTGACGCATTCTTTAAGCAGAAGAGCACAAATTACCTATTGCAACTATGGTTCGGTGGAACACATATTTTGATGCATTCTATTTGAATTTGATGTGACAACATTCAGACTCTCACAACCATACTTTGAGAACTCCAATAACATTTTGGATGCTTGAATTCTTGCAATTGTCAAGTCACTCATACTCCCTTATTTATGAGTAGAGTTGGCAATCGGGCAGGTCGGACTGCCCAACAAGCAATTAAAGCCACCGGCCCGGATTTTTCTAGCCATAATTTTAGCTAGCTCCAAACGGCCCTAAAACCGGGTCAAGTCGTAATAACAAATTCAAGAAAAATCGGGCGAGTCAGCAAGCCAGTCGCCATATTGGGCATTTGACCCGCTTTTTTCGCACTCAATAATTTAATGGTTCAGTCTACTCCTAATTCGGTGGACTGCCAGTTAACAACGAAGTCAAAAAATAATTTTACTAATTCTATTTATGAGATTCTTCCGCCACCATATGGCCTTACATGACCACTAATATATTATTTGTTTTTTTTTTCTTTCTTTTATTGTTTATCTTCTTTATTATTATTATTATTATCTCACTCTTTTTTCAATTTTACCAAATCCATCATCTCTCCTAACAAAAAAAAAAAAAAGTTTAATTTACAATGCCGGATCAAGATTTGATCGTTTGACCATATGTTTTTTATAAATGAGCTTAACCATTGGGATGAAGGTTATTTTGTGTTAAAATTCTATCCCTTTTAAATTATATATCCAAATTTCATTTCTGTAAAATTGATCTCTCTCATTCAATAAATTTCATTTTCATTATTACTTAATTTATTTTACTTATTAGTATTTTTTTTTTCTCTTCTCTTCAAACATTCTCCCTTTTTAGGCTTTCTTTGTTCTATTGTTCAAAACTTTATGTTTATTATATTTAGTTAAAAATGTCTCTTCTATTTTTAAAATAACATGATCAAGCTTTTTCATGGTTCATTGAATGGAATTCTTGTGAAATTGATTATAGAATAAATAAAGAAGCCAGATGAGGCTCGACATTCCATGTATCATTTGAATAAATAATTTTTCATATAATCGATGACCCAAATTCTAATTAATTGTGAATAATTTGCATTTTTATTATTATATTAACATTGTCTCTAATTAATAGTCGGATATGCCACACAAGTACACATTGTTTCTCATCTAACTTTATCTTATTATTTATATATGTCTAGCATGTTTCTCAGGACAAGTATCAAGCCATATCTCTGCATTCACACTGACAATAAAGGTTCAGTTTTCCTTACTATTAAGAAACCTCGACTTTGCGCTTAAATGAACGCTACGTCCATCGTGATCTTCTCGATAACTTGACCTCCGTGCACCCAGACTGCTTTTCCCATACTGCTTTTTCTTCTTATCATGTGCTCATATTTAGTGCTTTCTTTTCTTTTTATTTTTGCTTTCCTTGTATCAAACAAAAATAAGTGACGATTCCAAATCGTTTTCTAAAAATGGTTTTCCAAAATATAAAACAAGTCTCACATTTTTAAGTTTAAAAAGCATAATAGCCAAAATTGCGGGATCCACACATTGCTACTTATAACAACTTTTTCTAGTTGCCCTTCTATTAAAAATGTTTATGTGGTAATTTGTAAAACACTTTTATATCATTAAAATTATCAAAAAGGACATTTAAAATTTAATATCAAAAATAAGAAATCATGATTAATCACAAAACATATAAATACGTAAAAACTTCATATTACTAAAACCTAAAATAGATATTTTTATGATTATAAAAAATTTAAAAATATTTGAATTAATGAATAAACATATATAAATATTTATATTAATAAAAAACATATTATAATTTTTTTATGATCTTAAATATTTTAAAAATATTTACAAATTTTTTTGAATTTCTATAAATTATATTGGAACATTTGGCACCTAATAAAACCAAAAATAATTATTTGTATGATTCTAAAAATATTTACAAACTTTGAATAATTAATAAACTATATGTAAAATTTATTAATTAATAAAACCGTAGACGGTAGACACACACCTTCTCTTCCTCCTTCCTCCTTCCCTCCTTCCACCTCCCGTCCTATCAGATCTCACATGATCCAGATTCCCCTTCCTTTTTCCACCATACGGCGTCGTTTTGGACCCCATTTTTTCAGCCCCCAAATTTTATTTTATTTTTTATTTTATTTGTATTGTTAAATTAAACTTTCCACTCGCTTCTTACCCTTATCGCTCTGAATTCATGGCTTTTTGAATGCTTTTGAAACTTTTCCAATTGGATGCCCCCTTAGCAGAAAGTGAATCCAAACATTTAATTAATTCAAATTTTAATTTTTACACTTGCGGATCCAAAATTCCACACCTAAAAAAAAACCCTAAATAGGCATATATATAAAGAAGCTAATCATTTTTCTTTTACTCACAATGGTAATAAAATAAGCACATGGGTGGCATTTAAAAGAATACAGGGAAGCATATATTAATTAATAAATCTATTTAATAGGTTATTTATGTTAAATATAGTTTGTTAATTATAATTTCTATTATTTTAAATAATAAAATTAATAAATATGTTAAATTTAATGGGTTATTTATGTTAAATATGGATGATTAATTATAGTTTTTATTATTTTAAATATTCAAATTAGCGTGATCATATTCGCTGACCTAACACTAATAATAAACGCACAGCTATTGAACGAATATCGACACGTTTATTATTCAAGGTCGAGTTTGATCAGACAATTATCGATACGATTTCAGAGCATTGATAATGAGTATGAACACGATGCATGGACAATACCGAATTGCCAATTACTATGATAATAATAAGTAAATGCATATTCAAATAACTTTCGCTGCAACTCGACCATTGCCGTACCAATTGAGTTCAAAGTCAAAATGATTTATTTAAAAAAATAAATATCCATGTAGTTTTTTTTTTCAAAATATTCATAAAATAGTCTTTTTATTTTTTATAATAGTATTTATCAACATCGGTTTTAAAAATTAACCTTAAAACCGCATTCATCAAATACGGTTTTAACGTAAATTTAAAACTGCATTTACTAATTATGGTTTTAAGGTTAATTTTCAAAACCCTGGGCTTGACGAATGATTTTAACATTAATTTCTAAAATCGCAATCACGGTCATGCATTTAAAAAAAAAAAACTAGTTATATGAATGTTTTAAAAATAAATTTATATGTGTAATTTTTGTTTAAAATTAATTACTTTCGTATCAAACTCTAATAATTGGACCTGGAATCCAAAGCAGGGATCAATGGTGGTTGTGAAGACTTCTCTAGTTTTTTACTCATTCCTTTCTTTTCTTTTTTTTTTAGGAAAACTTAAAGAGAGTTTGAATTCATTAATATCTGCAATAACTTTTAAATATAATTTAAAGGGAAAAATTATAATTTAAAACTTGAATTTTAACTATTTTTCATTTAAATCCAGAATAATTTATTTTTTAAACTTTAATTTCCTACCTCACAGCCAGGACCTCCTCATATCCAAAAACATAGTCCAAATACATATATTTTTAAAACTTTTAATTCTAATTATAGTTTCCTCGACCTCAAATATCCTAAAACATAGTCCAAACCTCTACTTAGATGACGAGGCGTCCATCATGACATAACTAAAGTTAATTAAAATTTTTTATTTTGAAAATTTGTATATTTAAATCTTGAATAATAAACATTTTTTAAGTATATAAATTTTAATTTAAATAGCAATTCTAGCTTTAGATGTCCATATATAAAAAATAAGTTTCCTAATTAACATTTTCTTTTTGCTCACAATTGTTAAAAATGGAGCAATAAACGTATGGGTGGGTTTCAAAATAATACAGGAAAGGAAAGACTCATCGACACATATTTCAAATCACCTTTGTTTCCTTGCAATTACATGCCAAACAACTTCGTCATTTGAATCGATATTTCAGAGAAGGACGATGGGTAGAAAACAAGACTTCACAAAAAAAAAAAGAATCTTGATTAACATAGGTGATCCCTTTCTTTACTTTTTCATTTGTGCAACTTTTTTTAGATGAAAATTTATTTGACTTATATCACATATGGATTTTTTTCTTTTTTATTTTACTTTTATCTTAATTTTAAAATAAAATAATCAAAAGTAATATTTAATATTTTTTTCTTTAAAAAATGTTGCTTGCATCTAATTTCTTATATAAATATTAAATAATGCCAAAATACTTTTTTACAATCTTAGGTAACTCTTTGTTTTAGAAACAAATTAGTCTACTATAATTTTACACAAGTTTGATGATGGTTAATAAATTATTGATGTTGTTATCATGGAAAATCATCATTATTCTAAATTATTATTTAAAAATAAAACAGATATAAAAATTAAATAATCTTGATTAAAAATTAATAGCAAATTATATAAAAAAAAATTTCCAAAATCCAAACTAAAATTATACCATATTTGTCAATATATTTGCCTCATTATTTATTCAAATTTTGATAAAAATAAATTCTACATGTTTTTCTCATTTATGAATGAAAAGACAACGGTAAGAATCATAAAATTTATCAGAAATTAATTTGATCTTTTTATATCTTGCAACAAATCCAAAATAAGTTGGAACTCTATTAGAATTAAAATTTTTAGAATACTAAAACATTACTTTATATCTCATGTAAATATATAATCTGGCTTTGTCTACTTTATTTTATGTTTTGGAGGTTTCTGGTGATATTTGCACTTGCTCTATAATATATTTGTTTTTGGTTGTTGCTTTGATTCTTTGTTCCTATTGATGGACGTCTCTTAATTTTGCTTGATTAGAGTTTATAGGAGTTTATAGAAGCCTAATTGAAGATATTGTTATTGCCTGGATGAACATCTCATATATCTCTCTTTTATTGTGTCATGTATTTGATTTGAGTTTTTATTAAAAATGAAAAGAAAAACAAAGAATTCCTTGGTTAAAGCACAAGAGGTGAATGTGGTCATGAAATGAGAGAGAGAATATGAATAGTACATGTATAAACTGAAATATGAATGTCTAGGATTGAGTTTTGGTTTTGTGGGCATGAGTTCTGTTTTGTGGGTTTTATATTCATTTATTTTATTTTGAGTCTTTAATTTTTTTGGGTTTGCTGGAACAGAGCTATAATGGAGATGGGAATTACTTTGGTTTTGATTTTCTTTTTTATTGCCTAGGGTATTAAAAGTTTGTTGTAGCTAGTCTGGATTTTCTTATTTACTGGTATTTGAGCTATTTTTGTTTGGTGAGCGTGAAGTGCAGCAACCTCAGCCTGATGCCGCAGCCCTTAATTGATTTGGCAATTGTCGCATACCTTGACTTTTAGGAAATTTTTTTCTTCCATTTTGGACATTCAATATGGCATCATGTAGCAGCATTCATTGTTCTAATAGTATTTTCACATTTTGATTGGATTTTTAGGCGGAGGTGTGCAAATTGCCTATTGCAAACTATGATTTGTACTCATTATTTTATACTCATTTGAATTTGATGTGACAACATTCAAACTCTCACGACCATACTTTGAGAACTCCATTTGAATTTGATATGACAACATTCAAACTCTCATAACCATACTTTAAGAACTCCAATATCATTTCGACGCCAATTTTCGGCAAAGATCTCAAGCCACCACACTCCCTTATTTACGAGGCTCTTCCATCATATGAATTTCAGCATCACTGTAATCAAATGAATAAAAGCCACCCTCGGGCTTCATACATTTTCAACCGGCTACGCCTATCTGCAGGTACATCTCCTAGGGTATTTATACTCCCGCTTTTTTCCATTTCCAAAGATACATAACAAAAAAAAAAAAATTCTCCTCACACCGCATATCATTTACTGCGGCGATTGTTTCGCAAACAGCTGTCAGCCCTCCGATCCGCACCACTCTGAGTGGAATTTGCATCCGGCTCTATCCCTGGCATTTATCATTCAAATATACTCTACGTTGGCAAATTCGCCTTAAGCGATTACCAACGCTATCGCCGCCTCACCCGTTTCTTAATCATTTGTTCGCATTGCAGTTTGCTTCCTTCTTGCTGCTTTTCTGTTTTTGTTTTTAAACGAACTGGTGAACTACAATCTTAAGACGAATTTTCATTTTTCGGTTCTGTTCGAATTTCATTTTTTTTGTTTTGTTCGTTTCTGCACTGCATTGAAATTTGATTCAAACATTTTTTTTTTGTAGTGCAGTTTGAAATTCAGTTTTCTTTTTTGTTTTCGTTTCTGTATTTCTGTTCGGTATTGAGAAAAAACTGTTAAGCAATGTTTTCGTTTATGCAATACATTTGTTACAATTGGGTCAGGGAATTGGATGCCGGCTGGCCACATTCGAGAAAGTGAAACCGAGGCGGGCTGGTCGTTACACCATTTCCTGAATGAAAACAAAATGGTTACTGTTTGAGGGGCTATTGCATACACGAATTTCTATCTGTTCATCCATCCGTCCTGAATCTACTCCCACCTCGTTTCCCCCACCTCGTTTCGTCTCGAAGGCCAACGTCGTTTCGTTCTGTCCACTTCCGGCTGTGCCCGGAGAACCCTATCCCCATCCCGCACGACGACACGTGGCAGGCTTTTATGTGGGCCGCCGCTCACTCCTCCGGCCAAGGACCCGAGCCGTGGAACAACCACCACGCCGACTTTGGTCGAGTCTTCTTCACCGGCGACTGCGCCGGGGCTAACATCGCCCACAATATGGCGATGCGAGCCGGAAGCACTACCCAACTCTCTGATGTTACGATCTCTGAGATTGTTCTGGTTCACCCTTACTTCGGCAAAAATGAGCCTGAAAGATTGTGGGATTACATATGCCCAACGGAGGTTCACAATCCACTGTTTTATCCGGCGGCGGACACAAACCTGTCAAGTTTGGGATGTGGAAAGGTATTGATATTTGTGTGGGCGAAATTTTTTTTTTGAAAACAGGATTGTGGTACTACGAAACTTTGAAGAAAAGTGGTGGGTGGAGCCGTGAGATGGGGTGGAGAGTGAAGGTGAAGAACATGTTTTCCATCTCTTCAACCCAGACTGTGAAAAGGCAGGAGATTTGATACAAAAGTTTGCGTCTTTCATGAACCTGGACTAAATCGAAATCTTGTTCTGAGCTTTTTGCTTTTTGATTTTCTATCTGCAAACAAGAAATAAAAAACATTGATGGTATTGAGTTTAAGTTCTATGTATTTGAAATGCCATCAAATTAAGAAACGGAATCGTACTTAGAAAATTTGGATCTGATTGTCTCTTGAATGTGTCTCATGGTCTTAGACCGGGTCAAAATCACTACATGGGTTATTATCCATGCCCATAACCAACAATATAAACCTTCACCTTCGCTCTCAAAAAGATATGGATGTCTTATGGGTCTAGAGCCTCATAAAAACGACCCATGTCTTCCGGATGAATGCTTCTATGATGCGTTGGAAGATGGTATTGATAAATTTTTCTTTTAGTTTGCCGCCATATATACAAAAGCGAGTCCACTGAACTGGCCCAATATGCTTCCAAGACTTCTGGACGCATTTACGCCTTCTAGTAAATTGAACTGATGTATGGGAGCATAAACGCAGATACGTTAAAGAAACTCCGTAATCGTTGCCGCTTTATGCCCATATGTAGACGATATGCTTGCAACATGCAAAGTTGACGATTTAGACTATTAAGAAAAATCAAATGCTTGCTTGCAAGTAAATTTGAAATGAAAAATATGGGGGTCGGGCCGATGTTATTTTAGGAGTTAAAACTACAAGACACCCGAGTGATCAGCTCTAATACAATCCCATTATATTGAAACGATTCTTGAAAATTTAAGAATCTAGATATAGTACTAAAGAAAGACCTTGCTAGATGTTAATTTACATCTTTCTAAGAATACTATGTAAACAAAGCTCAAATCAGATGCTATAAGATACTGTTAGCTTAATCGTGATACATGAACCCAGATTGTCGAGCATGGCTGCCATGTTAGCAAAGCCAAGTTTCATCGCATGTTTAGTCCAAACGAAAATCATTGCAATGAACGCTTATCGCCATTAAAGCTATATCAAGATTATGCTTTAATAAGACGTAATATCCCGCTAAAGACTAAATGACACCGTGATGCAAATGGATGAACTGCACCAAGACACAAATCAATGTATGGATATGTATTCACACTTGGTGGGGCGGCAAAGATTCAAAATCATCCAAACAAACTCGTATTGCTAGATCCACCATGGAATCATAATTTATCGCTGATAAAGCTCTGAAGAAGCCAGTACTTCAAATTTCTTGGAAGATATTCCTAATCGGGCCTAAACCAAAGGCCCGTATGTATACATTGTGATAGTCAAGCGCAATAGGGAAGAGCAAGGAATAAAGCTCATAATGGTAAGTCCCGACACATACGTTGGAAGACATGACACAAGAAGACAACTTTTCTAGTGGAATTATCACCATCGACTCATGTGAAGTCAAGATAATATTATGGATCCATTGACAAAAGGCCTAACTAGAGAGATGGTTGCAAAAACATCATGGGAATGGAGTTTACGCCCCAAACAAGTCATCAGCGACACCCTACCTAGTCGACTGGAGAGATCCTGCATCTAGTTCAAAGGGACAAACTAAGTTATGAAGATGTTGTAGAACAACGTCTAATTTGTTTTACCCATTCCCGATAAAGGACAAGAGATAATATGTGAAGGTTAAGCAAAAGCTTTTAATGATTATAAACTATATGTTCATAAATCACCATGTGAGTGTGAAGTGAGGGCGCTTCGTAGAATTGTGCAGCCGAATTCTCTAAAACACCGCCATGAGACCAGCGGTGTTCATGGCTAAAACGAACATACCAGAGAAACCAATTTTGTTCGGTAAAATAGTTGTGTGATTTCTATTGTCTAGGCTTACACTGAAACTGCGCTCAAAGACATCAAGTCTACCGATTGACCGAGTAAGTCCGATAGGCTTCTAATTCAAGGAAAGTTCAAAGTCTCGACTACGCATCATCCCGATGCAACGCTTCATGGAATAATCGCACTTTGCATCCTTCATGCATACACGAGTTTTGATACGTAACTTTTCATTCATGTGGGATTGTTGGAACAATGAATGAAACAAGCAGTCCCCGGGCCTCATACATTCGAACCGACATGTCTATTTGGCAGGTAGACACTTCCTAGGCTATTTATAATTCCTGCGCTTTTTTCCATTTTAAAGACATAACAAAAAAAAAAAAAAATTCTCCTCACACTGCATACTATCATTCTTGTGCATTGTTCTTAAAGTTGAGTTCGGGTCGGGAATCCCGATCCGTACCACTTCCGAGGAACGAGATCCGTTCTATCCTGGGAGACGATTGTCCATTATACCTTCTGCATGCTGAGGGTCAAATTGCCTTAAGCACACAACGCGACGCGCCTGATCATTTCTTAATCATTTATTTGTACTAAGGTTTGCTTCCTTCATGTTTTTTCCTCAAGCTTCGTTTAAACGAACTCTGGGAACTACACTTATACGACTACCAATATATTATTTGTTTTTTTTTCTTTTTTTTCTTTTATTATTTATCTTCTTTATTATTATTATCTCACTCTTTTTTTCAATTTTACCAACCATCATCTCTCCTAACAAAAAAAAATTAAAATAATGAAGAATGTTTTATTTACAATGCCAAATCAAGATTTTATCGCTTGACTATACAAGGTTTTGAATAAATGAGCTCAAATCCATTGGGATGAAGGTTATTTTGTGTTAAAATTCTATCCCTCTTATATTATATATCCAAATTTCATTTCTTTGCTTAAAGTTGATCTCTCTCATCTAATAAATTTTATTTTTCAATATTATTTAATTTACTTTACTTATTATTAGTTTTTCTTTCTTCTCTTCAAATATTCTTCTTTTAGATTTTCTTTGTTTTATTTATTTTTAAAACTTTATGTTTATTATATTTATTTAAAAAATGTCTTTCTTATTTTTAAAATAACGTGATCAAGCTCATGGTTCCCATAGAATGGAATTTTGTGAAATTGATTCTAGAATAAATAAATGGGCTTGTATGGGGCTCGACATTCCATGTATCATTTGAATAAATAATTTTTCATCTAATCTATGACCCAAATTCTAATTAATTGTGAATAGTTTGCATTTTTATTATTGTATTAACATTGTCTCACTGATAGCTCATCAGCCACGTTGGAAAAACTGCCTGAAAGACAATAAATTAGCTATCCTTGAGCTAAAATTACAATGGGTCCCACAAACTCTTTTCGGTGGATCCACATGAGAATGTGTTCTCCTCCATGAGGAGATGAAAATTATATATTGAATTGCTCAAAACCATTAAGGAGTGAATTAGAAATTACCTCCAAACATCACCCCTTGAAAATGGTAACTAAAGGTTTAAGCTTGTGAAAAAGCTTGTGTGCCACATCGGATGGGAACAAGACTTTAAAGGGCAGGCATACACCTTACCTTTAGTCATTTGGGCCCCAAGGGGCACCCCAGTTTTGTGGAAGGGGGAGGACCTAGCTCATGCTTGGTTCACCACACGCACATGCGCCGCCGCTCGGGCTCGGGTTCGGGATGTATATATCCTTAATTTTTTAAACCTGAAACAACAAAACGATGTCGTTTTACGAGGATTACCATTGGGAGTCCAAAACGTCGTCGTTTTGATGGCACATGTTGACTGAATGGATGCCAGAGCAGGTCTATATATATAGGCCACACATTCTCTCATTTTTGATTCATTAATTTTTCATTCTTTCATCCTTCATATTCACGTTTGAGATAGAGATTTCGAAAGTTCTCATGATAGTTCTCAAGCCTGGAGCAGGGCAACAGTTAAAGTAAGCCATCAAGAAGACGGTTTCATCCTCGGGAGATTTAATTGCCATTATTTTTCTCAAGCACCAATTAGTTACGAGGGCAACATTTTCTTAAGGAGGGCTGTGTCCAACACAAGACTTGATCTCGCATACAGTTCCAATCGATTGCTTTAATCCTTATTCTCGATTTTTCCCGCAAAACAATTCCACATACCGATATAGGTTCCGGCAAACCCAGTTTGATTGAACGTATATTTGTCTACTTCCTTCTTCTCTGTTCGCTTCTATTTTATGCACGGTACATAACAATCTTAAGACAAATTATTTTTATTTTTACATATATCTTGTACGTAACGCTCGCTTTGCTTATGCTGGTTTAATGCTCAATTTTTTTTTTTTTTTTTTTCATATATCTTCTCGGCGTAACGTCAGCCTCAAGCTTCGCCAGACTGCTGCTTTTATTTGTTGTAAAACATTATGTTTCCTCGCTGACTAATTTTTTTGCAAAAATGTAATGTTTTTGCTATGATCGATTTTTTTTTTTTTTTATGTTTTTTCAAAACGTCATTTCACAGACCGCTTGTTTTTATTGTTTTTTTTTTGCTCATTTTTAAAAATGATAATCGTTTTTAATATTTTTAATTGCTCATAATTAGTTAAGTTATTTCTTAAAAAACAGTAATCTGTTTTAAATTTAAATATCATTTTTTTTTCTGGAATACATAACTACTGCATTGATTAAATAAGAGTTACTGGTTCTATCATTTTTAAAATTAATTTTAGTTCTTTTATTTTTTTAAACAGTAATCTGTTTGATTTAATACTATTTTTATCATAATTTGGCTAAGTCACATTTTTTAATTTTTCATATACTATCTCTAAGGAATGTGACTACTTTGTAAATTGTTTTATCTTTGCCTTTAATTTGGCAAAGTCAAATTTTAATTTTAATATATCAAGCTTCTCGCAACACTTGCTCCAGAGGAATGACTACTGATTCTACTCCTACTATGGTGCTCTCCAATGCTCGTTATGGCGCCCAATGATCGTGAGTCATGGAGAGAAGCCAAGTTTTGTGACGCCCTAAAACCAGTTGTCTCGCTGATCACCTGTGGAACTCATGGAAAATTCAGGTGTCTCATATCATGAGACCTTATACATGCGTAAACGACCCAATAGGGGCCCACACATCCATACAACACAAATGTAGTTATTTTATACAAAAAGGGAATTTGTTTGCGCTGTATTAAAATTACAATTTGGCTACAAAAATCGATCGCTTTTCCGTAAATTACAAAATATGGCATAAGGCCAACTCGCTATTTCTCGCCCTCTATGGTCTCAAATGCGTCCCATCCCCAAAAGTACCTTCAATACCTGGAAATAAATATATTCCCTTGATTGTAGGAATAATGCCCAAGATGGAATTTTTCCTACTGGGTTACTTTTCACCTAAGTATGCTCTAAGTGCAATGGCACAATTTTCTCAAACATTCAACACATGTTAATATATCACTCATGCATATATTAACAAAATTCATACACTATCCACATGTCATTATTCATAGCAATAACATAAGATTAGCTCACATGGACTGATATACAATTCGGCAATTCATCTTGGAACTGCCCACAAAATCACAATCAGCATGTTATTCACTCATGGCAATAACACAACATCACACAAACCACACAAACAGCCCGTGGACTGTGGAAAAACAACTCTAGGGATTTCTTCACTCGGTCCAAATCTTTTGGAACCGAAACCACGACCATCTAGGCCTTAACAAATCCCCATCCATTAAAAATGACCCTATCAAAGAAGAAACAAGTGGTGAGAAAAACCCCACCTTCCGAGTTTGTCGAAACCCACAATGGGCCCGACGCAAAGCCTCACTATGAGGATCAACTCTTCGCTTGCTTCCAAACACCATCCGATCATAGAAACTTAGAGAGAAGTGAGAGCTTCTCTCTCTAAAAAGATCTCTCTCTTTCCGTTGGTCTCTCCCCCTCTTTTCCTCTCCCCAAACCAGTTGGGAGACTTGGTCAAGAGGACTTGTCCTCTCATGCCAAGTGTCCATTTCTCATTGGACACCTTAGATTACCCCATCACCTTATCTCTTCCCATTGGATTTCGATCCACTCACAAGGTGCCATTTGTCACCATGGTCCCATACTCTGAGCTCCTGTTTAACCCTTTCTCGCCTGTGACACATGGCACCTCTTGAGCCACTCATAAAGTGTAACACTTAAAATATACCCCAACGCGATACTACGTTTAGGGTATAAAAATAAGTTAAAATTGTATTCGTTCAAAAAAACGACATTTTTAGGAAAAAGGACAAAACCGTAATTTTGTCGCTTGGAAAACTGGAAAATTTCTAGATCTTGGATGACCAAACTGACATCATCGTTGGAGTCGTCTCGTGAAATCTAGCTATCATGTCGAATTTCGTCAGATTTCGAGACAGTCGGAATTTTCACGAAATTCGAGGTAATGGGCGTCGGGTAAACCTCAAAAACGGGATTTTTAGAAAAATATCAAAAAGTGACAATATTTAAAAAATGTCCATTTAAGATTATTGGAACTTGAACCAAAACGAAATCAATTGTTTCGGAGCTAAAACAGACCGAGATGGACAAGGGAGACATGTGGGCCCCACCTTAAGCTTATATATACATATATATATATATATCATAAAGGAGGAGCAGATTTTGGGCAGCGGCCGAGCGTTTTTATTTTATTTTATTTTCTTCTCTTCTTCTTTTTGATACATGGAGTTTTGACCGTCGGAATTTGTCGAGCCAAGAACGAAAGTTCATCTACTCGACGAGGGCTACACGTAAGTACCAAAAACACGGGATTTCGCCAAGATTCAAGTAAGAAGTTTCTAAAATCCTGCCGCAGATTTCTAGATCTTCGTTGTTCGACAAACAAAATTAGTTGGAACAAGAGAC
The DNA here is from genome assembly GCA_016808115.1 of Tetrastigma voinierianum. NCBI lineage: Eukaryota > Viridiplantae > Streptophyta > Magnoliopsida > Vitales > Vitaceae > Tetrastigma > Tetrastigma voinierianum. Next base: position 149,244 of record JAEQBH010002078.1, read on the forward strand.
AGGTGAAGTTGATCCGCACGACGCGAGCTACACGTGTGAGTATCAAAATCTTGAGTTTCGCCAAACCCATGAGGTAAGGCGCGAATTTTCCCTTACTTAAATAAAAAGCCATGTAATGGCATAGGCTGTTTTCTGGGCCTAATAGGCCATGCGATTTATTTCAAAGTTTTGGGACTTAATATTGGAAAATTGTGGGATTGAATTCTGGACAGTCCCGAACTGTATTGAAGGATATAAATTAGATAAAGAATAAGAATATATATGAATATATGATATGATATGAATAGATGAATAATATGAATATAGGAATATATGAAATGAATATATGATAGAAATACATGAGATTAGGAAGTATAAATGACAGGACAACAAACGCTGAAATGCACAAATGATAGGAAAATAGTTACATGTATGGTAAAGATTTATGAATACAGTAAATTGAAGTTAAAAGAGATATGAAAAATGCAAAGATACAAATATATGGTAGTAAATATTGCATATGATTACCGAATAACAATCATTATTCGGGAATATGAGATATGTACTGAACATAAAATACACATGGATTGTCTGCTTAGAACATGGTAGAGGGATAGATAGGCATGCCTATAGGGATATAGTTGCCGCAAACATACGCTTTGCATATCGCGGCCCGCTTGTCGATGACATAGATCATATGTTTGATCATTATAGCGTCCCGCTTCAGTCATACAGAGGAGATCATTGTGTCAGATAGTGATAGTTCCTTCGCTACACACAATTATTTCCTCGTACGCCTTCTAAGGTTTAGCATGAAACATAAAATGCATTTACAAGTATACAAGTACAAATAAAGTGTCAATGACACGAAATGTATATGATGTGATAAAGTATATGAAAAGTATATGAAAGTACAAAAGATACAAAGCACATTATATGAAAATCTATAAGAAAATATAGTATATGAAAAGTACAAGATGAAAATATAAGTACAATATGATGCGACAAGATGAAATGAAAGTATATGACAAAATATGCACATACATGAAATCACATTGCTACTGGATGACAAACATTACGAGATTCCCTCTCGAATCCGTCATGAATGTCAATTCTATAGTCAAAGTGAATCATATTGTTAAATGCGAAATCACATTTCTATTGAATGACAGACATGACGAGGTTCCCTCTCGAATCTATCGTGAATGCCAATTCTATAATCAGAGTGAAAACACAAATGCAAAGTATATGACAATACAAGACCGTATAAGAAAATATATGATAAAACAATATGTAAGAAATGAATAGTATAGCATGATATGTAGCCACTCATACGAAAGGAGACATGATATAGGTACATGATAAGAAATGCTATATGTAATAGTACATAGAATGTAATAAGTCATAGAACTGAAATATGAAAAAGACTAGAAACAGGAATACAGTAAAAGTATAGATAGGAGATATGCCAAAGACATAGAACAATAAGTTATAAACATGAATACATAAAAAGTATAGATAGGAGATATGCCAAAGACATAGAACAATAAGTTATAGAATGAATATGGAATATTCAAAGTATAGAAACAGGAATACAGTAAAAGTATAGATAGGAGCTATGCCAAAGACATGGAACATGTAACGGAAAAGATTGACACGCAATAGGAATGTAAAGATGATAAGTAATAAAAGTTATATGAATATGTATAGATATATGAAATGCATATGTATAAGCTTGTGACGGTCACCATTGGTGGTTGTCCATGCTTATGTTCCCACTAAGCCGCAGTTTAGCACGGTGTTCAACCGCTTTAGGTAACGGGCGATGGCGCCAGAGGACAAGACACTCCACACCATCAGCATGGGCCATCTCAGAGATAGGTGCTCATCAGCGCTGCTTCCGCAATCTCTGATTTGTTATATTAGATATGTATATGTATAAGATGTAAACTCCAATGAAGGAGTATGATTATATTTGCATCTACCGCTACAAAATATGGCTAAACAGAAAATGTACATGTATAAATGGGACTCAAGATATGTGCATAGATATGAATGTGAGAACAGTACGTATGTCACTTCCTTAGATGTAAAGGTTAAAGAGTCCTGTACCCTAAAGTGTGACACCTTCGCTTCGACAACCCAATGGGTTCAAAGTTAGCGCCACAAGTTAGTGGTATCGTGTTAAAGGTTTCTTCCGGAATTGCATAAACATAGATAGGAGTATGGTATAGAAGATATATAAAAAGTCTATGTATAGAAAATGCTGGTCTCGATGTGGATGTCCTTGTGTGTTGTATCGTATGGATCAGCCCCGAAGAAGCCGTAAGAAAGTGTTAACCTGCTGGAAAAAGGGTTATCAGCTTTTCAACCTTCTGAAAGCAAAGTCCCTAACGAACCAAGTAAAGCCATGCTAAGCATATCGCAAGACATGGCTCGGGTATTGGATGGACTGCATGAGTCTATCAAGAGCTATTTAGCACTTGCAAATTTTCTTTAACGTGTGACTTTTCCCAAATTGGCGGCCAAGATGCTAAGTGAAAGTGAAAAATTAATCAGTAAGACCTCAAGACATTCCACTGTTAAAAAGGGCAAAATTGTACTTTGGTTACTAAATTATAATTCTCAGTTAAAAATCCAAAATTTATTCTCGGATCTTGGATGATGAATGGATTGCACCGCTAATTATCTCACAAAAATTTGGGCTAGCACAGAAAATTTCGTAGAAATTCCGAGACGCTGAGCTGGCACGTTTTTTGAGGCACGCGGTCGTGTCAAACTGCTATGTGACTAAGTCGATATAACACGTAATCATGTGCCAAGTAATGATAGAAGAGAAAATGATGAAAATGGACGGCCGAAATAGAGCCGAATGTCAAAACTGGGAAAAGACGGGCATAAACATCATTTTTGGAAAAGTTTAAGTCACAAAAAGACAAAAAGTTGCATAGTGTCGTCTCTTCAAATGTTAAAGGAGACCAAAACGTGGGAAAAGAGAGGGGAGATCCAAAGAGTTTTTCTCGTGTTCCTTCATTTCTAGTGAGAGAGCAGAACAACTCCTTTCTCTAGAAATACGTATGATCCGACAAATAAGAATGACAAAAAGGAGAGCCGGCTCTACACCTGAGAGGCTTCGTAGGCACTTGGATGAGGAGTTTCTTCAAACTCCTGACGTAGGGGTTTCTCCTTACTTGGGTTTTGCTAATTTACTTCATGTTTTTCAATGTTTCGTTACCTTGAGGCCTTGAACTGTTTGTTGATCGGTCCCAAAACTCAATCGAATTTATATAGCTTTGAAACTAATGTGCAAACAGACTGGTCTACCGGGCCGATTTGGTGGTAAATGGTGAAATTTTGTGTTAATTCATGGGATGGTTTGTTTGAGGCCGGAAATGGTCGTGAAACCTGGGTTCACCAAGTGAACCGATAAATTGTGCTTTGAAAGGAACATTAACTCAGTGGCTTTACCGTTCTCGTAAAATGTTGATCACGAAAACACTCTTGTGGAAATATGTGTCTTGGCTTCGAGAGTGATTCAAGTGGGATTGCTCGTGGTTTGATCATTGTGTTCGCGAGCTAATTTGTTGTGATGAGATGATAAATTAAATAATATGATTGTCTGATTTAATTTACGTGAATATATGCATGGTGATATATTTGCATGTGTTATATGAGTTATTGAAATGGCATCACAATGCATTTCATATGCACTGGGTAACCCGGAGGTTAGGGTGTGAGCGCATATATGGTTTTTGTAAAATGCATATCAAGGTAAAATGAATTCTCATGATGATATTCCTGAGAATTGGGTTGGGAGATGGGCCAATGTATCATTTCTAGATGAGGACCATGACTATTTTAAAGTCTAACAACCAATTTGCCTCGAGTAGTCCTATTATTTCTTTACCAATATTTTTTAGGTATATTCTCAAGAACAAATAGGTTTTGTCTTTGAAAAATGATTATTTTCTCATTCATGGCTTAGGCAAGTGTGAGGGAGTTGGTGAGGGACTCGAGATAATGGATGATATGCATTCAAGTAAGACTCACGAATTTTCGAATGTGTGTTTATTTCTGGGAGCACAGATATGCACTTAAAAGCGGAGAGTAGCCCACTTAGGGTGATTCCACTATCGAGCATTAGCTCACCTGGCCGTGGATATTATATTTACGGTGTACAGGGAGCTTAGCGAGAGACTGCATGTCATAGAGGTCAATGCAGAAGAAAGTTTTATTGTGGCTTGGCTTGCGGATGTATACATGGCTGTAGTTTTAGAATTTTAATAGATGTGTGTATGTTATAGAATTCACAACTCTTTGAAACTATCGATATAGTTGTTGTACCATGATGAGTATAGTTATCAAGCCCAGTGGCCGCTTTACTCACATGTTGTGATTATATCGGACCGTTAATGCGCTTCACGCATGTGACAGATTCGTAAGTATAGCTCCCCGCACAAAGAGGCTCCGGTCCGATTTTCCTCAAGTATGCCGGGTAACCCGACATCCACTTATATTCCGCGGTTGATGGGCAGTCAACTACCCTCAGTTTGGGGCGCCACAAATTATATCGTGAGCTAAGGTAAATGATTACTCCGGGAGTCCGACGGGGCGAGTTATAAGTTTAGTTCGATACCAAATCTTCACAAATTGCACGTGTTTCGTGCATACGACACCAGGTAGCTATGTCGGGCATGGGCCTAGGATATGTAGTTGCGGTGTAGTGCTTTGTTATGATTACCTGGCGTTTAATATCTGATACTAGCTTCACAGCTTGGTATCAGAGTTTAGGTATACTACCTAGGAGCTCTGTCAGATCCATCACCACTAGGTGTGGTCTGAAGGTCGGGTTTAGGTATCTCCGATTACCTAGGAAATCACTGGACAAAACTAGACACCGCATGCATATGTTTGATGTGTTTCGTGACTTGAATAATCATCATTGTATGATAGTGTATGCTATGTTGTATTTATACTGTGATCGTTACGTGCTTAGGCAAATAGCACATATGTGTTGAAAAACAAATTTTGGGGTTTACAGTGTGTAAACTAGAAGGATAAAATAAAAGAAATAAAATTTTAGAAATTTATTTGGTTTATTGGATAATGAAATCAAATTCTAATTGATTTGAGGTTGAACACTAGGGTTAGTGTTGTATAAGGAGGCTTTGAGGAAATTATGGACCATTTTTCAGAATTAAATGAAAAAAAAATACAGACAAAATAAATTCTAAGCAATTTATTTGGTTTATTTATCAGAGAGAGAATATGGGTAATATATATATATATATATATATATATATATATATATATATATATATATATGTGTGTGTGTGTGTGTGTGTGTGTGTGTGTGTGTGTGTGTGTGTGTGTGTTTAAGGTGAGAAAAAGTTTTACAAAGGTAAAACCTAAAAAGAAAAGTAAAGAAAATAAATTTTATAAATTTATTTGGTTATGAGATGAAGAAAGCAATTTTCTAAGGTTTTACAAGTTGTAAAATTGAAGAAAATGAGGTAAAATAAATTTTTATAAATTTATTTAAGTGTTCAAGAAAAAAATTTTACAGTGTAAAACCGGAAAAAGAAAGTAAAGAAAATAAATTTTATAAATTTATTTGGTTATGAGATGAAGAAAGCAATTTTCTAAGGTTTTACAAGTTGTAAAATTGAAGAAAATGAGGTAAAATAAATTTTTATAAATTTATTTAAGTGTTAAAGAAAAAAAAAATATATGCATACATGTATCTTTTGTGTTTACTAAAGGGTCGGAACACATAATAAAAAAACTTTGTGCAGAATCATACACGCTCAAATTATATTATGAAAAAAAGAAAATTTTTGTATTTGTAAGAGCATATTGTATTGTGATATAGTGGCCTTGGTCAGGTAAGAGAGGAGGATTGTATTGCAAGTCGAGCTGGTGTTGAAAATTGTATCGCAAATACAATTTTTGTATTGTGTAGAAGAAGGCTCGAAGCAGCTAGGTTGTGTTTGCACTGTATTGCACGAGGCCTGCAAGTGGGTCGTTGGAATTGCATTGCAATACAATTAGTGTATTGTGACCTAGTCTTGTAGGTAATGGTTGTATTGCGTATAGCTAAGACTAATGAATAAAATAAATACACAAGAGTGTATTGCAAGGGAAGGCCGGAAATCAGATTGGGTAAATGTAGTAGTGCAAGAGGTAAATCAGGTTGTAATACAATTTTGTATTGTGACCAATGCAATCCGTGAATGGGATCTGGAAGGAATGTAATCATGAATAGTAATCCGTGAACAAAGACGTTGATCTGGCCAACTGAACAAAGAATTCTCAAATTTTTTTTAAAAATAAAATAAAATAAAATAAAATCAAACAAAATGGGACAAAATTTTTAAAAAAAAATTGAAATTAGAAAAAATAAAATTTTTGTTGATAAATGTGATTTGATATATTGAATAAATGTGCATGGTGTAATGCGTATGGAAAAAAGATTGTGACGCCAAACTGCGTCCACGCCAGAGTCTGCTCCAGTGTAGCAAATTTTCCTTCTGTCCCGGCGACTGGCCGACAAATGGATTGTGCGTTGTATTTCTAGAGAGAAGGGAGGTCCTCCCACCTCCATTTTCACGCCGCATCCCCCGCCTTTTCAATTCACGCTTTTGCTTCTTTTGAATTTGGAGAAGATGAGCACTATACATTATCTTGTTTTTGCGGACTTAACTTTTCCAAAAATGACCATTTTGTCCTTCATTCCTAGTTTTGACATCGCTCTATTTCAAATTGCCTACTTTACTTTCCTCTACTCATGCCACTTTATGGCACACGAGTACGTGTTATATACGTACTTTCAAGCAGAATGGAAAAATCGTTTACAAAGACCGAACCGTGATGCCTCGAAAAACGTGTAAATTTCGACTGTCTCAGAATTCTACGAAATTTTACGTGCTAGCTAGATTTTACAAGACGATTCCAATGGTGAAATCCATTTTGTCATCTGAGATCTAGAGAATAAATTCCGGATTTTTAATTGAAATTACAATTTTGTAACCGAAATTACGATTTTGCCATTTTTCCAGAAATTAGAATTTCTTGGGTCTTACATTCTCCCCTTCTTAAATGGAATTTCGTCCCAAAATTCTGGTCAATCACAATCACTCACATGCATATGCAACGCGCACTGATCATGCATGTAAACTAGCCATTTAAAATGTTAAATGACTAAAACTACGCACTTCATCCTAAACAAGAAGGGATAGGTGGCCCGCATCGTGTCCTCGCGCTCCCACGTGGACTCCTCCACTTCATAGTGTCTCCATAGTACCCTCACTAGCCTCACGGTCTTGCGTCGCAAAACCTGATCACGGTTATCCAAAATGCACACTGGTCCCTCCTCAAAGGTCCCATTAGTGTCAACCTCCCTCAATCAGCCTTCAATCCACCATGCAGCCGGATCCGGAGTATACTTCCAGAGCATGGAGAAGTGAAATACCTTGTGGACACCTGACATGCTGGGCGGTAACGCCTAACCGGGCACGCCTATAGTGCTCATCCTCCTGAGTACTTCGAAAGCTGGGTCCAACAAACCCTACGATAGCTCGCACGTCAACCTCGATCACTCTTTTCTTAGGCATCACCTTCAAGAAGACGTGCGGATCCCCAAACCCTCAACTCTATGTCGACGCAAGACATCCGTATAGCTCTTCACGGCCGGTAGCCGAGAAGACGCCGTCGTGATAAGGCTCACCTTCCTGAGGTTCCTCTAATCGCATCAGACCGTACCGATGGAGCTCTCTCTCCCACCTCAAATTCAAACATAATGGTGATCTACATGGCCTCCTCCCATACAATGCCTCATACTGCTATCTGTATACCGGTAACTCAAGCAGCCATAGAGAATTCCACTAAGTGTAAATGCTCCTCCCAGCTACCCTTATGATCCAGGACGCATGCTCGTAGAATGTCCTCTAATAATTCGTATAGTCCTCCCCTGCCAGATCGACCACATCTAAGGAGGAGGGTGGAACGCCGTACTCATCGGCACCGTAGGCCCATAGCCTGGGAAACCCTTCCAAAAGTGCTACTGTAATCCTCGGGTCCCTATTCGACACTCATGGATACCGGTACTCCATGTAGCTCGACTCTCTCTTGAATGTATAATCGGTAGAATCTCCGCTGCATAAGGTCATCCGCATGGCTAGAAAATGCGCCGACTTCGTGAGCCAGTCCACTATCGTTCCATATCGCCATGCTTCTTCTACGCCCGTAAGTGCGGGTCACAAAGTCCACTGCGACTTGCTCCCCACTTCCACTCACCCACCTCCAACGGGCCTGAAGTGAGCCGGCCACTTCTCGTGCTCACTCTTAACCTCGCCGACATGTGAGACGTCGTCGATCAAAGTCCCCTACGTGTCTCTTCGTACCGCTCCAGTAATACTGACGACGAAGATCCTGGAACATCTTCGTGCCACATGGATGCACAACAAATTGAGAGCAGTGAAACTCCTTGAGAATCTCCTCTCTCAAATCGGTCAACTGGGGAACCACTACCTGTCCCCTATATCGAAGACTACCATCCATGTGAGCGTCCAAACTCGTCACCCGTACTCCGATCAGACTCGTCCCCCGATGGACACTATCTCAAGGCCCCACTGGACTCAATCACTCGCCTCACCGTAGATGGTAGCCACTAAACTCCCCAAAGTGTTCCTGAGTCCGCTTAGCCAAAAAAATTATAGCCCAAAACTGTCCCATGTCCGAGCATTCGCCACTCCCCGAGAAGCCATACTACAGCTAACGCCTCCTGTGATTTCCTCGACTCTAGTGCACGCCCAATCACATTTGACCCTTCTCTCCTCGGTGGTAATGCAAAGTGAAGTCATAATCCTCTGTGAACTCCATCCATCTCGCGGTCAGCTTCATATCAGGTCCCGCAAGTGGAAAATATACTTCAGACTTTTATGGTATGAGTACACCTCGAACTCTTCGCCGTATAAGTAATGGCGCCAAATCTTCAAGGCGAAGACTACGGTCACATCTCCATGTCGCGGTGTGGGGTAATTTCGTCGCGGATTCTTCAACTGACGAGAACCATAAGCTACTACCCTCCCGAACTGCATCAAAACACATCCCTATCAGCCCTCGAGGCATCACAATACACTATGTACCCCTGTCCCCTGTCCGGAACTATCAAGATGGGAGCTGAAGTAAGTCTCCTCTTCAACTCCTGGAATGCCTCCTCGCATCGGTCATCCCAATCAAACTTGACCTCCTTCCGGGTCAACCTAGTCATAGGTGCTACTATCCTGGAGAAATTCTCCATGAACCTCCTGTAGTACCCAGCCAATCCCAAGAAACTACGTATCTCGAAGACTGACTTCGGTCTCTCCCAACTCATTAAGACTCCTCGACCTTCTCTGGGTCGACCGACACTCCTCGATGTCGACACCACGTGTCCTAAAAAATCTCACCTCGCAGTTTTCAAAACTCGGTGATTTACTAGTCCCGTGTACAAGCCGATGGTTCAACAATCGTAAACAATCCTTATGATACTCATGCTCCCACTTTGATCGGGAGAGATCAAATGTCATCCACGAAGACTACGACAACCGATCTGCAATGGTTGGAATATCCTCTATGCATGATCCATGAATACGCTGGCGCATTCACAATCCGAAGGGCATCACCATGTAAACTGCGGTGCCCATAACGCGCCCTAAACGCCGCCTTAGGGATATTTGCATCCCTAACCCTCGCCTGATGTAAACTGGGCAGAAGGTCTATCTGGAGTAGAGACTCAAGGCTCCTCTCAACTGATCAAACAAATCATCAATCCTGGGTAATGAGTACCGATTCTTGATCGTAACCCGGTTCAACTGTCGATAATCTATGCATAGTCGAAGGGTCTTGTTCTTCTTCTTCGTAAATAGAACCGGAGCACCCCATGGTGAAGTGCTCGGCCACGAACCCCTTGGTCCACTAGCCCTTATAATCGGACTCGAAGCCGCAACTCAACCGGTGCCATCCTATGCGGAGTCATAGAGATGGGTGAAGTACCAGGGTGTAACTTGATACCGAAGTCTACATCCCTATGTGGAGGTAGTCCAGTAGCTCATCCGAAAAAAACATCCCATACCGCAAGAAACCACTCGAGGTGATCTAAGTCTCACCTCGTCCCTCTGTGGTAAGACTGCCAGCCAACTCCGTCAACTGTCCCTCGACACTGGATTCTTGTGTAAATTGTCTGGGGCAAACTATCATGTTTTGTCCCCCGAAATACCATGAGTACCGTCTCACGTGTGCTGTGAACCCTCTTACGCCTCACAATCGATAACGACCCTCGTAAGTCGTCACCAATACATCCCCTGTGGATGACATCGAACTCCGACATGTCCATGATCCCCAGTACACCCGTAAGTAAAGTCCCCCGAGATCTCTAGCGTCCGCAACCCTGCTATTATCATCCCTATCCTCGCCCCTAATTCCTAGGAGAACTCACATACAGCTCCCTCTAAGGTCTCAACCCTAAGCCCAATCCCCGATCATTAACCGATGCAAAGAATGAATGAATGCGACGCACCGTAATCAAATAACACTCTAGCCCCTAGTAGATAGGAAAACGCATTCAGGCTAACCGGTTGATCTCGTCGGCTCACCGCGGCAGATCTACAGACACGCCCGACCTCGATGTCCGCCGTGGGCATCGCCCTCCGCCCACCCATACTCCGCCTCCTGCCCCGCCCGTGGAAATGTGGGGTGCCCGTAATGCGGAGGAAAGTAATCGTATCCTCTCCCGTCTCGCTACCGACTGGATCGTGCTTCTCAAAACCCCGGGATCCCCGCCTCTCGGGGGCACCCCGCTTCATGTGTCCAGCCGCCGATAATGGTACCATACCATCTGGCCTTTCCCGATCGGCACCTCATCCTGGTCCCGGCCCGATGACCGCGACTCGGACCTCGAGAGAACCAGAAGCTCTCGCCCTTTCCGGCGAACCGGAAGAAGACTGACTGTCTTCCTCTTGCTACTAACACTCGCATCCCAAGTGCTTCGAGCATCCTCTATCTCTCTCTATGGTCAGGGTTGTCCCAACCATGGAATCCTATATCCCGTAGGGCGAAGTCCTATATCCTCGCCCGACTGACAACTCACCATTCTCGACCTCTCACCTTGGCCAGCTCTGGCAATACATAATCACCGCAACCGGGCTAACTCGTGGAATCTAGCCACGTAGTCCATCATAGTCATCGCCCCTTGCTTCAGCTCTAGGAACTCCTCGAGCCTCGCATGCCTCGTGAGTCTCTCGGAAAGTACTTACCCATGAACAACTCCCCGAAATCCCCCATTTCATGCCTGGCAACTTCTAAGTTCTAGAAGTCCTTAACCCATCTCCACCATACTCTGCCCGCCTCTAGCTAGAATGCAAATTAACCTCGATCTCCGTCAGACGGAGGATCTCCGTAGCCTCCAAGATATTCTCGGACCGGCACATAAACCATCGGGTTTGCCACCATCGGGTCCCCCGCGGAATGCTCAGGATGGTGCGCCCAAACTCCGGGCTAAGTTACTAGGACCTCCCGACTCACCGCTTGCTAGCCCGTGAGATAGCAAACGATGCACCCCTACGCCCCACAAAGGCCCACGACCAAACGCCGACTACTGGTCAAATGCTCTGGTGCCCTCGACCAGCCACGCGGACGCCCTCTACGCCCCGGTCCCTCTACTAGCCATCTACACAATTAACATGGCTAAGTAAATTCAATACAGTGATTCTAAGGCATAAACACTACTCGAGACACTAATCATACACATAAATCAATGTATACGCAATCACTTTTTTTTTTTCATTTAAACTATTGTTTTCTACAAAATTTTATTTTAGAAAATTTCATTTGTGAAAATTTTATTTTTCGAAAATTTTGTCTAATTTGATTTTATTTGATTTGATTTTTTTATTTATTAATATTTTTTTCAAATTTATTTTGTAGTGAACATCGTTCATTTAGTGACTCCAAGAACAAAGACTAAGTCAAACCGTCGAAAAATTGAGTCGAATCAGTCAGCATAGTGAACCAACTTCGCCTACCACCTGGCCAAGACGCTTCAGTCTCAAGCAGACACAAAGACGCCTCAGCGCAGCGCGCATGCCGTGTCGCGGCCTCAAGCAGAGGCGCCGCGGTCGCGGGTGCCGGGGCCGCCGTGTCGCAGCGCAGCCCGCGGTCACAAAGGCTCGTGCCGTCGTGTCGCGACGCCTCGCGCTACGGCTTCGCTTCGCTTATCATACCAAGGCCGCCGCTTTATCGCCGCTCCATCGCTTGCGCCGCCGCCACCCTGAAGACTTCACAGCTCGCCGCGCGCCCCAAATACCGCTGCCGCGCTTCGCCAGATCGCGCTCGGGCTGGCATCAGAGCGCAATACACCCAAATATGTTTTTACCTACGCTAATACACCTGTATTGCGATATAACTCCAAATTCCTTCCCATTTCTCCTCGCACAATAAATTGTCTTGCAATATAGTTCTAAGCCAACTACACTCATCTTGCAATACAATCCCACAAATTCTTCTTCTCCGCAATACAAACTCTTACAATACACCTTCTTCTTCTCACAATACGACGGCGCAGGGGCCTTTCCAAATCTGCACCATTTTTTTTTTTCATTTCCAGCTACTGGAAAACTACAAAAAACAAATATACCCATTTTTTTTTTCATTTTCTTGAACACTCAAATAAATTTATAAAAATTTATTTTATTCCATTTTCTTCAATTTTACTACTTGTAAAATCTTAGAAAATTATTTTCTCCTCATTTTTTTCCCCAACTACTGGAAGACACAAAAATACACACCTATTTTATTTATTTATTATTATTATTATTTTTTTTTTCATTAAAAATTTTGGACATTTGGTCTCAAAATTTCCTCAAAACTTCTTGATCCAACACTAAACCTAGTGTTCTACCTCAAATTTATTAGAATTTGATTTCATTATCCAATAAACCACCAAATTTCTAAAATTTATTTCTCATTTTTCCTTCCAGCTTTATAATAATCGTGAACTTCAAAAATTGTTTTCCAACACCTATGTACTAATCACTTAAGCACACAACATTTCACAACACACATACAACATGACATACACACCAACATACAATAATTCATCAAATCACACAAAACATAAAACATATGACAAGTATACAAGTACAAGAAATAAAGTGCCAATGACACGAAATGTATATGACAGATAAAGTATATGAAAAGCATATGAAAGTACAGTATATGAAAAACATAGTATATGAAAATCATAGGAAAGTATAGTATATGAAAAGTACAAGATGAAAATATAGGGAAGTACAATATGACAATACAAGATGAAATGAAAGTATATGACAAAATATGCACGTACATGAAATCACATATCTACTTAATGACAAACATGACGAGATTCCCTCTCGAATCTATCATGAATGTCAATTCTATAGTCAAAGTGAATCATATTGTTAAATGCAAAATCACATTGCTATTGAATGACAAACATGACGAGGTTCCTCGAATCTGTCGTGAATGCCAATTCTACAAATGAGTGAAACTAAATGCAGTATATGACAACATAAGATCGTATAAGAAAATATATGATAAAACAATATGTAAGAAATGAATAGTATAGCATGGCGTAGCTTACTACATGAAAGGAGACATGATATAGGTACAGATAAGAAATGATATATGTAATGTTATTATAGAACACAAGTCATAGAACTGAAAGATGAAAAAGACTATAAACAGGAATACAGTAAAAGTATAGATAGGAGATATGCCAAAGATATAGAACATTAAGTTATAGACAGGAATACATAAAAAGTATAGATAGGAGATATGACAAAGACATAGAACAATAAGTTATAGAATGAATATGGAATAATATGCAAAGTATAGAAACAGAATACAGGAAAAGTATAGATAAGAGCTATGCCAAAGACATAGAACATGTAACGGAAAAGATTGACATGCAATAGGAAATTGTAAAGGATGATAAGTAATAAAGCTATATGAATATGTATAGATATATGGAAATGATATGTATAAGCTTATGACTAGCCAATTATCGTGCTGTCCATGTTATGTCCCAATTAAGCCGCAGTTTCAAGACGAGTGTCTAATCCGTAAAGGGAAGAGGAGGCTAGAGGACAGGACACTTCACACCAGCAGCATGGGCGATCTCAGAGATAGGTTCTCACCAGCGCTGCTTCCGCAATCTCTGATTTTTTATATTACATATGTATATGTATGAGTGGTTTGTATAAGATGTAAACTCCAATGAAGGAGTATGATTATATTTTGTATTCACACAAAATATATTAAATAGCAAATGTACATGTATATAAATGGGACTCAAGATATGTGCATAGATATGAATGAGAAACAAGGCTGTATGTCGCCTCTTAGACGTAAAAGGTTAAAAGAGTCCTAGTCCCAAAGCGTGACACCTTCTCTCACACCCCATCGGTGCCGGTCACGCCGCCACAAAGGCCAAGTGTCCCGCACTCTTCTACGTGCCTCGAAAAATGTGAAATTTCGGCTATCTCAAAATTCGATGAAATTCGACATGGTAGCTAAATTTCGCGAGATGATTCCAACGGTGAAGTCTGTTTCGTCATCTGAGATCTAGAAAAATTCTGGATTTTGACCGAAATTTCCATTTTTGCCATTTTTCAGAAAATTAGATTTTCTCAGGATTTCATAAGTTTAATGGGATATAATTCAAAAGGTGGAAACAAAAGATGTTAGTTTCAGACTTCGACTACCTTAAATTCCGCATGTTTCCTTCAAGAGGATGCTCCCATATTGAAGGAAAATGAAATTGATAGGCAAGTGTATGCCGTTGTGGAAGCTTGGAAGCATGCTGATTTCTTGTGTCGCAACTACCTCTTGAATGGCCTGGACAACACACTATAAGTACGTGATTGCGCCTTCAATACCGCGGTAAGAGAACCTGGTGGGAACTTGGACAAAAAGTACAAGACTGATGATGCAGGGCTCAAGAAGTTTGTAGTGGGAAAATTCCTAGACTATAAGATGCTTGATTCCAAGACAGTGATCAACCAAGTTCAAGATCTACAAGTGATTCTGCATGACATGCATGAAGAAGGGATGTATCTTAGTGAATCCTTCCAAGTGGTTGCAATTATTGAAAAATTTCCACCACTATGGAAAGAATTGAAGAATTACCTAAAGCATAAGCAGAAGGAAATGAGACTTGAAGACTTGATAGTGAGGCTGAGAATAGAGGAAGACAACCGTGCATCTGAGAAAAGGCGGTGCAAGGTGTAACACCCCAAATTATGCCACAACGCTTTATAACTTGTTTAGAGTATAATAAAAGTAAAAGTATATTTTTTTTCTAAATAAAATAAAGATAAAAATAATATAAGAAAGAAACCGGAATTAATACAAAAGTCAAGGGTAAATTAATAATTTACTAATTCAGGACCCAAGAGTCATAATTTAATAATGTCATATACCAAAGTAGGAATATGCATAAGTTAAAGTAAGAATAAGAGAGAAATGGAGGGACCTAAAAGTAAAAATGAGTAAGCCAAACATGGTTTTAACTCAAAAAGAAGGATAAGATCAAATCTAGATAAGACCAAAAGAAATATCTCATTTTTATCCCTGAGAAAGAAAAATGAGAGGAAGAAGAAGAAGAGAAGAGAAGAAAGAAGGAAGGGAAAAAGAAGATCACATGTATGGAATTGTTTAGTTTTTTGGTATATAAAGCATGACATACGGTTCGAACCTCTATTTTGTGTAATGGGTCATTTGGAAACTCAAACTCATTTCTTGTTATGGGTTTGGTTTGGAAACCCCAAACTCATTTCTTTGTTAGGGGCTGGAGCTTGAGAAGAACTCCCATGACTCCATATATGTGTTTTGGGAAATGTTTTGGTTTGCATTTTTGACCCATGCTACACCATTCGATTCCATTTACTAGCCAGTCTTAGGAATCGGTTTTTGATAAGAAAGAAGGGAATCGTAAAGAGTCCTTCATGTAAACTGTAGCCACATCAGTGTAGCTGGATGTTAGATTTTTGACTTCACCAAACTGGTGGCCTGCCATAGTCCCGCTTAACCTGAGCAAACAAATGGAGCATCCGGCCGTCTGTCCGCCGTCCATCCCGGCCGGCTCGCTCTGGATGGGTTGGGTCCGGCGAGGGTTCGGTCTCTCGACGCTGGTCCAATTGGGTCCATCCGTTAGTCCAGCTGGGCTGGCGGCCCCGGGTCCATCTTTGGCCGGGTCCGTCAGACGGGCTGGTTCGGCCGGATCCATCCAACCGTCGGGTCGCCGGGTCCATCCGGCTAGGTCGCTCCATTGGTCCGGGTCTCGACCGAGACCATAAACTAAGGTCAGAAATTCTTTATCCGAACTCGACATTCGGTGTTCTTTCACTCTATGGAAAGCCCATCGAGTCAAGATCATCCATATACTTAGCGGAGGGCATGTGCCAGAAGCTAGCTCTGCTAGGCCAATCCGGCATAGACTGGTCTGCAGAGTTTAGCCAAAAGTGATGGTTATTCATGTGAGACCTCCACCCCGAAAGTCATAACTTTGGTCCGAACTCGATTTGGGTGTTCTAACTATATGGAGTTTCATTGAGTCAAGCCACTTAAGATATTCTCGTGGAGGGCATTTGGTGCCTGAGATGGCCTGCTAGGGCCAATCCGCAAGACTTATCTGCAGAAGCAAATGTAAGGCTAGTGGTTCCTATGAGACCTCCCAACCCCTCGGAAGGCTATAACCCTTTGTCCGAACTCCAGCCTGGAAAGATCGACTCCATGGAAACCCCATCAGCCAAGAATCCATCCATATATAGCTTTGATAAAATTAGAAATCACACAGGCTCCAAAATCATGAACAATAGTAGACCGGAACTATAGTTATTCATGCATATAATATATAAACAAAGATTCGAATAAATGATTATACAAATCCTACATATGATTACCAATATCATAATTATTCAAAAATATGAGGTATATTAACACAAAATATATTAATTATTGTCCGCTTTAGAACCTCGATAGAGGATAGATAGGGCATGCCTATAGGGGACACAAATTGCTGTAGCATACAATCACGTGATATCGAGGTCCCGCTGGTCCATGACATAAATCCTATTCGACCATTACGGCATAGGTCACCGGCTCTACAATGATGATACCTCGCATATACTACTGCCAGTCGCATATTACATGGGCATAGTGTCACCGCCTCGTACAGCGTTGATGATACCTTCGGTATATACATACAGAGATCAATGCCTGCATACAATGATAATACCTTCGGGTACATATAGTTATTTCCCGTATCTGCTTCTAAGGTATTTGCAGACATGAAACCTAAAAGAAAATGACAAGTATATGCAAATGAAATGTATAGAATATATGACATGATATGAGAAGCATAGCACTGCTATGCGATGATAGTATATAGTTACAAGAACAAGAAGTAAAGTACAAGATGACATGAAAAGTATATGAAATATGATAAATGAAACATTTTAGGAAAAAAGTATATATATGAGAAATGATAAGTATATGCATTTGTATGGGCTGTAGTGCACCCTTAGTGAGGTCAACCATATGAACACCCCTACCAAGCTTAAAGCTTAGCACGTGGTGTTTTCATCTTCGTGCAGGCATGGTAAGATGTAAAACCAGAGGATAGGACAATCCACATCAGCAGTCAAAGGCTACGCATCACTAGGTGCCCACTGGAATACCTTTTGGTCTATTTTGTATATGAAATTTTATTTATTTTGTAAACAATGTAAATATAGTAAAGGTTGAACACTTCCATATATGGAGCTTGTATATATTTTGTAATCATCTGCTATAGAATATAATACAAGTTAAATGTTTAACATTATTGTTTTCTTGTGATTATATAGACTAAAACCTTCAAATTAACATAGTTACAAGAGCCTTACAATTCTCTTGCATCTTCGTCTATTTTGAATTACTTGGGTATAACTGAGAAAATTACTTTATATTGCTTAATTTGAAAATGGTTTTAATCTAAGACAATCAGAAGTGCAATGTGATCATACAAGTAGTAAATGATGGGAAGCCCATATAACATGCCCCACAAAAATTGGATGCTGAATTTGAAATTAACTACCCCAACTACTTAAGGTCCACACTATTTGGAACTTCGAGTGAATAGTGATGGTTTAATCTTAGAAGATAATAGTTTCTTAGATCACATATAGAATTTTTAAAAGAAATTAAATGTTACAAACAATCACACAAAGAAAATAATATCAAACAAAATAAAATAATTAACAAATACTCTGGATCGACCGCTTCCATTAGAATGAACACTAATAAGGAGATATTAGAAACAAACACTCACATTAATATGCACTACTCGTTTCACGCCGATGTGGATTTGTCCAAGATGCCTTAATATGAAATTGGATTTCTCCATATTCACTGGTTAGAGGTCCCTTCTTTTCTCAAAGACAAGGATCTAATTAGCTACTTGTATTTTCAATCTCTCGTAAGATCCGCATTTTTCTTTCTCAATACTTCACACCCATTTCTTGAGACTGCAGATTTCTTGCTTCCCTTTTCAGGATCACTTCAAAACTTCTACAACTCAATTGATGATTCATCCTTTAATCTAATGGTTCTTCCCTTCCCTTGATTAGCTTTCTACTAACACCGGGTCAAGAACTTCCCTCGACAAGGTGTGAGTCTCCTCGACATTTTCTGGCATTGATAAATGTTCTCCTCCAACATCAATTACGAGTGAAAAGGGAATTTATCGAGGTGAACTTCAGAGCTTAGTAATTCACAATGGTAGTCTATCATACCTACAAGTGGAATGTCTCAACTCCTCAGAATCTCCATCCTCTGTCACCAGGGCATCCTCAGAACCGTAGAAAGAAAAACAATTATTGAAATGGTATAATGTGCTACTATTGGGAACTGGTCGATTCAATAACAACATCAATCAAATAAATTCCAATCCAAGTATTTCTCTCTAAATGATGCAGAAAAGATTGTAACTAACGGTAAATCCAATCTAATGAAGCTGCTTTCTCAATACTGCATTACAATCAACAATGGATCATTGATTAATTACACCCACTGTAATTGTAAGAAACTGAAACGAACGAATTCCAGAAATTTGTCCACACACCCAATAACTTCAGCAAAGAATGGTACAGAAAATCGTAAATTAAATCCAACTTAGATCGCTTCTACGTATCAATGGTTCGCATCCAAAAGAAAATAAAAGAAAAATAAATAAAAAATATATTCTAAAAATATACAGTGAGTCCTTCTCCTCTTCCCGCTTCGGCATCGGCTAAGACGGAGCCGCTACTATCCTCAAAAGTCATTATAACTGGAGCAAAAGAAAAATGGGCCTAATTCAAAAGCACTAGGTGGATTTTATTAAAGAGAAAGCCCACCCATCGTCTCCCATGTCAAGACCAAACTAATGTCGCGACCGATTTCTATCATTTGCACTCGCTCAATCAAGGGACCGATAACTTCAATTGCGACTTAGTTCCTTGCAGGTGCTTTGATTAGTGGTCGCGACATCAATTATAGTCGCGACTGTTAGCTCAGTTGTTTTCAAAATTGATGTCGCGAATTACGGGCCCATGTCGTGACCTTGTTCCTCCTTCCTTTCTACTATATTCTGCGTCACGACCTTGGTTTTAGGTTGTGACTAAGTAATTTCTCTTAGCACCGCTTTCTTGGTCGCGACCTCAAAAGCAAGTCGCTACCTCTTCGTTACCTTGCCGACCCCTTGTCCTTGTCTCGGTTACATGTACTTAGTCGCGATATCGAATATCTCTGTGGAAACCTTCTATCTTCATTAGCACCGAATTTTTTAGTCGCGACCAGAAAACTGGGTCGCAACCTCAATCAACACTCCTTGCCTTCCTTCTGGTCGCAACCCCTATTCTTTTTGTTACAACCATTTTCCTTTCTCTAGTCTCTATTTCAGGTCGCGACCACAAAATGGTGTCGGCTGGGGCTGCTCCTTTATGGTTGCATTATGTCCTAGTTGCTTAAATGTAGTTGCGACCTAAATTTTTACTGCTCATCACTTCTTTAGGTCGCGACCTCCTTTTGGGGTCCTTGACTAATAGGTTGGTTGCAACCTCAATAGCACGTCATGACCTCTAGTGGATTTCTTCATTTTTAAAACTGGTTGCAGTCTCAATTTTCCTGTAGAGACGTCATCTGTGGCTTCATCGACAGATCAACGTCACGACCTCAAGTTTATGTTGCAACCTGCGCCATCTTCAATTAACGTTGCGACCTCAATTTAGTGTCGCGACCTCAGAGTCTTCCTTGAATGTTCCTTCTGTCTTAGCAACTCTTCCTTTGTCATAATGTCTATCATTGAGTGCTTTGGTATTTTTGGTCGCAACCTCACTTTCCTGTCGCGACTTCACTTCTCAGTTGCGACTTCAATTCTTCTATTAGACTGGTTTCTTCTGGTTCTTGCTGAGGATTTTGATTCTGTTGTACTTCTCTGCAAAATTATATTTGAGTAAAATATTCATTTTTATGCCTATTAATCAGCATTCATATTGTCATTTAAATTAGAAAAATGGATTAAAAATCCAATGAGTTTTTGACTCATCAATTATACGAATGAACAAGCTTAGAGTTTATAAGTTTATAGTAAAAAAAAATAAAAAATGAATGACACCCACACTTGACACCGGGTGCCAGGTTGGGAGTGTCACGTGTTAGTTTCCAGACGTATATCCCGACCAGGTCAACCCGCCAATCAAGTCGAATAGGAGAAGGGGGGCTACACAAGGGCATCATGGAATCCAAGGCCAATGCTGTAGAACAAGGGTAGACCTCCCATAATCACAAGAAGAGGAAGCACAATGGCAACAGTCCCAAGCAAGATCCTACAAAAAATTTCCAAGGCAAGCCTCAGGCGAGTGCAACAAGCAAGGGCACCGCATAAGGGCTGGCCAATCGCAAGGAACAAGGGAATCCGGCAAAGAAACGCCTCGCCAATGTGACTCCAAGTAGATGATGTCTCGCATATGAACCTCTCAACTGTGAAGTCTCCTTGAGGTGGAACTTCATTGGCAGCAATACCAAGGAATGGTGTGGGTGGACATAGGGGCTACTCGTCATGTTTGCTCGTATACAAAGATGATGTTCTCATCATACTGTACATAGATAATGAGGAACAACTTTATGGGAAACTTCTTCTTCCAAGGTTAAAGGCCAAGGGAAGGTAGTATTGAAGCTTCGATATCGGGCAAGGAACTACTCTCAACTGGCTGTTCAGGAACTAGAAAGCACCCAGTGGGTCCGGATCATTGTCGAGTGCATAGCCTAAGTTGCTTAATCTCACACTTCATCCCTTGCCAAAATGGGATGTATGTGGGGAAGGGGTACATGAGCAATGGGCTCTAAAATGAATGCAATGACTATTGTACCTCACTAAGAATATTAATTACTAAAAACACGTCTTCCGCTATACATGCTTGAATCTTCAAATGTGCGGCATGGTAGACCAGGACATGTTAATTATGATACATTGCGCAGATTAATTAATATGGAATGTCTGCCCAAATTTAAACTAGATCCAAATCATAAATGTGAGATTTGTGTAGAATCTAAACTAACAAGAACTTCTTTCCAATCAATAGAAAGAAGTATTGAACCTCTAGAATTAATACACTCATATATCAAATGATCCGAAATTCTATTCTAAATCCAGAGGTGGTAAGAAATATTTTCTTACATTAATTGATGATTGCACAATATATTGTTATGTTTACTTATTGAGAAGTAAAGATGAGGCATTTGGAAATGTTTCAACATTTCAAGTATGAGGTGGAGGACCAACTTGATAGGAAGATAAAGGTGATAAGAAGTAATAGAGGTGGTGAATATGATGCACCTTTGTGCATTTGAAAGAACAATACAAAATGGTATAATACACCAAACTATCGCAGACCTCATTCACCTCAAGAAATGGGGTTGTCGAATCGTGAAGAACATAACTTTGGGTGCGAAACAAGATGAATGCATTACTATTAAGCCCTGACTACCCTCAACCCTGTCAAAGGGGCGGAGCAATTCTTTTCTCAAATTATATTCTCAACCGAATACTGACAAGCAAAACTAATAAGTCCCATGAGTTGTGGAAAGGTCGCTGATCCTCTTGTCTCGCCAAAGTGGCTGCACCATACCTAAAAAGGTTAAAATAGGACTCGTAAAACAGCTTGATTGTGTTTTCATCGTGATATGACATATAAGAAGCAGCATATTGTTTTCTCGATTCATAAATCAGAAATGATCGATATGCATGCTAATACTCTTATCAAACAAGGAAATGGTATCTTTATTTGAAAATACCATTTCTCAAATCAACAATGTGGAGTCAAACTCAAGTAAAAAGGACTCATGATAATTACAACAGGGAAGTAGTCAAGGCCAACAAGATATACGATGAACCTAGACATCAAAAAGCAGAACCGTTAGGAAAGTCAAAATCTTTTGGTCCAGATTTTCTAACGTATTTGTTAGAAAATGAGCCTCAAAGCTTTAAGGAAGCTATGTCGCAGCCCCGGGGTTACATATATTGGTGAGCTATAAACGATTTAAGTAGAATCATCTTGTAAAAATCATACGTGGAACTAGCTGATCTTCCACCAAAGCTTAAAACCTCTAGGATATAAATAGATAATAAAGAAGAAAATGAAAGCGTATGGATCTATTGATGGTAAATATAAAGCCGCACTCTGTTATCAAAGGTTATGCTGAAAAGCAGGCTTTGGACTATTTTGATACTTATTCTGTTGACAAGAATATCATCCATTCCAATGGTGTTAATAGCTATCAGAAATGCTATACATAATCTTGAGATACATCAAATGGATGTAAAGATAGCTTTCTTAAATGGTGACTTGGATGAAGAAATCTACATGGAACAACCCAAAGGGTTTATTATTCCAGGTCAAGAAAAGAAAGTTTGTCGGCTTGTTAAATCCCTTTATGGATTAAAGCAAGCACCAATGCAAGTAAAAGAGAAATTTGACACGTAATGATGACAAATGGATATTAAATCAACGAAGACAAAATGATATGTCAAGAACAATCGAACATGGGTTTGTCATTATTTGTCTTTATGTCGATGATATACTATCATAGCAATAATGAAGTCATTAAAACTACCAAGGAAATGTTCAACAATGTTTGACATGAAAGACTTAGGGTGTTGCCGATGTTATACTTGGGATAAAGATCCCTAAAACATCAGATGGATTGATATTATCTCAATCACATTACATTGAGAAAATTCTCAAGAAATTTAAACAAAATGATAGCAGTCCAATGAGAACACCTGTAGATGTAAATCTACATCTATCTAAAAATAATGGCAAAAGCTTTTCACAACAAGAATATGCACAATCAATTAGCAACTGAGGGCGTCATGAACCGTAATTGCTCGCATACTTACGTGAGTCGCGCAAATTCGAGTAGATACACAAGTAATCCAGTCTGACCATTGGAAGGCAATAGTTAGAGTTTTAGGTATTTGAAATACACCCAAAACTATGGATCGCACTACTCAAAATATCCAAAGAAGATCAAGGATACTCGTGATGCCACTCAGATATCCAAGCTAATAAAGACTGAGTCCACAAGTGGCTATCAATCTACACTTGGTGGTGGAGCGGTGTCTTGGAAATCTTCTAAGCAAACGTGCATTGCTAGATCCACGATGGAATCTGAGTTTATTGCACTAGATAAACTGGTGAAGAAGCAAAGTGGATTCGTCATTTCTTAGAAGATATTCCAATATGGCCACAACCTATGCCTGCTATCTACATTCATTGCGATAGTCAATCAGCAATTGGCAGAGCACAAAGTCATATATATAACGGTAAATCTCAACATATTCGTCGAAGACATAATACCATAAGACAACTTCTCTCTAATGGTATTATGACCATTGAATACATATGGTCAAAAGAGATTGCGTAATTGTTAACCAAAGGTTTGACCAGAGAGCAAGTAAGTAAATCATCGAGAGGAATGGGTTTAAAGCCTATACATTAAAGAGTCACCATAATGGCAACCCAACCTAGCTAACTGGAGATCCCAAGATCTAGGTTTAAAGGGACAACCGAATTTTGTGTGACTCATTGAAGATCACTACGAAGAACAAATCTCCTACTCATTCCTATAATCAGAATGGTGATGCCTACAGCGTTGAACAGGATAAGCCATGCTTTTAATGATTCTTATACCTTGTTAAAGACAAGTGGGGTATAGCAGAATACCTTCCATAAGAAATCATCTATGTGAGTGAGAACTGGGCCGGTTCTATGAGAATGATAAAGGCTAAATTCTCTAGGAGCACTCATGAAACCAGGAATTGTTCAAGGCTAAAATTAACACAATCGTGAGAACCAACTGTGTCAGGAAAGATTCTGCGTGAATGTTATTGTCTTGGTTTACACAAATGATTGAACGGTTCAAGACATCATGTTCACTGATCAATCAGTAAACCCGATAGCATTTCACAAGGGAAGGTTCAAGGCCACAAGCTACCTTCCTCTATACGTAAAATTCCAACCGGTTCCTCTCATAGTGTCGCATGTCATTTTGCCACTTCAGTCTTCGGTGATCAGCGAACACCTGATGTTTAGTCGCTATCCGATCCTGTGGAACGAGATCTCGTGTTCCGACGCCATATGAAGTCATATTACGACATACCGGCATTGACCGCGAACCAGCGATTCAAGGATTCGATGCAGTTGATCCGACAGTATTCACTGCTCCCATTCATGACACCGAGACAATTTTTCTATCCCCAGGTGGTGCTTGAGTTTTATCACACTATGACATCCCGAGGAGTGCCTAGTCCATTGGAGATCCGGTTTAATATTGACTCGCCGCCTTAGTACCTTCGTGAGTCAGGATATTACAATCAGATTGGGCTTGCCGCAGTTCCCGCAAATTCCACTGACCATCGGGCCGTGGCCTCAAACCATCACAGAGAGAGATGCTCGCCTCTCGCTCGAGATACCACGGCCTGCCTATACTCTCCGCCGGCAGCCTCCCACGCATGCCTAGTGGACCACGACCCGACCAAATTTTATTCCACTTCATCACTATGTGCTAGGATCTATACTTGAGGCTCTCAGATAAAGATATCCCCGAGGGATTCCTCGTTTAGTCCCTCTGTCGCCATGATCAAGCACAAGTACACTTCAATTTTAGAAGGTCCATCGTGGCGGACCTGGTCTGGGTGTGAGCCCCCTCATGCTGATGTCTGCCAAGCCGAGCCAGTCTTGCAGCATCTGGGTTTTCCCGAGGAGCCACACATGAGCGGCGGGTGAGTTTTCCTTAGGTTTTATCCACCGAAAGTGCCTCTATATATGATACTCTCCATTCTCGCAAAGAGCGGAGAGGCAAAGGATGATGTTACATGCTAGACCCGCCGAGAGATGAGTAGCCTCGGCTCTGCAGGAGGAGGTGAGAGAGGACCTCAACTCCGCTCATCCTCCGCTCCACCTCCTACGCCCAAATAGCTCGAGATCATTGGCCCATCCTCCACATCACAACAACACAGAATATCCCGTCGGGCCGAGAGAGTTATGTGTCGCTATGGATGCCGGCCCGCACACTTGGTTACTACTAAGGCTCGGTTAGATCGAGCATGGCCCCGAGCCGAGGTCACTTTGGCGCCAGACCATGCCATGATTCTCCGACATGAGCCACCTCTGCCTCCTCTAGTCACGCGATGCAGCCTACATAGCCCACTACCCCGAGATCGGGCCCATCGTATCCGTAGCCGTGGCCTCCTTGGGAGCATACATTGGTGTGAAATAGCGTGCCTTCAGATCCACCGACGTCTACACCACCACGAGAGTGAGGTGGTCGTACTCCCTTCTATAGCTTTCCGATCCCTATCCAGTGGAAACATGGTTATACTTTGGTTGGGGGAAAAGTTAGAGTTGGAAGTGTCCTCTATCATTTTTTGTTTTTTTTTAAATTTTATTATCTGCCTACTTATTTTGTATAGATTGTATAGGATGCATGTATTAGTCGAGAGTAGGCAATGATCTTTTTATTGTGTTTAGCTATGTTGTTTGTATTAGCTAACGCTTTGCATTATCAAAAGCTTTACATAGCCAAAGATTTACATTTTTCTAAACTAAGAAACCATTTTCTCATAAATAAGGTTTGTGTTTCTACTCTTATCTTGAGTTGAAAAATTGAAGCACTGTATGCTACCATAATGCTAGAACAGTTCCATGCATGAGGAAGTTTTGTGTCGATTGAAGTTCCAAAGTGTCAACCTTGTACGTCCTCCTTTAGCTAATCACACACAAATAAGTACATCGCCATCAATAGGTTGAGAAGTCAGATACCTCTCTTTTGGCTTGGAAAACTCAGCTCAGATTAGTTGACGACCCATAATAGGTTTCTTTGTTACTCCACAAAGAAGACCAACAGTCTTCCTAATGAAAAGGAAAAGAAAAAGAAAAAGAAGAGAAAGAGAATTGAAAGCCGTGACACTTTGCCTTGAAAACCCGAGCACAAATCCGAGGGCATATGATGAAAGCTCTTTTAAAGCCTCTAAGGCCCTAAACCTTAATCGGTCAGGGGAGTCACCGACTTAGTGTTTTCACGTGGGTGATGGGAAGTTTAGCGTAGTCGTAGGAGTTGAATTTTCGAAATCAGAACCGGTGAAGCCTCAAGAGTTAGTGGCTCATAGATCCTTTTGACTTGATGCCCTAAACCTTGATTGATTGGAAATCATCGGTGGACCCCCGTTACATGGACTTTGGTGAAGTTGAGTCTTCAGCATTGCACCCTAAAATACAATAGAAGTAAGAAATAAGAGTGTAAATAAATCTATTTAGGTTGGTCATCAATTTAAGGTCTTAGCAGTAGCTTGGTTGGGGGGAGGGAATAGCTTTGCAACTTATTGCCCAAACTCGGTTTCTTAAACACATAGATTTTGGGTGGAGGCTCAGGGTCGACTTCCTGAACGACACGCCTAAACTTGTTCCTATATGGAAATTGTTATCTCATGATGGTTTTTACGTAGTCTAACTTTTCATACTAAGGTAAAGCCTCACGGTAAGCACTTTTGAATAGAATACTCTTGCAAAAGCATAGCCCGCATACCCTTTATTATTTTTAAAGACGCTAAGGGACTAGCAACGGTTCGTTGGGAGCTAGGATTAGTGCCCAAAAAGTGCTATTTTGGGTCCTATTTAAAATAGGTTTTGAGTGCTTTTTGCGTACTAATCATATTAATTAAACCGATTGACATGTGTGTCCATTAGTATTAATGATTTGCGAGTTTCAAGGTTTGCTTTTATGTGTTTCGTAAACCTCCTCCATCATATCAAGCTTGACATTGCAATTATGCTGATTTATGCTGAGTTTGTATGAATTCTCGGTGATTTCATCAAGCCTGGATGAAGATATATCAAGCTGGAAGAGGAAAAGTGCAGGTTGGAGGATGCAGGATGGCTGGGCAATTTTGCTATGGCATAGCGAAAATTTCGCAGTCATCGCGAAAATTTCGCTATGGCCAAATTTTCGCTATGATAGCAAAATTTCACTATCATATGAAGCCTCCGCCATCATAGCTTAAATTATCAGTGGCATAGCTTAAAATTTGAATTTTCGCTATGTTCGTATTTTCGCCATGATAGAGGTACTGCTATCATAGCTAATTTTCACCACCATAGCGAAATTCACTGTGCATAGTGAAAATCTTGCTCCCTGTTTTTGTGATCCAAACGACTCCGTTTTGTTTAATTCCTCTTTTGCCCTCAATGTAATAACATTATTTAGGTTATTTTGGTATTTTCACATTTTTGGGAGGCTATATAAGCCATGTTATGAGCATTTGTAACCTAACTATTCATTTCACGCAGCTTTTTCTCAGCCCCTGTTTTTGGTTCCCATTTTCTATTTTCTCTCTCCTCTTTCTCTCATTTTCTAGGTTGCCAAACACACCCTTTTGAGGATGAAAACTCAAAGGATGTTTGGCTAAGCCTCAAAACCTTGAAAAGGAGGGTTGCTAGGTTGGTTGATGTTGGTTTGCAGGTGTTCCTCTTGCTTTCATGAAAGAACAGGATCGCATTTCTTTGTGTTTCAAACTTTCCAAACTAGGTTTAAATGCTATTTAGTATATTTTCTTTGGTCAATACTTGGCATGCTTTAGGTTTCAGTGTATTCTTAATGGTAGATACACTGACATTCATTAGATGTCATTTACGAGCCACTGAAAGTAGGTTAAATGTTGTATTTTCAACAGCTGAAACATTGAATGCTCAGTAAATGCTTTAGTTCAAATAGGAAGGTTACTTAAGGGTTATTTTAAAGTTAAAACAAAGATCCGGGTTTTGGAAAAATGACTATATGTCATTTTCCCTAATGCGAGGAAATAACCCGAGAGGACACTTACAACCCATCATATCAAACTAGTGACCTAAAACTCAAGCAGTTTCTCCTCCTCACAACTCATTTTAAACTCCGTCTTAATTTTAGTTTAGTGACACCACCAATCACACTTTTTAATGCAACCAAAATCCAAAATGAAAGCCTCACTCAATCATGATACGAGTCATTTGTAAGATGAAAACCCATCCCTGAGTTCGACCCTAGAACCGCTTATACCGCAGCAGTTTGACTACGAAAGCTAGAGGAAATTAGGGATACAAATACATGATTCCGATCACCCTACTATAAGTAATAAAATCAAATCATGTACCCATCATATTGGGTAGGCGCCATTCTCAAGCTACTCGAATGCCATAATAAATCGCCGGAATGAAAATCTACGCTTGGGGAGCACTTTAGAACTCAAGCCCTCCCATTTGAGTAAAAGGCATATGCAAACCCATGGAGATGACCAAACAAGTCCCAGCTGGCCAGATACACCCCAAGAACAAATAATGAGCAAGAGATGTGTTAAACCCAGAGTATTCGAGTGCCTCATAGCAAATGTGAAGCTCAATGCATGAGCTTAGTGCAGTGGTGCTGGAGAAAGAAAATAGAAATTCTACCTCATTTGGGATCAGTGAAGAGAATATGAACTTCACCATTGAGCTCAAACCCCCTGAATTAAAATATACATTCCCCAAGAAAATGCCAAAGTATCCAGCCTGTAATATCAATATCAAGCCGACCACTTCACAGGAGCAAAACATGTTGCACCTCCTCAAAATGAACAAGCAAGCTTTGGGATTGAAAATTTATGATTCAAAATGCATAAACCCAACAATCTGCACCCACCACATTTATTTAGAAGAAGAATCTAAAGTCGTTAGGCATCCACAGAGGAGGTCAACTCTCACACGCAGGAGGTAAAGCATGATCAAGTCCTAAATTGGTCAGAGAGGTCGGTATCATTTACCCCATATCCGGGAGCAGCACCAGGTAAGCTCCAACCACAGGGTGTGTCAAGAAGTCAGGTGACCACTCAGAAATGGAAAAGGGCGAGGAATTGTTTACCCGACTTACCATCGGTTAGAGGGTATGCATAGATTACGTGAGGCCTCAGCAAAGTAACAAGAAAATATCACTTCCCACGCCTCTTCATTGATTAGCTTGAGAGAGTTTCGAACACCCATTCTATTGCTTTTTGATGGCTATTCAGTGGTACTTTCATAGAGATCGCACCGGTAAGATCAAGAAAAGACCACCTTACTTGCACATTTGGAAACTCTATTCATGCAAGGATGCCTTTAGTCTCGCAACGCCCTCGCCACCTTCAGATGTATGCTTAGTATGTTTAGCGATATGGTGGAGCGCATAATGGAAGTATACATGGATGACATCACTGTATACGAAGGCGATTTTAAAGGATGTCTGACTAATCTTGACGCTATCCTGCAGAGGTGCATTGAAAAGAATTTGGTGCTTAACTGGGAGAAATGCCATTTTATGGTGAACTAAGGGATTGTACTGGGGCATGTTATTTCCAGCTGGGGAATAGAAGTTGACAAGGCAAAAATTGAACTTATTTCCAAATTGCCGTCTCCAACAAATGTAAAAACAGTTAGGCAATTCCTTGAACACGCGGGCTTTTACAGAAGATTCATGAAGGATTTTTCGAAGATTGCTAAGCCTCTTTATAAGCTGCTAGAGAAAGATGCTAAATTTGCTTGGGAAAAAGACTGTCAAGAGAGCTTTGAAGAGCTGAAGTTCCATTTGACCACTGTACCAATAGTATTGGAAAATGCCTTTTGAGGTGATGTGTGATGCAAAGATCTGCTAAGTATTTGAGCGCTTCACAAAGAGAAACAAAACCTCATGTAAACCACATGCAGAAAACGCTGAATGAATAAAAAAGGAACTATACTACTACAGAAAGAATTGTTGGCAAAGTGGGTCTACGCCTTAGACAAATTCCCGGGCACATTTGGTTGGGTCCGATATAGTCATTTTACGCATCATTCCGCTTGAAATATCTCCGATCAAGAAATATGCTAAGGCAAGACTTATCCGATGGGCTCTTCCTCGGGTCAAGAATTTAACTTGACAATTAAAGGATAAAAAGGGTAGGAGGAATGTTGTGGCGCACTACTATTTCAGAGATCAACAATAGCCCATGACACTCATAGCCCGCCCATCAATGATGAATCCCGAAGAATCTTTAATGCAGCTTGAGAAAGCCCCCTCGAATGCCTCACATCGCTAATTTCCTCGCAGAGAAATCCCACCTGATTGGAAAGAGCAGGATCAGAAGTATTTCTTGGCAAAGATCCATTCCTATTATTGGGAAGAGCCCTTCTTGTTTAAATATTGTGCAGATCAGATAATCAGGAAGTGTGTGCCTGAAGAATAACAACAACAGAATTCTAGTTTCACCACAAGATGCTTGCGGGTAATACTTTGTTTCCCAAGACTCCAAGAATGAAGGTGTCGCAAATCCGGTTTATACTGCCTTCCCTCGCGAAGAAGCAGCCACCAAATGTGTCGAGTATGTGATAGATGCCAAAGGCTCTGGAAATTGTCTCGCCGTCATATGATGCCCCTGAACCTAATTCTTGGTGGTCGAGCTATTTGATGCTCGGGGTACTTACGGACCTTTCCCCACATCTTATGGTAATACATACATATTGGCTGAGTGTGACTATGTGTCCAAATGGGTTAATGTAATCCCCCGCAAACCAACTACCACGCAAGGTGGTGCTCAAATTCTTGAAAGCAAACATCTTTTTCGAAGGCCCGGTACCAAAAGCCATTATTAGTGACTCGGGTTCACATTTCGTAACAAACCTTTGACAACCCCATGACTAAATATGGTGTTAAACACAAAGTGGCTACCCCTACCATCCTCAAACAAGTGGTCAAGCAGAGCTTGGCTAATAGGAGATTAAGACCATTCCAATGAAGGTGGTGAACAAAGAACATAAAACATCGGGTCCCTCAACTATGTCGATTCATCACGGCCTACAGATCGCCTTTCAAAATCCACCCCTGAATCTCCCTTATCTCCAGTATGGCGGGTGGCGGCATGTCATCTTCCAAATGAAATCGAGTACAAATCTTGGTGGGCAATCAAGAAACCGAACATGGATTTGCAAGGCCGGGCCTAAAAAGGTTCCTGATCTCAATGATTCGAAGAAATACGAACGATGCCTACTAACCTAAGATCGCAAAGGAAAGATCGAAAAACAAATGATCAAATGATAAGTAGCAAGAATTTTAAATGCGTGACCAAGTCCCTCCTGAGAAGATTCCAACTCCATCTATTTCGAGCAAGCTCAAGTCGCGATGGACGAGTCCATTCATTCAACAAGTGGCCACCCTTAATGGTTCAAAAGAGCAGAGACCTACTAATCCAAATGATAATAGTATCGTTAATGGATGAAATAAGCCCCGTGTCAGGTAAAGATCGTAGTCGTGGAGGAAATTCTCTGACCTCTCCCTTTGAGACCCACAAGCCACACATTTAGGGGTAGCTCTTGCAGTGTCTCAGAAGCCACTAATTTAATTGCTTAGTTTTGTTTAAGTTTCTTTTTGTTTAAAAATTGTTGTAGTAATCAGTTGGGTGGCATGTTTTGCTTTGTGTTGGCAGCTGCAGTAACATCAACCACTTCAAAAATATCACCTCAGCCTGCCCAGGCTGGGGATGATCCTTCTCCTACCACCATTGATTGAGAAGGTACCACTCCATCCTCTAACTTTCGCTCCCATGCCGACGCTTGTGCGTTGGGGCAAAGTAATGTTCATACTTTTGATTTTAGTTTTACTGGTTCTACATGCCCTGTAGAACCCAAATTTGTTTGTTAAAATTAAGACTGTTGTTTGTGCCTATATTTTTATGTTTTTGCTCATTCCTTAAGTTGAAAAATTGAAGCACTGTGTGCTACCATAATGCTAGAATGGGCTCCATGCATGATTAAGTTTTTTAGGTCAATTGAAGTTCAAAAGTTTCAACTCTTGTACGTCCAACTTTAGCTAATCACACACAACACACGCTTTCATCAATAGTGGAGAAGTCAGATACCTCCTTTACTTGAAAACCGGACCTTAGGTTAGTTGACTTACCCATAATAGGTTTTGTTACCCAAGCAAAAGAAGATAAATGAAGCTCCTCTCCTAAATGAAAAGAAAAAGAAAAAAGAAAAAGAAAGAAGAAAAAGAGAATTGAAAGCCGTGACACTTTGCCTTGAAACCCGAACACAGTCCGAAGGGTATATGGCGAAAGCCTTTAAAGCCCGGTGCCCTAAACCTTCACCGGTTGGGAGTCACCGACTCTGTGTTCGGGCGACATGGGGTGGACGGGTAGAGCTTAGCGAGTCAGAGAAGCTGGAAATTTCGAAATCATTCAAAGTCCTGGGCGAAGCTCAAGAATTGAGCGATCGCGCATCCTTTTACTTGATGCACTAAACCTTGATTGGTTGGGAG
Source organism: Tetrastigma voinierianum (assembly GCA_016808115.1). NCBI lineage: Eukaryota > Viridiplantae > Streptophyta > Magnoliopsida > Vitales > Vitaceae > Tetrastigma > Tetrastigma voinierianum. The sequence goes on from JAEQBH010002078.1 coordinate 182,154, forward strand.
TCATCGGTGGACCCCCGTAACACGGACTTTGTGAAGTTTAATTTTCAGCATTGCACCCTGCATTACAATCAAGTAAGAAATAAGGGGTGTAGCTGAATCTATTTAGTCGTCAATAGCTTAATATCCTAGCAAGAGCTTGGTTGTAGGGAATAGCTTTGCAACTTATTGGTTCAAACTGGTTACCTTAAAAACACGAGATTTTGCAGTTCGAAGCTGACTCCCTGAATTGATGCTACTCCTCAAACTTATTCCTATAAGTAAAATCGTTTCCTCACGATGGTTTTTGTACGTAGTCTAAATTTTCATAATCGAAGGTAAAGTTTCTTGTACACACACTTTTTTGAATAGAATACTACTCTTTTTGCAAAAGCATAGCTTGCATATCCTTTGTTATTTTTGGCATTGCTAAGGGACTAGCAATGTGTCGGTTGGGTGGATTAGTACCCAAAGTGTTATTTCGAGTCCTATTTAAGATATGTTTCAGTGTTTTTATGCACTAACTATATTAATTAAGCCGATTGACATGTGCAGTTCCATTAGTATTATTGATTTTGTTTCGAGGTTGCTTTTGGTAGTTTTGCAGGTTTCGTAAATGATTCGTGCCACAGTAGGCTGAGCTAAAATCAACAAAATTTATATACACCCAGCCTTACTACTCCGCCGTAGTCAAGCTACTCGGCAGTGATAGTGGTCTAGGGTCGAACACTCGGGATGGGTTTTCATCCTAAAAATAGTTTGCATCGCTGCATCAAGGTAATGCTTTCTATTTGACTCTTTGGAATTGTGTTTTTAAAAATAAAGGAAATTATTGAAAACCGAAATTGTAAAAACCGAAAGTAAAGGTGAAAAAGTTAACTTGAAGATTTAGGTCACTAATCCTGGGCGTTAGGCAAACAAGTGTCCTCGGTTTTATCCTCGCTGCTATGACATGCAACCTATAGTCCATGGCATAACTGATCTATATTTAAACGCCAGCAACCTCACCCATGAAGCAACTCCTATTTGAGTCAATACAGTAGCATGCGCTTATGGCCCTTTTAGTTTAAAACCCTAACATTCGCTTATCATTTCGCAGGCCCGTAAAGACCATCTAAAGAACAACAAAGGTACATCTCTCACTCCGGCAATCGTATCCTAAAGCACGGAGAGTATCGCCAAAAACAATAACAAAGAAATGTTATTTAACCCTAATTAAGAACCCTAACATGTAAATATTAGCCTGTGAGGCTCAAAGACCATCTATTAAAAGAACAAACAGTTGCATCTCTCACCCGAGCACTGTATCCTAAAGCATGGAGAGTATTGGCCAAATCAATAACATCCCATGTTATGCAACTATGTTTTGAATATAAGGGTCATAAATACACTACCCGTAGCTTTTAATACAAGAGGACAACATGCATAAGCCCCACCAATTGGGGCCAGCTTCCTTCCTTCAAAGGAAGTGAGGCTTAGCTACATCTCAGTTGTCATCCTCAAGAGGTGTGTTTGGCAGCCTGGAAAGGGAGAGAAAGAAGAGAGAGAGAAGAGAAAGGGAGAGAAAGAAGTAGAGAAGAGAGAAAAAAAGAAAAACAAAACCTAAAAATAGCAGACTTTATTTACAAAAACAGAGCCTACAGTGGGCCTTATTCTCCTTCACAATTGTTGCTCGAAAAATTTGCTGCCAAAATTGTTACTTAGGTTACAAAACAAGAGGGGCTTATATAGGCCTCCCTCAAGGTATGAAAATTACCAAAAACCTAAGGTCCTGGTTTAGGTTCGCAAAAATTTTCAACTCTATCTAAAATTTAAATATGAAAATTTTTCAATGTATTCTAATCTTTAGTTTTCATTTTCAAAACACGCTTTCAGATTTGAATTTAGTTGAAAATAAAAATAAGAAAACTGCTGAAACCATTTTCTTGAAAATGAAATTAATGAAAACAATGAAAATGCGTTTAAAATGCAAATTACTATTCAAAAAATCCCGTGTTTTCAATTTAACCAAATCCAAAAAATCCCGTGTTTTCAATTTAACTCTGAAAACAAGGAAAACAGCTTTTATCTGTTTTCTGATTCATATATAAAAAGTTGAAAATGATGAATTCATTTTCTTTGTTTTCAAATTTTGTTTTCATCTTATTCTCGTAACTAAACGCGTTTTCCTTGTTTTCGAAAAGTTTGAATACAGAAAACAGAAAATATTCTACCTACTAAACAGGGCCTAAGAAATTGGCTAAGTTATGTGACACCAAGTAATACACCGCTTCAGCGCTGCTCGCATTAATTACAAAGCATGACGAGCAACTGTGTACCTCGCTTAGGGTCGAGGAATTTCGCTAACTAGCGAAATCAACAAAGCCTACGAAACAAGAAATTTCGCAGAGTGGCCACTCGCTTAGCCAGCTAAATTTCGCTGCTAACCGAAATTTTGTTAGAAGCGAAATCAATTATTTTCGCTAAGGAACAGTATAGCGAAATTGGGATGGGTCTAGCGAAATTTGGCATTTTCGCTTAGCTTGCGAAATTTCCGCTTAGGTTGCGAAATTTTCGCAAGCTTAGCGAAAATTTTCGCAAGCTTAGCGAAAATTCCTGCTTTGCTAATCCTTCACTGTTTTCCATCCTGCCTTCAACTGCATCCAATTTTCTTTACTTTGCCTTGGTTTTCTCATTGATTCTTGGGTTGGTTGAAGGCTGAGACTTGAATTCCAACTTCCTGATTCATCATTTGTATTGAGATTGAACTCCAAGAGTACATAAATACCTACAAAACAACCAAAAATCCTCTAAATGGCATGGGTAAATACTAAGACGACTAACACTTCAATTGGTATAAATGACATGATTAATGCCAAAAAGCACTCAAAACCTATCTAATATAGGGGTTCAAATTGTACTTTTGGGCACCAATCACACTCCCCAACCTAAACGCTGCTAGTCCCTTGAAGAATGCAAAATAAAAAGGAGATGCATATGGTGATTTTCAAAAAGGTTGTGATTCAAAAAGGGTTTATATACATACTAACATTACTTTAAACTGAAAAATTGAAATCAAAATTTGAAAACCGATATGAAAGAACCAAACCCATATGAGAACAATTTCAGGTCAAAACTAGCTCCATGATTCTCACTTTGAATTTCCACCTAAGTCTAATGGTTCTTGTTGTATCCAGATTAAGTCAATAAAATGCAAAATTTGTTCTCTCCCCCCAACCTAGCACTTACATGGCCTTAAGTTGTTGAACAAACTAGATAGGGCTAGTCACACTTCTCTTTCTTTTTCAATTATATTGTAGGATGCAATGCTTAAAATTCGACTTCACCAAAGTCCGTGTAACGGGGGTCCACCGATGACTCCTAACCAATTAAGGTTTGGGTGGCATCGTCAAAAGGATCAAAGACCACTAACTCTAAAGCCTTCACCCCGACTCAACCGACTTCGAAAATCAAGACCTACAATTCGGGCTAAACTCTACTTATCCACCCATGTAATCGAACACAAAATCGATGACCCCAACCACCAAGGCTTAGTGGCATCGGTTTCAAAGGCTTTCGCCGCACACCCCTGGACCGTGCTCGGGTTTCAAGGCAAAACTTCACGACTTTATTTTTCTTTTTCTTCTTTTCTTTTTCTTTTTCTTTTCCTTTTTGGAAGACAACATTGGTCTTCAAATGTTGGTAACACAAACCTATCCTAGGTTGTCAACATACCTAAGGCCGGCTTTGCAAAGTGAAAGAAGATATACAAATTCACAACCTATTGAAACAATCTGGAGTGCAGTGTGTGAATTAGCATAAAGGGGGAAATTTCCAAGTTGAGCATGCTGGAACAGTGACTGAACAAAAATTGTTTCAAGCATGGGATTTGTTCTAGCATAGAGGTGACAAACATGATGATTCAATCTCCCAATTTAAAGTAATTCAATTGTTCAATTTGGCAATTCAATTGTTCAATTTGAAGCAATTCAATTATTCAATTTGAAAGAAAAACACATATATAAACATAAGAGACAATAAACATGAGATGCAAAAACTGAGTATATATAAACTGAATAGCTTTTGATATAGCCAAAATGGCTAATACATGCATAATAAGCTAAACACAAAAATATCACCGGCTATCATCATGGCTAATACACAAAACATATCCTAATCATAATCGCAGGCTTGATAAAGGTGAAACTATATACAAAATCGTAAGAAACCTAACCACCTCACCGCCGTGGTGGTGGCGGGTTCAAGCCGGCCGCAACCGCAGCCTTAACATCCCAATGAAGTCGATCGCTGGCGGGTTCTCCTCCGAGCAGGATCACGAGGAAGACCTGTGGGTCATGATCCGAGTCAAGATAGAATGGCACCGGGCCAATCCTCGATCCCGAAATAGTCAAGGTAGGTCGCGAAAGTGAGCAGATAGCATCCATCACACCGCCATCTCCTCGAAATGGGTAATGAGTACTCCCACATCGGTGTGTCGAATAGGAAGGCGCGGAGCATCCGCCGCAGCCGGGCGTAGTCTCGCGGAGGAGATGGAGGTGAACGACCCGAAATGGGAGTCCTGAAATTTCGGGCTCAGGCGTGCATATCATCCAGACGCGGTCATCGCCTCCCGACCCGCACACTCCAACCCGCGGGTCGATATGGAATGAGACGCATAGCCACCACCCTGGCCTACTATCACTACATGTGGTGGCATCGAACCTCATCTCACCTAGGCTCCGGGAATCCTATCCGCCGAGAACATGGGGCAGAGGAGTCTCGGCACGCGCAATGGGATGCTCTCCGCCGTGTCAAAGTCCTTCCGATGGACCTTCTCCTAACCCGCACAATAGAGAAGTCATCACCAGCTCAACGGGCTGGAACCAAAATCCCCCCCGAGATCCTATAAAGCGCCCAGACTGCCCTCCTCCCGCATTACTAATGCTGCGCAGGAAACAAGCCGGCACGCATAAGATGGTCGATGAGCAGCATCTGAGGTGGAAGTCGCTTCCCAGAAAATATCGGACTACCGTAGATCTCTCGCTTGCTCGAACCATCTCTCTGTGCGGTGGGTGGGCCCAAGCTCTGTAACCCTCTGAGTTGCGCGGCGGTATGCGCAATCCCAATGCTGCTGAAATATCGGCTGGTCTGAGTACACCAGGGCGGTCATCTATACTGAACTGAATCTCTAGTGGACCGTCTGTCTCCCTGGATGTCATGGAGTGGTAGAACTGCAATACCACTCTCGGGTAATAAAACTACCGCGGAGTCATGAAGGGTAGGAGTGAATACTCCTCGATCAGTCTCATAGACTCCCAGATCCGGGAGTCAGCCTCAACCGGACGTCGTAGCATGACCTCTCTCGCCGGGAATGGTCGGCGATGGAGTCGCGCGCGGCCCCCAACGGGTTCCCACGAACATGGGCCTCCCGGACCGCGAGGCAGCGCGACAATGAGGGTGGTGAAGATGTCGCCTCGGTAGCTGAAGCGACTGGTGATGGCGGAGGCCGAGAAGATGATGACTTGCCTCGCCCGGGGCAAGGCCCGCTTGGAAGTGGCCCGGCCCCCTAGCTCTCCCGGCATCGACGGGGCCCGGGGTCCCATTCGAGTCCGATAATCGCCTAAATCCCGCAGGCCCGCCGCACGCCCTCGTGGGACAGTGATGGCACCGGAGCCGCGTGATCGAGCCGGTACCGTGAGTCAAGGCCTCCCAAGCAAGTAAGCAATCTCACCCGAGGCCGAACGCGGGACCCACCCCGAGTACGAACCATATCTGATATAGAAATAAACTCGCGCCGAGTGCGGCCTCGACTCAACAAATGGGGCCGGGCCCCCAGATTCTCTCGAACCAAGCTCCCGGAAGGCTACCTAACCACTAAGCAATCAAACCGACCCAAGGCTCACCGACTACCACCGAAATAGCCCCGAATCGTAACCGAAGGCGCAAGAAAATACCTGGGCGGCCGGGCAAGGCACCAACAAGCCGGGAACTCGTGGTCACCAGCCGATGGCTCGTGCCTCGCGGTGCGCTGCGGGGCGGGGCTCAGCTCACGCACTATCGGGCCGAGGCAACTACTCCGTCGGATCGCTAGGGCTCGTGAAGGGCTCAAAGCTACGCCTAGCCGAGGCCAGCTGGCCGAGGCTTGAAACTCGAACCGGGCAGCACTCTCGCCACTGGTCACTGAGCCGCGGCAACTCGTGGAATGGCGGCGCAGCTCGGGACTCCTACGCGGCTGCACCGGGAGCCTTGTGGCACGGCCGGGAGGGAGAATATGAAGTGGCAGCAAGCTGGCCAACCCCCTCCCCTCGCTTATATAAACCGTAGGGGCGTACCTCGAAGGGTCTTCCCTCCAATTTTCGCCATTTCGAGCGAATTTAAATTTTTAAACCCGACACTTACTCCGCATTTCAAAATTTTAAATTAATTAATAATATTAAATAAAATAAAATTATTATTAGAGAATTTACTAAATAATACTATAATTAATATTTAAAACACATTATTGTAAAACTAAATTAACAAAAGTGAAAAAGAAAAAAATGCTAAGTTAAAAAGTTTGAAAATAACCAAACTAGCTAAATTAACTAACTTAAGATAGAGGTTAAAATCGTGAATCGTAATTCGGTTTTGAAAACACCAACCAACCAAGTTCGAATTACCTCGGGTATGGGGTCAAGGAGAATGATCTCTCAACTCCATAAAAAGGGTCTCGCCGGCTCTGCGCGATGTCAAGTGGCCAAATTTCGAACTGTTCCTCTGGAATGGATATGGGACTGAGTAATTGGCTTGCAGCTTGGTGTTGTCAGTAAGATCTAATTCTTCTCATTCCAAGGCCGACATTCGTATTTCGCACTTTGCGGTACTGCACACTGATCAATTGAAACAACCTCATCAGTTATATGATTTTCAGTTTCAAACAAATTTGGGTTGTCATTCAAATGGAAAATGTTCAACTCCAATGTCATGTTACCAAAGGTTAGTTGCATGATTCCATTCCGACAATTTATTACCGTGACAATGCGGGCTTAAATGGTCTTCCTAAGAGCAATTGGTACATGATTTGCGGTGTTCATTAGAACTTGGTTCAAGAACAGTACCACAAAATCTACCGGGTAGTAGAATTTGTCTTATTTTCACAAGGACATCCTCAACTATCCCTTCTTTGGGATCTTCACCGATCTATCTACCAATGAGAGCGTGATGTCAGGTTTAAGCTCACCTAAACCTAGCTATTGCTCAGAGCACCGAATTCGTGGCATGAGATTCACACTGGCTCCTAAATCAAGCAATGACTTGTCTATGCTATTCCCACCAATATTGACTGGAATTGTGGGAGAACCAGAATCCTTATATTTGACAGGGTATTTGCTTTGGATTATGGCTCTGACATGTTCAGTGAGAAATGCTTTCTTCTCAATGCCTAATCCTTTCTTAATTGTGCAAAGATCCTTCAAAAAATTTGCATAAGCAGGGACTTGTTTGATTAGGTCTAGTAAAGGTATGTTAACCTTCACTTGTCTTAAGACCTCAAGAATGCCTGCTTGTTGAGTCAGCTCTCTCCTTCCCTCCTCCTCTCAGTGCTTGTGAAACAGAGGTGGTATACGTGTATTTCTTTGAATCCTCCTCTAGAGAATATGCTCAAAGTTGCATTTTTCTCCCCGCTCGGATTCTTCAACAAAGCTGCATAGGTTGATCAACCTCTTTTCCACTTCTCAGGGTGATTATGGACTTAACCTCATCCATTCCCGACCCCACCTCATGAATCCCCTTAGGATTTGGAAGTGTTTGAGATGGAAACCTCCCTCTCTCTTGTACCTCTAGCAACTTGTTAATGTTTGTAATTGAATACTGTAGGTTGTCCATTTTCTGTTTGAGATTGCTCTCAAGCCCATCTATTTTCTTATTCAATGTGTTCTCTACAAGACAATTTTTCAGGCCGCTGTACATTGATTCCTTTTTGTTCATCAACAAAGTTGCCCACCACCTTACTCAAATTCAATATGGCTTGTTCTACTGGAGAAGAGGATAGTGGCTTGTCAGATCGTGAGGGGGAACCAACCCAGGCCTGGGCCCCCGGAGGTACATGCTGTGGGGGTTAGGTCCCATGCAAGGTTAGGGGTGACTCCTCAAATTGGGATTGTAAGTATTCCCATATGGAGCATTGGATTGTTGTGGCTTGAATTGTCCCACAAAGTGGTTTGCACATTCTCGACATCAAATCCTTCACCGCAGGGGTCAGAACATCGCTCTATTTGCGTGTCGGGATTGGAAATTTGTGCAAGGATTGGTTTGTGCAGTGTTGTCAGTCACTGCTTGCACTTCATGGAGCTGTTTACCTTCAAGCTTCTCTACCTTCCTAGCAAGAGTTGATAACCTAGCCTTCATTTCCATCTCATCATTCAATGCATACATCCCACCTCTTTGGTTGACTGGTGGTCTAAATCTTTCCATTTCTCTAGGGTTAGGCTCATCCCAACCCTTAGAAGTTTCAGCCACGTAATTTAAAAAATCCATGGCTTCATCAGGGTGCTTGCTTAGAAAGTCTCCTCCACACATGGTTTCTAAAAGTTGCCTCATGGCAGGAGACATACCACCATAAAAATGGTTCACTAACATCTATGTGTCGAACCCATGGTGTGGACATGCACTGATGGTCTCCATAAATCTTTCCCAACACTGGTAAAACTTTTCACCATCATGAGCCGTGAAGGTATACCAGCCAAAATATTGGTCTTGTGAGCATTGGTGTTAACTTCTTCAGAACTCGCAAATTTCAAATTTCAATTTCTCTAATGGTTCTAGGCCTCAATGAGTTGATCCACATCTTGGCCTTGTCCTTAAGGGTCAATGGAAATGCCTTAGCTTCAAAGAATCCATGTCCATCATACCTTCCTTAAAGGTAGTGAACCTCCTCAAAACTCCTAAGATGTGTGTGCGGATTTTCATTTGCTCATGGTATGTGGGAAGTAGTACCAAATAAGGTCTCATCATACATATCCGGGCAGGAGGAATGATAAGTAGCAGATGGGCACTAACTCTGGGAGGGTGGATGTGATCCCTCATGGTTCTATATGCATTTGATTCATAGGGGTTCCTGGTTGGCTTTGTTGTTCCTCGTAGATCCATGAGATCACTGTACACTAACTTCACTAGTCAATAAGTCGCGGTACTCACTCCTATTTAATCTAATTCGATGTGTTCTATTCCATTGTCGCATACACAACTGATTACACAATCAGAGGACAACAAAGAGCAATAAAACAACTTTGCAAAAAGATTAAAATTTACTAACAAAAAATAAAACCGATCGAATGAAAAACTAAAATCGAATAAATCAAAATGAAAGGTACATCGCTAATTGCTAAAATCAAGGCCTCAGAATCGAGTTGCAAAAAGAGGTAAAATAAAGAGCCTTCACTTGTGATGTGGACCACAAGTACTCTTCAACTTACCAATAGTAGTTTGGCACCATCCCCGCAACGGCGCCATTTGATTCACGCGGTCACAAAGAGGGCCGAGCTAAAATCAACAAAATTTATATACACCCAGCCCCTACTTCACACGCTTAGTCAAGCTACTCGCAGCATAAAGGGGTCCCGGTCGAACACCTGGGATGGGTTTTCATCCTAAAAATAGTTTGCATCAGTGCACGAAGGTAAGGCTTTCTATTTGGACTCTTTGGAATTGTGTTTTAAAAATAGTGGGAATGGTTTGAAAACTGAAAATTGTAAAAACTGAAAGTAAAAGGTGAAAAAGTTAACTTTGAAGATTTAGGTCACTAACTTGGCAAGAAGCAAACAAAGTGTCCCCTGTTTTATCCCTCCTCGCTGCTATGACATGCAACTCCATAGTCCATGGCATAACCCATCTATATTTAACTAGCAAACCTCACCCACATGAAGCAACTCCTATTTGAGTCACATGTAGCAATGCTATGTCTCTTTTAGTTTAAAACCCTAATATTCAGCTTATCATTTCGTAGGCTCAGAAGACCATCTAAAGAACAACAGTGCATCTCTCACCCGAGCACTGTATCCTAAAGCATGGAGAGTATTGGCTAAAACAATAACAGTAAATGTTATTTAACCCTAATTTGAAGAACCCTAACATGTAAATATTAGCTTAGAGGCTCGTAAATACCATCTAAAGAACAACAGTGCATCTCTCACCCGAGCACTGTATCCTAAAGCATGGAGAGTATTGGCCAAATCAATAACATCCCATGTTATGCAATCCATGTTTTAACATAAGGGCCATAAATACACTACCCGTAGCTTTTAATACAAGAGGACAACATGCATAAGCCCCACCACCAAGCTAGCTTCCTTCCTCTTCAAAGGAAGGAGGCTTAGCCAAGCATCTCTTGAGTTGTCATCCTCAAGAGGGTGTTTGGCAGCCGGGAAAGGGAGAGAAAGAAGAGAGAGAAGAGAGAAAGGGAGAGAAAGAAGAGAGAGAAGAGAGAAAAGAAAAACAAAACCTAAAAATAAAAGACTTTATTTACAAAAACAGGAAACTTACAAAATTATTCTCCTTCACAATTGTTGCCTGAAAATTTGTTGCCAAAAATTGTTACTTAGGTTACAAAACAAGAGGGGCTTATATAGGCCTCCTCAAGGTATGAAAATACCAAAAACCTAAGAAATTGGCCAAGAGACAATTAAGTAATACACCAAGTTTGAAGGCGGTTTGGCACACTACAAAAAGCATGACGAGAGACAGGTACTTCGCTTAGGTCGAGGAATTTCGCTTAACTAGCGAAATCACTGTGCCTAGCGAAACAAGAAATTCTTCAATAAGAGTGGCCAATTTCGCTTAGTTAGCTTAAATTTCGCTAAGCTAGCTTAAATTTTGTGAGAAGCGAATCACTATTTTCGCTTAAGGAACAAGACTAGCTAAATTGGGATGGGTCTAGCGAATATATTTTTCTCGCTAGCTTGCGAAATTTCCGCTTTAGGTCATAAATTTTCGCAGCTCAACGAAAAATTTTCGCAAGCTTAGCGAAAAATTCCCGCTTATAATCCTTTCACCGTTTTCCATCCCGCTCACCCATCCAATTTTTCTTCACTTTGCCTTGGTTTTCTCATTGATTCTTGGGTTGGTTGAAGGCTGAGACTTGAATTCCAACTTCATGATTCATCATTTGTATTGAGATTGAACTCCAAGAGTACATAAATACCTACAAAACAACCAAAACATCCTCTAAATGGCATAAGTGTTACTAAGACGACTCGAACACTTCAATTGGTATAAATGACATGATTAATGCGCAAAAAGCCCTCAAAACCTATCTAATATAGGGTTCAAAATTGTACTCACACTAATCAGTAAAACCTCCCTCCATCATATCAAGTCGACATCGCAATCAGGTTGATTTGGCGCCGAGTTCGTATGAATTCTCGGTGATTTCATCAAGCCTAGATGAAGAAATATCAAGCTGGAAGAGGAGAAATACAGGCTGGAGGATAGGAAGAAGCTTATAATTTTCGCTTATGACATAAAAGCAAAATTATCGATAGCGAAAAATTCTCGCAATCATAGCAAAATTTTTGTAGTCATAGCGAAAATTTCGCTATGGCCAAATTTTCGCTATCATAGAGAAAACTACTGTGCATAGCGAAAATTTGAATTTTTGCTATGCTTGAATTTTTCGCTATGATAGCCAAATTTCGCTAACATAGAGAATTTTCGCTATCATAGCAAAATTCACTGTGCATAGAGAAAATCCTGCTCCATGTTTTTGTGATCCAAACGACTCCGTTTTGTTTAATTCCTCTTTTGCCCTCTATGTAATCATGGGCTATTTAGGTTATTTGGTATTTTCTACATTTTTGGAGGCTATATAAGCTTACTTTATGAACATATCAGAATCCCAACTATTCATTTCACGCAGCCTTTGCTCACTCTTCACTTGTCTCCCATTTTCTCTCTTCTCTTTTCTCTTTCTCTCATTTTTCTAGGCTACTGAGGAACACACCCTTTGAGGATGACAATCAGTTGATGCTCGCTAAGCCCCCAAAACCTTGAAGAGGAGGTTGCTTAGGTTATTGATGCTATTCTGCAGGTCCTCCTCGTTTTCATGAAGCAGGTAATCGTGATTTTTGTGTTTCAAACTTTCCAAACTTGGTTTAAATGCTATTTAATGTATTTTCTTCTGGCCAATACTGGGCATGCTTTAGGGTTCCGCAGGTATTCTAATGGTAGATACACGATATTCTTAGATGTCATTTACGAGCCAACAAAGTAGGTTAAAATGCATTATTTTCAATCACAAACATTAAATGCTCGCTAATGCTTTGGTTCAAATAGGAAGGTTACTATGGGTTGGTTTTTAAAGTTAAACAAAGATCCGGTTTTGGAAATGACTATATGTCATTTGCCCTAATGTGAGGAAATAACTCGAGGACACCTCTACAACCCTATCATATCAAACTAGTGAGCATAAACTTCAAGGTGTTTCTTTTTCTTACATCTTATTTTAAACTGCTTCACTTAGCTTAGTGACACCATCAACCATAGTTTTTAATGCAAATCCGAAAATCCAAATGAAAGCTTCACCATTTTGAATCATGATACGAGTTATTTGTAAGATGAAAAACCCATCCTCGAAGCTCAATCTCTACCGTGGCACTAATCAATAATCGGGCTCCATCACGCTGGTTCTGCGGTTCAGCACAACAAAATCTACTGGATAGTAGAATTTTTCCACTTGTATTAGGACATCTTCCACTGTCCCCTTTGGTATCTTGATTGATCTATCTTCAAGACACAATGTGATGGAGGTGGGCTTTAGTTCTCCAAACTCGAGCTGTTTGTACATCGAATAGGGGAGGAGATTCACACTTGCACTCAGGTCTAGCAACGCCTTTTCTACGCAAGTGCCTCCAATATTAACCGAGATGGTTAGACAACCCGGATCTTTGTACTTCACTGGAGTCTTGCATTGGACGATAGAACTGACTTGCTCAGTTAGGAAGGCCTTCTTGTCAACATTCAACCCTCTTTTCACTGTACACAAGTCCTTCAAAAATTTTGCATAGGTGGGGACTTGTTTGATCATGCTGCTAAGGATAAAAGACCTTTACTTTCTCAAGACTTCTAACATTTCAACTTGATTAATAGCCTCTTTTAGCTTTTAGTGCTCGAGGGAAATGTGGGGTGTGCTATTATTTTCAGCAAATTTCTCGATCACCACCTCCCTCTCGGGTTCAGCTCTCTTCAACTTCCCCGGCCTTGTGTTTTATTGCTTTGGTGCTAGCTTATTTGAGCTCGCACTCTCAATGACACTGGGCTTTAACTTCATCCATCCTAGAATTCGGGGCTCCACCGTAAGAGCTCACTTCCATGCAAATTCTCGATTTGGTTGTGTCTCGAGAGGGAATTTCCCTTTTCCTCACTCCTAAGTTGGTTGGATAGCCTTGATAATTCAATACTACAGTTGTCATATTTTTGGGAAATTTCAAATTTGCAAGTTGTCATGCTTTCGAAATTTCTCGAGCGCAGCTGCCTATTTTCTTATTAAGTGTGCTTTCGCACTCGTGTCGATTCTTTGATCGGGTCTCCGGCATCACCGCCTTTGTTCTTCCACAGTTGCTCCACCACCTTACTCAAGTTAAAATGGCTTGTTCAATCGAGAGCGAAGATGGTGTGGCCTAATGGGTCGAGACCCTTGTCGTTGTCAGGCAAAGAGAAAGTACACAGGTGGTGGTTTCGTTTCCGTGAGAGGCGGGTGGTTCCTCCAAATGGATCAGAAGCCATTGCTGTATGGGGTTGTGGATGGTGGCTTCAGATCGCCTATTATTGCATTGGTTATTTGTTCACCACAAAAAGTCCCTTACCGAAGGAACACTCTGGGCAATGCCTCCTCGTACTTAGAAAGCGGATCGACGCTTGAAGCATGGTCGGGTTAGCATGTATTCCCGCCTCACCGGCCAGATCTCATGCCGATTCTCATTTCAAGCTCTTCCAACCCTCCCTGGGCCAAGGTGGACAACTTTGCTTTCTTCTCCATATCTTCTAAGAGCGAGTATATGCCTCTCCTTTGATTCGGGGCGGTGGCCTCATCCCGTCTGCCTCCCCAAGATTCGCCTCATCCCAAGCTTCGAGGCTTCAGCCACATAGTCGAGGAAGTCCGCTTATTCGCCCCGATTCTTGCCATGGAAGTCCTCCACACATGGTCTCCAATAATTTCTTCATGGAAGAAGACATTCCATCATAGAAGGGTCGACTTCAACACCCATGTATCAAAGCTTACTGTGGTGGGCATGCACCGATGGTTTCCACATATCTCTCCTGAAGATTAGAACTTCTCATTATCATGGGTTGCAAATGTAGCAATTTGCCTCTCTCAAACTATTGGTCCCTGCGGCGCACCGAAGAACTTTTTCAAAAACTCGCCGCAGCTTCGCCCCACCTCGATGGTTCTTGTCCTGTGAGAATTAAGGCAATTCCTCGGGGCTATTCGAGGGTCAAGGGAAAGGCCTTCAGCTTAAGCATATCCATATCGATTGCACCCTCCTTGAAAATTGTGCAAACTCCCTCAAACTCCCTAATGTGTGTGTATGGATTCTCATTTTCCATAGCATGGAAGGTTGGGAACAGAGGCACCAAATAAGGCCTCGACTACTACATTCTCCTTCAAGTAGAGGTACTGCATGAGGGTGCACTCACCTCGTGGGTGTATATATGGTCCCTCATCGACATGTAGGCATTGGGGTTTCGGGCATCCCTTGTTGACTTTGTTGCTCCCTATGGAGGCTCCATCCTGGACACTATGTAGACTGACTTCACACCCCTGTTCTTGTGGAGCACTAGTTCTCTCTAGCCTACCTGCAGTGTTTCTATCCCAATGTTGCATAAAGTCCTAGGAACACAACACAAAATAGCAAGAAACCAAAAACAAGGCTACCAAAAAGGGTTATAGTTGGTTAAATTTTAAAAACAAACAAAAAATAAGTATGTAGAGTATAAACATGCAATTTCCCCTGCAGTGAACTATAAATGGGGAAAAATGGTAAAATAAAAAGGTACTAGAATTCACCAACGCTGTGATGTGGATCATGGGTTCAACAAAATTTCACTCACACTTCTAGCATTCATCCCCTGAGTTCATTTACCATTTGGATTGTTACAAGAGTCCAAAATCAACAATATTTATATCCTGTGGTTCCTATTGCTATAAGAAAGTTTACCGCAAGATAAATGCTCCGGGCCGAACTCAGGGATGGGTTTTCTTTATGCGAAGTGAGTCACAGTTGACTGAAAATGGTGTTTCCACTTTGGATTTGGGGTTTCTTGTAAAATAGTGGGAGGTTGTCGATGGGTTTGAAAAACCGTAATCGTAGGGAAATAAAGTGTAAAAGAAATCCTTAAAGTTTCTCACATCGCTTAAAGTCTGCAAATCAGTGGCTATCCCGTTCCTTCTATGTTAGAGGATGACTGGTGCAGCTGTTTCCAACTGATCCAACTGTTGAATATGTTATTCAACTGCAAGTTAAGCCCCAAAGCGTCATCTGAGCCAACCATCAATGTTTCGAATAATCTAAAATCACCCTGTATCTAACCTCAGAGGAGAAAATAAATGGCAACCAAGCTAGCATCGCGGGATCTAGTAATAAGTATTCACTGAACCTTTAAAGCTTGCTGGCATCGCCACTCAGTACATCACAGTGATTCAAACTCTAACGTGAGATGTAGAAACATAAATGATAATAAATGCCTGCGTTGGCAACAGGAGGATAGTGCTTTACCTCAAAACTTCCACCCAATGACCCTCTTTTTCAAGGATGAGAGGGGTTTAGCCGAGCATCCCTTGAGATGTCATCCTCAAGGGGTGTTTGGCTGTTCAGAAAATGCAAGAAAGGGAGAGAAAGATGAGAGAAAATCACACGCGGGAAAGTTGAAAGCTTTGGCACCCAATTTTATTTATTGATGGATTGATTGATTTTAAAGAGATTGACTGAGGCTTATATATTGCTCAGAGTCAAGGAAATTACAAAAAAATATGAAACAGCAAAATATACAATGAGGGCAATTTGGTACAAAACCACAAAAGGCAGTCAAAAAGTGGTCAACACAGCAAAACAAGGCAAAGGTTGCGAAAATTTTGCAACACCGAAAAATCTCGCAATGCCTACTCTCCTCTGTGATTAGCCCAATTACCTTTTGCTTTGTTCATGCAACTTCGTTCGCCCTGCTCCCGTGATTTGAATTGGCTTGAAGATAATGGTATAACTGGTCGGCAAAAACTACAAAATATCCACAAAATATGATCGTGAGTATAGTCGTGACCTTAAAGGTGTCAATCAAGTTATTTAAGTTAATTAGTACTGTCACACCCCGATTCCCGATCCGACCCGATTCATGGATCCGAACCGAGTCCGAGGTGCGAGACTATATACTGGGACTCATTGACCTGTTTTTTCTCGTATACCGAACTTGTACTGCGGGTTATACAAACAATTTCTGGAATAACAAAAATCATTTTCATTTACAAAAAGAACTACCACCAGAGTGGTGTCCATCAAAATCTATACACATATACTGAGTCCCATTTACTTATACATGTACACATTTTTTTTCTAATACAAACACGAGATCGGCATAAGGCGGGTGAGCACCTATCTCGAGCCGCCCGGCCTCGTCGCCGACGTGGGATGTCCTGCCTTCATCCTGTCTTCGCTTCGTACCTGCCACGCATTGAACACCCGGGTGGCTAAGCTTTACGCTTAGTGGGAACATAAGCTTGGACAACCACCAATGGTGACTGTCACAAGCTTATACATTTGCATTTCATATATCTATACAAATTCATATAACTTTTTATTATTTATCACCTTTACATTCCTATTTCATGTCACATGTTCTCTGTCTTATACATATCTCCTATCTATACTTTTACTGTATTTCTGTGCTTTGTCATCTTTTACTTATCTCTATCGTTTCAGTACTTACTTCTCGTCATGTGTTCAGCATGTTCTCTATTCATTTAGATATGTCTATCATATATTCATATCATATATTTCTATTCTAGTACTTATCATTTAATCTATTATCTTTCTAATAGTTCATATTATATATCCTATTCCTCGTGCATGTCATATGCTTATACATATATATTACTTCATGGTTATATAATTATAAACCATTTGTTATGTTCTATTTTCATGTACTGTTTCCATGTACTGTGATCATATTAACTTTTCAGATCATTTTACATTCTTATACTTTTCATATATCACGTAAGATCATATAACTTCATGTTACATAATCCTATCATCACATAGCAACATATGCTTCTTATATCATATCATATCTTTCCCCCACATGTCATATTCAAATCATTTAATTTATGTTTCATGCTTGTAAATACCAAAGAAGTGGATAAAGGAAACTTATAAAGGTCCGGGCTGGCGCGCACTCACTATGTGAAACAAAGGTTCATAAGGCCCTGGAAGGCGTCGGGTTATCATTGTGCGAGACAATGACCATCTATAAGGGCCCGAAGGCACTGTGGTGACCCTTTCGGGGCCACCTAATCCAAACGGGATCTATGTCATCGACCCAAACGGGGCCTCGACATCATAACATAACTTGTATGCTGCAGACTTATTTTTCCTACTGGCATACTAATTTATCCCTCTACTTGGTCGGCACTCTATAATCCGTTTTATTACATTTTCTGTACATATCTCATAAGCATGATTAACTATTGTTATCATGATTGCTTATGCAATATATACTATCATTACTTTAAATCTGTATTCGTTCTCATATTTGTAGCTTCATATTACGGTTCTCATATTTCTCTATAATACATATATGTCTATATTTTTATCATGCATGCATTTACTCATTCTTATATTCATATATGCTTATCATTTGTGTACATATACTCATTCCTAGTACCACCTTATATCATGTTAACTTATATCTTCATGTACTTTATTAGACTATCATATCTTATGACATATACCAATACATTTCTATACTGCACGCTTTACTGTGCTTTATCGGGACCGTTTATCTCCCAGCTGGGAGTGCGTAACCTTAGACTTCTTCTTTAATACTCCCAGTACCCTTCATGTCCAAATCCATTTACCTTTATCATTTCTATTCGTATACACACGATAAACATTGGGACAGCTTGGACAGTAAGATAAAGAATGAGCGAGACTCAGACAATATATACCCGAAGGTACGCATTTAAGATGCACGTAGACATGCCTCGCCCACGTACAGAAGTGTCGAACACTAGCAAAGAGGCAAGTCGGTTAATCGGTCATGTGGCATGCTGCCTAAGAACTTATCATATGTATGTGCCTGCCCACGTGATAGAAGTGTTGAAACACTAGCAGGAGTGCTGAAGCACTGATCATATATGTCTTGTCATTCAATATCCGATCTTAAGCACTCATACAATTATACGTGTTCTCTGGCTTATCATATTATTCTTTTCTTCTATATTCCTTTCATACGATTCCTTTATGTTATTTCATTCATATCTATCTCTTTTCTTATCATGTATTCCACTGACTTTACCCAAGCGATTAGTACACTTGGTAAAACAATTCAATTTTAGTAAACTAGGTCTAACACCTCGGTCTGACCTATTCTAACCTCATTAGGAACATGAATGGATTCTTGACTCAATGGGCTTTCCATAGAGTCCAAGAACACCCAAATCAGAGTTCGAACAAAGGCGTTATGACTCGGGGTTGAGGTCTTACGACAACTCACGAAATGACCGACGGACGAGCCTGCAGATAACACCTTTGGTCGAATCTAATATCCTCCTCGTGTGCATATCAATGGATTCTCACCTCAATGGGCTTCTATAGAATCCACAAACACTCAAATCGAGTTCTCACTAAGAGTTATGACTTTCTCGGGTTGAGGTTCACGTATTCAACTCGACGAGCCGACCGACTGACGAGCCGACCGACTTGACCTAGCTCCTTATAACACCCTCGGTCTGACATCTAATATCCTCCTCGTGCATATACACACAAAGGATTCTTGATGCAAATGGGATTTATAGAGTCCAAGAACACCCGAATCGTAGTTCGGATCGAGGAGCAAGCACCTTCCGGGTCGGGAGGTCATATGTAGTCAACTCGCACGAGCCGACCGGACCGACGAGCTGACCTCGACCTCGATGAGCCTTGGCTTCATCACCTTGGTTTGACATCTAATATCTTCCCCCTTAGGCATATGGATGGCTTCTTGACTCAATGGGCTTTCCATAGAGTCTAAGAAAACCCAAAATGGAGTTCGGACGAAGGAGTTATGACCTTCCTAAGTTGGAGGTCATACGTAGTCACATCCTGAACTGGACGAGCTGACCTGAGCTTGACGAGTTCGGTCTAACACCTCGGTCTGACCTATAATAACCTAGTCAGGAACATGAATGGATTCTTGACTCAATGGGATTTCCATAGAGTCCAAGAACACCCAAATCGGAGTTCGGATAAAGGAGTTATGACTCCGTTGAGGTCTTACGTAGTCAACCCGTACGAGCTGACCTTGACCTGATGAGATCAATATAACACCTTTGGTCTGACATATATAATATCCTCCTTAGGGCATATGAATGTATTCTTGACTCAATGGGCTTTCCATAAAGTCCAAGAACACCAGAATCGGAGTTCGGACGGAGAAGTTATGATATTCAAGCCGAGGGGTCATATGTAGTCAACTCACGGAAATGACCGAACCGACACGAGCTGACACGAGCGCTAAATGAGCTCGGCCCACCAGTCTGACATATATTATCCTCCTCATGCAATTTAATGTATTATTGACTCAATGGGCTTTCCATAGAGTCCAAGAACACCCAAATCGGAGTTCGGATGAAGGCGTTATGACTTTCCGAAGTTGGAGGTCTTACGTAGTCAACCCAGACGAGCTGACCTAAACTGACGAGCTGACCTGAGCTGGACGATCTCATTCTAACACCTCAGTCTGACATCTATTATCCTATTCATGAATATGAGTGTATTCGTAACTCAATGGGCTTTCCATAGAGTCAAAGAACACCCAAATCGGAGTTCGGACGGAGGAGTTATGACCTTCCAAAGTTGGAGGTCATACATAGTCAAATTCTAACGGGCTGATTTGAACTGGACGAGCTGAGCTCTACAGGACGAGCTGATCTCTACAGGACGAGCTCTGCTGACCTCTACAGGATGAGGTCTGCTGACCTCTATTGCATGAGGTCTGCTGACCTCTCGCTGTAAGGAGGTCCGCTGACTTCCGCCGTATGAGTCTCTCGCTGGACCCCACGACCTCCGTTGCATGCGGTCTCACGAATTCTTGACGACCTCTATGGGCTGACCTCTCGCCCATTTGACTGTTAAGAATAAAAAGACCATAACTTAGTCTACAGATGTCTGAATTGAGAAATTCAAAAGCCTAACATCAAGTTCATTGATGTGGCTACAATTTCCCAGAATAAAGTACTGCCAATTTCACTTTATTTCGGACCCAAAAACCCGTTCTAAAGTCCTGCTACTGCATTGGATAAAAAATAGGGAATTTTCTGGGTTCAACTTGCAACTAGACCCTTCCCAAAACACATATCTAGGGAGTCTTTCGTGAACTCCTCTCAACTCAACCTTACAAGAAATGAGTTTAGGAGTTCAAACCTAAAACCATACACAAGATAGAGGGTTCTAAACCATGTATCTAAACTTTCTAGTCCAAAACTAGACTTCCATACTCCTATAGTTTCCATACAAAACTAGACATATATCCAAACGTTTCTATATAAAAATCCTAGTTCCATACATGTGTTCTTCTTTTCCTTTCCTTCTTTCTTCTTTTCTTTTCTCTTCTTCTTCTTCTTCTTCTTCTTCTTCTTCTTCTTTTTCCTTTCTCTTCTCTTCTCTTTTATCCGTTTTTGCTTCTCCCTCTAAGACCAAAAATGAGATACTTTTTTTTGGTCTTATCTTTATTTGATATTATCCCCTTTTAATTTCACTTTCCAAGGAGGAAACTTCCTCCCTCTTTCCTGCCATACTTGTCTTTTCAATTTTCCCTTATTTTGGTCTCTAATATCTTTCTTTTATTACTCCTCGTCCTCACTTCATTTTTATTCTCTATTCAAATTTTATCAAAATCCTACTTGCATATGAACTTATTAAATTATGACTTTGGTCCCGACTGGTAAATTATTAATTTACCCTTAACTCGTTGTATTAATTCCAGTTCTTGCTGGTTTTATTTTATCTTTGCTCTTTATTTTTGATAAATATACTTTTACTTTCATTATACCCTAAACATGTCCAAAATCGGCTTAGGGTATATTTCGGTTGTTACAAATACACAAAAGTGCCTAAACTCGCACGAATGTACGCCAAAACAAAGACGACTGGGCAATAATCGGGCCGATTCCACATCTCTACCATCATCACCAAACTTTGCCTTATAGGGGGAGTAATTGGAGATTGGGATGTAGAAGAAACATACCCCAAGGTTTCCCCTCTAACATTAACTGGAGTAGCGAAAGACCCCAAAAAAGAGGGAAAAAGAAAGAAAGAGAAATAAAGGAAGAAAGGGGGAATGAAAGGGATAATGAGCCAGCAAACTAGGAAAGTCTACCTCAAGAGCAACAAGAGATTCAGAGAAGCCTAAGCCCTATCTGGAATGTATCTCCAGACATAAGAGAGTCCATTAAGAACAAGCTGAAAGTTTAGAGCACTAGGGTAATAACACATAACCAATGGAGATGCTGAAATTTATGAAACAGGAGATACAAGAGAGGGAAAACCAGCTAAAAAACCAACTTCAGCTCAGGGATGAATATATGGATGTAGAGCTCAGAAGAAGAGATCAGAATTTGGAAGAGGCGTTGAAACAAAGAGATGAAGAATGGAGAGCAGAATTGGAAAAAAGGGTTACATAATGGAGAACAAAGGATACGGGATGTATATAGCTCGATTGAAAATAGGAAACATGAAGCATGTTTGTTAAAAATATTAAGGGATAGAGGCAATGCCTTAAAGGCATGCCTGGAATCAAGGGATGAGAATTGGTTGAATAATCTTTCACATTGAAAAGAAAGTTTTCGACTAATGACTTATGAGCAAGTCAACAACATGACACTCCTGGAATCATTAGCTAAAAGGCTGCGAGAATTGACAGAAAGTAATGTTAAGATTTTGGATTGGGCTATGAAAACAGTCTCAAACAAGAAGAAAGTGCCACTGGACCTCAAATCAAAATCTTAGACTGTGTGACTTACATAATAGTCCCTCAGGATGTCACAAACCCACCAATACCCTTCTCCAACTCAACTAGGAGAAATACCTTTGAACCTTGTAAAGCACCAGTTCAATATCCTCTCTGTAACCATATCCTTATCCTTGAAATTTTTGATGAATTGAAAAATCCCTTTACACAAATTGGTGTTCACTTTTTGCATTTCTTTTGTGTCTTGGTTTGTATTTTCTTTCTTTACTTTCTAAATAATTGAAATTTGATGACTTTCAGTGGAATGGTCTCGTTAAATAAGAGAAACCAGATTTCTTGATTTCAAATAATTTATGTTTGTCTTTCCTAATTGATTGTCTATGTATCCTAATTAATTATATCTAAATGTTACCCCTAGAAGACTCTGAATGGGGAATGTGGGGTATAGAGGCATATCATTCAGTGAAAGCCCAAAACAATAGTACATTTCATGATTATGGATCATACTCATATTCATTTCATCATATTTCATTTGTGTGAATTATGTTGATGATGTTTTGACACGTGTAAATTGTGTGAATGATATAAATTATGTTTGACGACGCGGATGTGTAAAATGTGTGCATTGTGTAAAATTTTACTTTGGTTATTTTACAGCTCATTATAAACTATTGTTTGATAAAATAATTGATTATAAATAGTTAATTGAAGGTTAATTTGTTTATATAAACATAATAAAATGATACAAAAGCAATGCACATATGTATACAAAAAAGAGATCAAATTTAGAAAAAAAAAACAAATATTACCTTAGGTTATAAAGTTTTATTTGATTGATTTGTTTTTAATGGAATTTCAAGTGATTGATTTTATTTATATATGTTGAATATATTTTATAAAATCTTGTAGATAATATATTATTTTTTTAACCAATTTAGTAGTAATTTGATTCTTAATAAATGAATATGGTAATAGTCACAAGATATTTGTAAAGAATATTTATTGTTATATGAAATAGTAAAGAATATTTATTATATGAATAAATATTTGGACATGAGTATTGTAATTTATTAAAAAAATATTTATTTTATTTCATCCTATGATAAAATAAAAATACTTGCATTAGGATTTTAATTAATAATAAAATTTAAAAAATTTAATTACCATAATAAAGGCTAAATCTCTTATAATAGTCTTTGGTATTCCTTAATTCAAATTTTAAATAAAAATTATCATGATAAAAGTTTTTTTAAAAATAAAATCAGGTAAAGATCATGGGAGTCATTAACTTTTTAAAATAATTAAAATATCTCTTACTTTAAAAATATGTGAGAATAATAAAAATGATAATTTAATAAGAGCGTTTAAAAACTACAATGTTTTGACCATTGTTGCCACCGAAAATCCTAAAAAAAATCAGAATCTAAAGGTTTCAACCCGATATTACATTCAGAGCAGAGATTGCCCCCATTGAAGTAAAATTCTCGCTCCGCCACTGACCTCATTTATTTCACACTTTAAGATGTAGGTTTTCTCCTACTTTGGTTATTTTCTACCTTAAGGGTTGTGTGGTTGTGTCTTGCCCCAAGGGGGATGTTTGGTTGCATTTTGAACTATGGGAAGTTGCCCTAGTTTAACCTATGCATTAGCCGGACTTTAGGACTGGTTTTCAGGTAGGAAACGAAGGAAATTTGGCTGTGTGTCCATCAGGTAAATTGTAGTCGCATCAATGAACTTGATGTTAGGCTTTTGAATTACGAAATCGAACCTCAATAGTCCAAGTTATGGTCCATTTACCCGGAACGGCCTAAGTGCAAAGTCTGTCCGGCTAGGTTTGTCCGGTTAGGTATGTCCAACTAGGTCAGTCCGGCTGGGTCAGTCCAGCTAGGTCCGTCAGAAAGTCTATCATGTTAGGTCTGACTGTTCATGTGGGGCATCCAACTTTGGACGACCATAACTTCTTTGTCCAAACTCCGTTTCGGGTGTTCTTAGACTCTATGGAAAGCCCATTGAGTCAAAATTCCATCCATGTGCTTGTGGAGGACAGTGGGTGATCATAACTTTTTTGAAATCTATGTTTTGCACCGAGTGTTCAGGTTGCTTGGTTGTGTCGTTGTGAATCACCAGGTTTTGACATGACCTTTGAATGGCATGTCGTAGGCTATTGTATCAAGCTAGAAATTGTCATGAGTTAGCCTAAGGAAGGTTGTATGATATTAATTGTTCAGTCATGGATTGATTGAACTTATATGCTTGCGATATATGTTTTCATGGTAATTGAAAAATTACAACTGATGAGAATGGTTCATGTAGTGTGCATCATACATGTAACATGAGAAATTGCAGTGACATTAGCATTGCATATGCAAGGTAACATCGCGTCGAGTCGGGTGTGGGTGCATAGAAATGGTTAATTCACCATACTTGGTGAATGTGTGGTGAGCTCAAAACGGACAGCGTCCAATTGAGACTCATAGTGGTATAAAATAAGAAAAATAAAAATAAAAATATATATACATGTGTTGGGCATAACAAGATAGGTAGATCCCCCCTAGGGTGAAAGACCCAAATTTACATGCGGTTAAACATGATCACCGGCGATGAAAGTCCATAAAAATGTCGGAAGGCGTATGACGATCCTGCGGTGAGACCCCGAAAAATGACATCTCCCATAAATAAACACACGAAATTTGATGATAATTCAAATGAGATCGAGGCCTGGCTTCAATGAGTCGAGTCTGGGTGAAACACTAATGATCGGTTTTTCACACTAGTTTTGCATGTGAGGGAGTCGGTGAGGACTAGGTACATGGGACATGGTGGGTCGCATTTCATTCATGGCATGTAAAATTCCATTTTAGGTTTGCATAATCTTGATTGGAATGTGTTCTTTTTATGGTGACATGACCATTGCATGTGCACTTAGGTGGGGAGTAGCCTATGTAGGAATTTACTCTACTGGGCATTGCTCACCCCGTCGTGGGATCCCTCATTCAGGTATAGGTCCAGTATAGGTGGCTGACCCGCATATGGGACCGCACATGGGATGAGAGTCGGACACAAATTTGTTTTTTTTCTTTTAGGTCTTGTATTATATTCGAGCAGAACAAAAACGTGTACATATGAAAGGGACTGTAGAGAGAATGTGATTATAGTATATCATATTTTTTTTATTGTGAATTGAATATGCAGGAATGGGTCTCGATATATGAGACATGTGAGTGTGATATCGGGGCACCCGATATCCACAGTTTTCCACAGGTTGACGGATTGTCAACGGGACCCCTAGGATAAGGGTGTCATAGCTTGGTATCATAGCTTAGGTACACGAATACCTAGGACTTCTACAAGTACGAAGTTTAGATCATGCATTCATTGTGCACTTTGTTTAATTGATATGTGTGATGTGTGCTTGAATTATATGAAATATATACATGAGAAATGGTATATGGAACACTAGGGTTAGAAAACATAACCTTAGGGGTTCGAAAAACAATATTGAACATTAAAATTTTGGAAATCGAATTGAATTTGTATAAGTGGTTGGTGATTAGCACCACTAAAGAAAAAGGTGATGAACGGGTTAGTTCAAGATGGCTAAGTCTATTAGTGGTTGGCGTGTGAACTACTAGTTAGACTGAGATAGAAATTTAATAACTATGTTTTCACTTAACATGTGTAGATGGCAAGTCGAGGGCGTGGATGTAGAGGTCGTCCATGAAGTGCTAGTCAGGCACCACCCGATTTTGATGAGCATGCCTTTAAGAAGGCCATGAGCACCGATTCACCTGGGCTGGCTAGTGCAATCAGTCAGAGGTCCGAGTAACCTCCAGAATTTTAAGAAGCATCATCCCCCAACATCACAGGGGGAGGGGATGCGATGGTGGAAGACCATTGGTTCGGGCAGATCGAGAAGATATTGGAGGTTATGGAGATCACCTTCGATGCAACCAAGACCAGACTAGCTGCATTCCCATTAGAGGGTGAGTCCCAAGTGTGGTGGGACTGGGTTAAGACCTCTAGGGACTCAGAGGCAATGACTTGGGTAGAGTTCAATGAGCTCTTCATGGGCAAGTATTTTTCGGCCACTGCTAGACATGCAAAGGCCCAAGAGTTCCTAGAGCATAAGCAAGTAATGATGGCAGTGATGGAGTACGTGGCTAAGTTCACATAGTTAGCCCATTTTGATGATGGCTACGTGGCCACAGATATGGACAAGGTGAGGAAATTTGTAAATGGACTAAAGTTGTCCATCCGGGGCAAGATCGTGGACTTCTACAGGATACATGGACTCTATGGTCAAAATAGTTATGGTCATAGAGAGAGAGATAAAGGATGCACAGAGCATCCGAGATGCGGGTGCTAGTGGCAAGGAGAAGGAGAGTTAGTCTTCTTCTAGTTCGAGAAAGAAGCCAAAGAATTCTAGTTCACTAGGGTTCTAGAGCTGAGGCCATCAGGGCCAAGGTTAGGCCAGGGATCCCAATCAAGCGGGACAAATGATTTATTATTTCTGCCATCAGCCTGGACATATGAAGCGGGATTGCCCTCAGAGGCAGGGATCCTAGGGATCCTAGGGTTCCGGGACAATGTAGTCCCAGTCATCAGTGGGAAAAGCACGGACACAGTTTATTCCTCCATCCCCTATATGGGTTAGAAGAACCAGTATCAGTCCCAAGGTGTTGCACAAACACCTCTTGCCACACAAACAAGCCAGAAAGGCCAGGGTATGGGTCGGGGCCGTGGACATGGCCCACAGGCCAGGACATTAAGGGTTCAGAGTCATGTCCACGCTATCACACAATCGACTGAGGTAGCAGATCAGTCAGCTACACAGGGTATGTTTATGTTATCTCGCCTATGGGCAAGGGTATTATTTGATTCGGATGCATCACATTCATTCATCGCTGCATCATGTGTGTGATAGTTAGGCTTAGAGGTTGAGACCTTAGAGAAATGGGATTTGTAAACTAAACACATCTTTAAGAGTGTACGTTTGAATCTCATGAATTGAATTGTGGTATGATTTGCTGCATGTGAAAATGCATATATTTATATGATCAATGATTTGTAAAGTGAAAGCATGCGAAATGAATAAGCATGAGTATAGTTTGATACAAAGGCATGATTTTATGATAAATGCATGTCAAGTTAAATTAGAAAATTGGAATAGAACTGTATAGAACCACTAAGCATGAAAATGCTTAGCCTGTAGTTTTTATCTATGTGCAGGTTTCGGTTAAACATAAAGAAGGCCAAGAGCAAGAAGCGCATAGTCATAGAGAAAGTTGCGCCGTATAAGTGTATACCCCGCCATATGCATATCAACTCTTTTGAACCCATGTTATTTGTGAACCAAAGGGTTAAACTCTGAAAATATGTTTTGTATATCGTTTTGTAAAGGCATGACACACCATTGTAAACGAAATTGTATAAGATTAAATGTTTATGGGCCTACCATTTGAAATTCTTTCGCGTAAATGAGAATTCTAAAATGAAATGACTTAAATAAAACGTTTTGATAAGATTAAAAAAAAAACGGTCAGAGTAAACTAGGCTCCGGTTCGAATCCGCCATTCGGGTTGAGCAGGGGATTTCTAGTCGCGACATTTTTTGAAAAAGAAAATTTAATAAAAAGGTACATAAAAAGAATTAATTGAGCATTCCTGTATGCCTCAGTCGGATCCTTTCCATTCCTCGTTGGATCCGCCATTCGGCCCGACCGGCTCTGTGGGGTAGCCAGAGGATCTATTGTAGGAATGGGGAAACAAGAACATGAGGTAGTTGGTAAAACATTTTGTGTTTCCAAAAGACCACATGCCGAGAAACACGAAGACATTTGCTAATGGGATCATAACACCTATAAACTCTTTGACCAATTCCATACCCAAGAAAACAACACAAACAAGAACAAGACTGAAGTTTGTTTCTTTCGTGATCTTGAAGAAGAACAAAACATAAACATCCAAAGACTCTAAGTGAGTCATAGGAGGGAGAAGAACCAAACAACATATCATAAGGAGTTTGATTCTAAACAATGGGGAGTAAGGACACCATTGCCGTGTAGCAGGTGAAGAGCGCCTTCCCAAACCGAGTAGGAGGCGCCTATAGTAGTCGATGAACAACATCAAGAATATGACGGTTTGTGCTCACCGCCATTTTGCCGAGAACACCACAAGAAATTCACGCTTTACTCACGGAAATTCTCATGAGGTAATATAAACAATCTGGCTTGTAATTAAATTTACCTATTAATAATCGGCCAACTATATTTCGTAGGTCGCTGTGGCGTAGGTAACAAATTACCAACTAAAATCAATCCGTAGGTAAATTACCTACGGAAATTCCGTCGGTAAATTGTGGAAAAGTGGTAGGTAAAGTTGAGGGAAATCTACAAAATGGGGACAAAATACCAACAAAATTCCGTAGGTAATCTGTCGGTAATTTACCTACGGAAAATCCGTCGGTATTTTGTTAGTTTACCAAAATCGGCTAGGCAAAAATATGCACTAAGGGTTTTGAACCTGCACTAAATTTGGGAAAACATGGAGGATCCACTAAGCAACAATGACTAATGCTAAATAAATTGAAAATATTATATATATCATTCATCAACTTGTTATATTAATTGCAAAATAAGTATATATATATATATATATATATATATATATATATATATATATATATATATATATATATATATATATATATATATATATATATATATATATATATATATATATATATATTGTTATTAGAATAAAATAATTAATTTTAATTTTGGATATATTAGGTTTAAACATTAAAATTATTTCATTTTATAAAATTTAAATTATTATTATAATTACACTTATATTTAATAATATCAAGTATTAAAGATAAATATTTCAAAAAAGTATCAAAGATAAAATTTACCAATGGAACTCGGTAATGTTCCGTAGGTATTCCGTTGGTAAATGGAAAATTACCCGCGTAACACTTCCGGGCTCTGCACTTTCCGTAGTATTCTCGTTAAGAATGGAAAATTACCTACTTAACACTTCCGTCGCAGAATCTTTCCATAGGTATTCGTTTGAGAATGGTACCTAAAGTCGGGCGCCTACATATAGCGCTCAAAATTACCTACGAACACTGGGCTGGCACCTTCCGTAGGTATTATGCTCAGAATGGTACCTAGTCGGGCACTTACATATACGGAAAATTACTCACTCGAACACTCCGACCTGTGAATTTTCCGTAGGTACTTCGCCGGTAAATGGTAGCAAAATGTAGAAAAATAATATACTTTGTTCCGCCGAGAGTCTCCACGCCGGTAATTACCTACGTAATTTTAACTGGCCAGATACCTTTGGCTCAGAACCCGTGAATTTCTAGAGGGAAGTGCTAGCAATAAGAGTGAATGAGGAACAATACCAAATTGATGTAGAATAGGAGGTAAAATTAATGGGCTTTATATTCTTGGGCATTATCAGATCTGAAAACTTTGATAGGTTTAGAAAACTGTTTCATCGATTTTGCAAAGTCACGATATATTTCGAGAGTAAAGCCCGTAACGATTTTTGAAGAGATAAACTAAGCTTATCTTGGAAAATCATCCACAAAATAACAAAATAACGTGACTCCACCCTCGAGTAGTAATGGGAGAGGGACCCATACACGTAATGAATAAGATCAAAGTGGGGAGAGCATGAAACACTGTTATTAAATGGTAAAGCAGTTTGTTTACCAAATTGACAAGGCATACAATCAAAACTCTTATTTGAAACTGAACCTAACAAACCCCTAGAAACTAGTTGTTTAACCCTAGAGATAGATTCATGACCAAGGTGAGAACACCATTAAGAAAGAGAGAAGGTGCTCTATCTTGAGGGAGCAGAAGCAGAGAGACGAGAGGACGGTAGATGAAGAAAGATGAGCTCAAACAACCTTCCGACCT